>OU343119.1:18220458-18347958 GCA_910594885.2 Bibio marci | reverse complement strand
TATTATTTAATTTAGATTAGTTGTTGTTGTTGTTGTTGTTGTTGTTGTTGTTGTTGAACATTGTATTAGGTCAAACAACGTCTTTCACCATCGAGCCATTAACTCAATGTTGACTGATGATTGTTTACCATTTTGTGTGTACGTTATATGGTGTTTTGTTTAATATGTACCGCCATAGGCGGGGATTGAGGGTGGGGTTATAAGTTGTAAAGGTGTTTAATAATTGTTTTATGTTGTCCATATGGTAAAGCATCGAATAATATTGAATGGATGGATGTTCACATCAGAACAGAATAGCGTTTAAAATGTAATTGGGGTGTACATCAAAACGCTTCATCTTCATTTGACAACTGTCACAATATAAATGTTTGTCATAATTTCGTGTACAGAACATTTGTGTTAATAGTAAAATAAGAAAAAATTTCATCGATATGAAAATTAATATATTTCCCTCATCACCATTTGACAACTGTCATCGCTCCCATAATTTTTGGGTGGCTAAACAATACACTGTAAAATTTTTCAAAAGTGTATTCCAAAAAGTTTTACTAGAAATTGGTGCCAATCATTGCCAGCATTTGCAGCACTACACTACGGTTTTTTTGGTGACGCGCCCCAATATAATTCAAATATTTTTCGTTAAATTATTTAAAATTATTTCGATGCTGCCGATAATTTTTAATTTTTAATGGCACACTAAAATAGTGGCAGGCAAACGGAGTGTGTGTGTGTGTGTGTGTGTGTGTGGTGGTTTTTGTATTGTTTTGTTTGAATAGTAGCAATAATAATAATAATAATATTTTTAAGGTTACACAGTAGTAGTAGTAGTAGTAGTAGTAGTAGTAGTAGTAGTAGCAGAAGGGTGTTCGATTTTAAAGCCGTTGGTTTGGAAATATTTGTAGTAAAATATTATGAAAGTTTTGTAAAATTTTTTTCAAATTTTTGTCAGCTATAAATGGCTTTCGTCGGCTTCAGGCTTCAACGACCAAGTGTTTTTAAAATGGAACACCCTCTGTTTTAAATAATATTTGAATTTTATATAAATTTTTTCTAATTTAAAAATTTTTGATTGTATTTTAATCGTAAAATATTTTTTTCGTTTTTTTTTTTTTTTTTCCTCCACCCCCTCCCTCCTCCCCCCCTTAATTTATTTAACCAAAAAAAAAACCATTCAACAACTAGGTAATAACATGAAAAAATGTCGTGCCAGATTTGGATTAGAACAACAAAATCAATGGTGTAAGCCTTGCAGGTGAGTTTTTAACAACAATTTTTAACATTTTCCAGTTATTCTTAATTTTTTTTTTTTTTTGGTTTTGGTTTTGTTGTTTGTTTTGTTTTTTTTTTTTTTTTTTTTTTTTGTAATTCTTTTTTTTTTTCTAGACAAAATTAAGTACCAAACAATAATTAAGAGTGTAAATTTTTCGGATATTTGCAATAAAAAAATTAACGTAATCGCTGCGATGCGTTACGATGTTTAGAAATTTAAATGGATAAATAATTAAGAGTGTAGAGGAGGAGGAGAAGTAGGATGAGAAGTAGAAGGAGAAGTAAGAGGTGGAGGAGTAGAAGGTGGAGTAGGAGAAGGGTATTTTATAAGAAAGATAAGAAAAGAAAAAAATTAAAAAAATAATAAATTAAAATAAATAATTAAATATGTAATGTGTTAGAGTGGGGGAGTGGGTCGCCGTGTAATATATATAGAAAAAACAGGAGAACAGGGATGGGGGGTGGGGGGGCGGTTTATAGATAATGGAAATAAATAAATAAATTTTTGAGTGCGATTATAGTATGAAATTTTGCAATAAAAATGTACTAATTAATTAATTTTTAAATTTAATATTATTATAATTATAATTATGAATTGTATAAATTAACAGTGTACGTATAACGTACCACTACTATAACTACCGCATAAACACACACACACACACACACACACACAAACACACTCACATTCACACAACGTACACACATTAAAACCAAAAACAGTAACTTTTCCAGCACTCACAATACACCACATTCCACCACCATAATCGGATTCACAGCTATTCGTCCATCAGCAATGAAATGGGAATGGGTGTCAAAGTTAATGTGAAAATGGATTTCATCATCAGAATCATCAAAATAATAATTAGCTAATTTATTTGAATTCCATATTCATTTCTCACATCTGTATTTTCCAAAGGTATTCGGAATTCGCTAATATGTCAACAAATGCACACACACACACACACACACTCGTCCACACAAAATGTTTCTTAATGTTAATGTTAACGGTCGACTCTTATAAAGTCTCGAAAAATTATGAGGTGAAGATGTGTGTGTGCGCCCAACCGATATCCCGAAAAATTACATTATACGTTCGAATTTTATTATACATAAAATTTTCCCGGCTGCGCCACAAACATTTTTAAAAATTTGAAAAAAAAACAATTTCATAATTATCAATAAAATTATAATTTAAAAATTAGCGCTCTTTTAGTTTCTTTCTTTCTCTCTCTCTCTCTCTCTCTCTGTTTTTTCTTTCTTTATCCAATACCATTCGACATTCCGCAAGAACCACTGACTGTGGGTGGTGTTGGACGACGCAGTCAAACGGCCTTTGCACTACCCATTCACTGCACACTCTCACACACAAACACACACACACACACACACATAAACTATTTTGTCTGTTCGTCGGTCACTGCACAACTTGTGTGTTGAATATGGATTTTCTTTTAACAGTGTATTGAATAAAAATGAAAAAAATCAGACAGAAAAAACCGAAAATGAAAAAATAAAAAAATCGAAAAAAAGTTTTTAATTATTTTTTTTTTTTGTTTTTTTTTTTTTTTTTTGTTTTAATTAATTAATTTTTTTTTTTTTTTTTTTTTTTTGTTTGCATTTTATCAAAAAAAAAAAGAAAAAAAACAAAAATTTATTAATAAAAATATTAAAAAAGTGAATATTACTAAAATTATTGTATATTTTTAACTTTGATCAATTCTTTTCACTCACAAATACACAAACACCACACACACACACACACACACACACACACACACATTCAACCAACAACCATATGCACACACAAAAATTTTTTTTTTATAAATGCAGCCCAAGTAGTATTTTAGCTACTACCGGAGTTGGTGGAATGTCATTATTGCCAACAACATCAACGGCAGTATCATCAACATCTTTATCAACATCGGCTGCTATAGCAGCAGCAGCAGCTGCAGCAGCAGCATCATCATCATCATCATCATCAGCTGCAGCATCATCATCATTAGTAGCGGCGGCAGCAGCAGCTGCAGCCGTTGCCCATTCAGTTCAACAACATCAACATCAACAGCATCAACATCAACAGCAACAACAACATCAACAACAACAACAGCAGCAGCAGCAGCAGCAGCAACACCAACATCAACAGCATCAACAGCATCAACAGCACCAGCAGCAACAGCAGCAACATCAACAACAATTATTACATCATCAACATCAGCAACAACATCAACATCAATCACAACCTCCGCCACATCAACCAACACAACCACCACCACCGCCACCACCACCACCACCACCACCACCACCACCACCACTTCCCCAACCACCACCTACACTCCCTACATCTTCATCATCATCATCATCATCATCGTCTGCCTCCTCATCTTCATCTCCATCATCATCATCAACGTCATCATCATCATCATCATCATCATCATCATCATCATCATCATCATCATCATCATCAAATTCATCATCACAACTTCAACAACACCACCAACAACATCCCTCATCACATTTACAATTAATGGGATCGTCGGGTGTAAACCAACATCAACAACAACAACAACAGCAACAACAACAACAGCAACAATTAACAAATAATCATGGACCACAAGCATCGCCACAAGCGCCTACTTACGTTAATCTTTAAGACAACAACAAAACCAAAAAAACCACAAAAAAAAAACACAGACGTTTTTTAAAAAGAAAAAAACAAAAAATTATAATTAAAAATTTTTTTTTGTTTCGTTTAGGAAATAAAAAATTAATTAAAAAATATAATAATTAAAAATATCAAAAAAAAATTAACAGTGTAAATATTAAATACACACACACACATACATACACTCTCTCACTCACACACACACACACACCGACTCACGCACACAAAAACACGGACAAATCATAATTTAAAAATGGACGAAACGGTGGGCGCTTGTTTTGGAAAATATATAGAGCTGCGCTATTGTTACTGCTGCTGTTGCTGCTGCTACTGCTATTGTTGCTACTGCTGCTGCTGCTGCTGCGGCGGCGGCGGTTGCCGTTGTTAATATAAACAACAACAACAACAACAACAACAACAACTAAAAAACAATAACCAAACCCCAACACGATTGATGAATGCGTTTTGTGGAAAACGTGTGTTGATTAATTAATTTTTTTTAATTGGATTGTTGTACAAAAACATAAAATAGAAAAAAAAAACAAATGAATTGAAATTGTGAAAGCCGCGGACCGGAGCGGATGGTGATCGTCGTCGTAGCCGTTGTCGTCGTCGTCAAGTGTGTGTGTGCACAGCCGAAACATAAAGGATGGCGACAGCAAGAACAAATGAAATGGAAGGCACACACACACACACACACGCACAACAAAAACAGCACAACCCAACAAGAGATTGACAAATAAATATTAAAAACAAAAATTAAAAAGTCAGTTTTGAAAATAATTAAAAAAGAATTAGAAAAAAAAATATATTTTTAATTTTTAATTTTTAATTTTTAATTTTTTTTTTTTTTTTTTGTTTCTGATTGCTGTAACGTTTTTTTTTGTTGTTGGTTTGAATTTTTTTGAATATTTTTTTTAATTTTTTTTTTATTTAGTAACAATTTTA
Source organism: Bibio marci (assembly GCA_910594885.2). NCBI lineage: Eukaryota > Metazoa > Arthropoda > Insecta > Diptera > Bibionidae > Bibio > Bibio marci. The sequence continues at coordinate 18,343,076 of OU343119.1, read as the reverse complement.
TTAACCGTTGTTTTTTTTTCTTTTTAATTTGTTGTTATTAATTAATTAATTAATTAATTAAAATTTTTTTTTTTTTTCCTCCTTAAACAATTGTAAATGATTTTTGGCGCAGCCGGAAATTGTTAAATTGTTTGTGAGTTAAACACAGTGAAGAGGTGATGACATTGATTTTAAAGTATAAAAATGATGGTGAATTTACAGAAAATGTTAGAATAATTTTCAAATGGGGGGGGGGGGGGGGAGTGGTAAAAGTACTTTGGTTTTTGAAAGCTGCTTTTTCCTTTACTGCTCTACAATTGAAAATTACCACGCCTTTCGTCGGTCCGCCATTCTCCCCACCCCCCTAACCTCACAGATATCTGTGAAATCGAACACCCCGCAATTCGGCGTTACCATTTGAATTATCTCGCTGGTGGTTTCGTCAGTTAATGTTTTTTATTTGTTCGCCGACACGATCTGCAATTAATTAATATTTTATCTTTTCACATTATGGTCGCAGTGGTAAAATTTGGATAGGTTTTTTTGTGTTATGCTTTCGATCACACCCGTCGTATTTATGGTCGCCTATTTTGTTATTGCAAAATCAACGGAATGGCAAACATGGTGGTCATCCAAATGAAAATTTCATGACACCGATGTCACAACCATGAACTATTCGGTTTAAAAGTTTCGCTGCACTGTGAAAACATTAAGAATGTAAGGACAAATCCGTGTCCGTGGGGAATGGAGAGGGGGCGGAGGGGTTGCGAGAAAGTGTAGCCATCATTTTTCTTTTGAAAACGCAAAACGCAATTTGTTGGGTGATACCATACAAATATGAGAACAACTGTGTGTGTGACAAATAACATAAAAAATATTGTTGTGCACATTGTCGCGTGTTGGGGGCCCATTAGCGCGCCTCAAGGACACAAAAAAAAAACAGAAAAAAATTATAAAAATTCAATAATTAAAAAAAAAAAATGGAATAGAAATTAAAATTAATAAAATAAAAAATAAAAATAAAGGAGAGAATATTTTCAAAAAAAAACAAACAAAGAAATGAGAAGATTTTCTCAGGAAGAATAACAAAAAAACTTTACCAATCGACATCGCCACCACAAACTCCAACCATCATGACCACCACCACACCACACCACATTATCATCACCATCGCCACCACCAAACACCACAAACACCGATCGCATCATTAATTTTATAATTTTTTTAATTTGTTTTTCTTAATTTTATAATTTGTTGTGTGTAATTTTGTTGTTGTTGTTGTTTTTTTTTTTTATAATTTTAATTTTTATAATTTAATTAATAATAATTTATTGTATTAATTAATTAATTACTTTTGTTTATGTTATAATTTAATTTTTTTGTGTTGTGCGTTTGTTTAAAAATTATTATGATTGCGATTTAATTTATTTATTTATTTAATAGTTTGCCCTGTCGTTGCTCGTTGCTCTCTCATCCCTCTTCAAACACACATTACAGACACACACACACACACACACACACACATACACATTATATTTGCCTTCGCATCGCCCCCCGTTTTCTCGGAACCAACCGTCACCACCACCACCGCTGTTCACCCCCCCCCCCCCTCCCCCCCCCACCAAACATAATTTCAAAACAGCCGTTATTAATTTTTGGTATGATTTTGTTTTTAAACGCACCACTTCCGAGATGCCACACAATTTATTTATAATTTCATATGTCAATCCATTCCTCTCTCTCTCTCTCTCTCTCTCTCTCTCTGTCTGTCTGTCTGTCTGTCTGTTTTTTTTTGCTCATATATAATTTTTTAATTTTTTTAATTTTTATTAATTTTTTATAATTTTAGCATGAAAAAAAATTTAATTATTTAATTTAGATTTTTAAAAGTAAAAGAAAAGAACAGAAAAAAAAAAATTAATTAAAAGTTAAAATTAAATTAATGGAAAAAAAAATTAAAAATTTAATTTAATTAATTTTTTTTTTCTTTTTTTTTGTGCATGCATCGCTTGTATGCAAACCAAAAACTAAAAATTATTGTATTGTTGATTGTTGCTAGACTAGACGCCATGCCATTTTTTAATAGAAAACCTAACCCAGCGCCCGCCGACCCCTATTGCTTTTTAACACCGAAAACTAAAAAAATAAATAATTATTTGTTATTCGCTCCCTCCCACTCGTAAAAATTTGCGTGCGTCGTCTTATTTTTAGTCGATACACACACACACACACACACACACACACACACACACATTAATAAGAATCATAAGAAACAAATAAAATACACAAAGAGTGAGAGAGAGAGAGAGAGAGAGTTTGAAATTATTTGCTTCCCACAAACTGTAAATACGTACAAAAACTGTAACATACACATTTATCCTCTGATACATAAGCTATCTCTCTCTTTTTCTCTATCTCTCTCTCTCTCCATATATATATATATCTCTCTCACACACACCCACATTTAGTTGTACACATTCCCTTTTCTCTTTTACACACACACACACACACACACACACACACACCCACCCACCCACAACCAATCACTACTCAATTATCTGGCCATTTTGTATCGTAATTTGTTTTTAATAAATGCGAACAATTAATTAATTTCTCTGTCATTTGTGTGCGCAGCACGCCCATACACCCGCCCACACAACCAACCACCCACCCACCCACCGCGAACCTTTCATCGTCGATGGTCGATGTTTTTACGAGTGGGTTGCAAATAAAATAATATTTATTTATTTATTTTTTTTTATTTATTATTTTTAATTTTTTTTGTTAATTTCTTTTTAATAAATAATTAATTTATTTTAATTTTAATTTTTGCTAAAGAGAAAAACAAAAAAATACACAGAAATTAAAACAAATTCTTTTTATAATTTTAACTAATTTTAATTTATTCATTTTTATGTTTTTTTTTATTTATTTTTATTAAAAATAATTAATTAATTAATTAATTTTTTTTTTTTTTTTATTTCGTTTTTTCCGTTTTTCTTTTTTTTTATTTTCTTTTTTCCAATTTTTTTATTGGTTCATGTTTTGTGTTGTTGGTTGTGTCGCATGCGCGTAGACGTAAGAAAAAATGTATACGTTACATGGAACAAGAAGGTGACGACGGACCAGATATGGATAACGTTAATATATCGGATGATAATTTAGGTAGCTGTGGCAGCATTGATGATAATATGAAAACATCACCGGACGTCGACGACACCGAATCGTTAACGCATTCGTTATCGAGTCCCGGTTGTTTAAGTGCTTTGTCCAGTTTACAAAGTCCATCAACAAGTTTGGCGTCACCGTTAAATTTATTGGCTAGCCCATCGACACCGTCAGCACCAGCGATACCACCACCACCACCGCCACCACCACCACCACCACCGCCGCCGCCGCCGCCGACACTATCGACATTACAACAACAGCAACAACATTCACAACATGATTTATTACCACCGACAACAACATCATCATTATCATTATCGGCGTTGGCGTCCGCATCATCGTCGTCAACAATGTACCATGATTCAGCCACATCATCAATACCGGTGACAACAAACGCAATCGTATCGATGTCATCGTCACCAATAACAACGTTATCGTTGACGGCAACCACACCAACACAACACACAACATCCGATATGACAATGAAAAGATTGACATCAACAATACATCGGCTATCACCACCATTACCGCCGCCGCCACCACCACCGCCGCTGTCACTGCCGCCGCCGCCGCCGCCGCCGCCATCAATGTTAAATGTAAATAATCATTTAAGTAATAGCAATAATAGCAATAATAATAGTTATAATAATAATAATAATAATAATAATAACAATAATAATATACGAAAGAAGCTCAATAATAATAATTTCAATAGTAATAATTCTAGTATTATTAACAATAATAATAATAATAATAATAATAATAATAATAATAATGGTGCAATACAACAAGAAATAAATAAATTATTATCAACGCCAATATCAGTACATTCATCATCGCAATCATCATCATCATCATCATTAACAACATCATCGTCTGCATCATCCTCATCCTTATCCTCATCATCATCATCATCCTCATCCTCATCCTCATCGTCATCGTCATCGTCATCGTCATCATCATCATCATCATCCTCATCATCTTCATCAACATCATCGTCATCGTCGTTATCGACACCGGCTTCACCGGTCACAGCCGTTGTTGCGGTAACGACACCCATTACCACAACAACACCAACCACTGGAACGCAATCGAATGCGTTGACAATGTTAAATAAACACAGTACAGTATTACAATCACAATTAAAGTTAGATATATTAAATCAACATTTTCGACACGGCGATAACAATGGCGGCGCTGATGCATATGAGATGAAAACAAAAACAAAAAATTTACCTATATCAACGAATCATCAACAACAACAACAACAACAACACCATCACCACCATAACCAACAACAACAACAACAACAACAACAACAACACCACCAACAACCAATACAATCATCATCGTCGTCGTCATCATTAAGTAATTTAATTTCAAATCGATATTTCCAAAATAATGAACATTTTATGCAACAACACCAACAACATCCAACAACCGATATGAAATCAACAAAAATGCATTTATCTGTTGCACAAAATAATCAACATTCCAATCAACACAATAATAATAATAATAATAATAATAATAATAATCACAGTCATCAGCAGCATCATCAACATCATCTTCAACATCATCCTCATCATCATCCAAATGTACAACCAAATTCTCTGCATCAACAGCAGCAGCAGCAGATACAACAACAGCTACATCAACGTTTACAACAACAGCTACAACAAAATCATTCTTCTCATTTGCAACAGCAACAGCAACAGCAACAGCAACACCACCACCAACAATTTAATCAATATCAAACAAATCATCATCATCATCATCATCAGCAGCAGCAGCAGCAGCAACAACATCAACAGCAGCAACAACATCAACAGCAGCAACAACAGCAACATCATCATACACAACTGTTACATCATTATCATCAACACCATCAACAATTCATGTTAAATGCACAAAATGATGTATTATTTGAAAAAATCATAAGAAATCCAGTCGGTGCTAATCCACGTGATATTAATAATCCATTAAGTATAAATCAATTAACAAAACGTGATTATATTAATAATAATAATAATAATAATAATAATAATAGTTTTAATAATTTCAATAATAATAATAATAATAATCAACATTTGACACCATTATCAACGCCAACAACAACAACACCATCAACAACACCATCAACAACAACAACAACAGTAGCTACAACAACAGTAGCTACAACAACAACAACACCAACAATGTCATCACCATCCCATCCGAATTATAATATGATGAATAGCGGTGGTAGTGGTGGTGGTAGCGGTGGTGGAAGTGGTAGCGGTGGTGGTAGCGGTGGTGGAAGTGGTAGCGGTGATGGTGATGGTGGTGGTGGTAGTGCTGCCGATGGTGGTAATGCAATTAGTTGTACAAAATATAATAATAATAATAATAATAATTCAACATCATCGGCAACAGCAGCATCAGCATCAGCATCATCGTCATCACCATCACGATCACTATCATTATTTAAATTGAATGCGCCAACAACGGCGCCACAATCACGGAATACAACAACAACAGTACAACAACAACAACAACAACAACAACAACAACAACAACAACACCACCAACACCACCACCACCATCAACAGCAACAATCAATGTTATCACAATTGACCACCGATGAATTGGCAACATTAACATTGCAGCAACAATATGCATTACATCAATCACAACAACAACAACAACAACAACAATTGATTCAACAACATCTTCAACATTTACATGCATCAGCATCAAGTGCATTTGGTGCGTCAACAACATTACAATTACCACAACCACCACCGGCTGCGCCACAATTGTCACAACGTAATAATAACAACAATAATAATAATAATAATAATAATAATAATAACAATGGCGGCTCCCATACCATTATTAATTCAGATTCAATTGTTGGCGACAATAATAATAACAGTAATAATAACACCAATAACACCAATAACACCAATAATAATAACACCAATAACACCAATAACACCAATAACACCAATAACACCAATAATAATAATAATAATAATACCAATAATTTAACAATTACTGTTACGTAACGATACGCCCCCAAATACAGAATTTTTAAATTTAATATATTTTTTTAAAATTAACAAAAATTAAATTGTAATTAATAATTATTTATATTCAAAAAAAAAAAAAACAAAAAAAAACAAAAAAAAGTAAAAAAAAAAAAAGATGTCAAGCCAAATTAAAATACTAAACACACGCACACACACACACACACACACACACACGAATTAATTACAAACAATAAAACATCACACAAAGGACGATAAAAACAACACACAAACAAACAAAAAACAAAACAAAAGAAAACAAAATGTTAATAAAAAAAAATTGTGCCAATATTAATTTTTTGTCGCCATATTTTTTTTAATTAATTAATTATAAAAAAATTAAAATAATTAAATAAATTTTTGTGTTAATTTTCTATATTATTTTATTTAATTTTTTATTATTCTTTTGTTTTTTGTTTTTTTTTTTTTTTTTTTTTTTTTTTTAATTAAAATTTTTTTAATTATTAATTTTTTTTTTTTTTTTAATTATTAATTTTTTTAATTAATAATTTTTTTTTTTTTTAATTAAAATTTTTTTAATTATTAATTTTTTTTTTACCGATTATTATTTTTTTAGTAAATTGAAATAAGCGTAAAATAATGAATATAAAAAAATGTGTGTGCACTTGCGCGCATCAACAAACAGACACACACTCACACTCACACACACACACACACACACACACACACACACAAATATTAAACATTGTGCATTGAAAATATTTGTTTATAGAATGTGAGTGAGTAGTTAAGGTGGGTCGGCAGTAGGAGAAGTAGGAGGAGGAGAAGGAGGAGGAGGAGGAGGTGGTGGAGGAGGAGGAGAAAAAAAAATACAAAACAGAAAGAATAGAACAAAAGAAATTTAATTTTATATAATTTTTTAATTTTAAATTTAAAATTAAATTTAATTTTTCTGTTAACAGTGTAAAAAGAAATTACAAATACACACACACACACACACACAAACAGCAATAACAATAACGGGGAAATAAAAAAACAAGCAAAACAAAAAATGCGATGATCTCAAAATAACACAAAACACAAAAAAAAAAATTAATCAAAAAATTAATTAAATAAAATGCGCGAAATTTGATTTTTTTTTATTTTTAATTTTTAATTATTTTTTTTTTTTTTTTTTTAAAAATTAAGAAAAAATTAAAAAAATTAAACAAAAGTGCCACAAATAAGAATTTTTTTTTTTTTTTTTTTTATTAATTAATTAATTAATTAATTAATTAAATTATATAATTTTATTTTTTAATTGTAAATAATAAAATATGCGATAAATCAAAAAAGGAAAAAAGAATAACATTTTAAAGAATGTGTTTTGGGGGAAGGGAAGGGTTCGGTTTTGGCTGTATCGCATTTGAATGGCAGAAAAACTCCTTTCTGAAGGAGGGGGGGAGGGGTGTAGGGAGGGGAGGGGAAATGGAAGGCGTCGTCGGTCGGCCAGTATTTATTTTTTATATTGAAACAAAATTCTAATATCAACGGGAATTTTTAAATTTTTAAAAATTTACCCGGTGACTTTGACATTGTCGACCCGTAACGGTTACCGATTTTTTGAGATCACAGTGTTTTTAAAATGTATCAGTTCGACGGAGTCATTCATTCATTCATTCGCATATCCACACACAGACGACACATTACTCACTGTACTGGTGTACAATGGATTTTCTCTTTTATGGTTGGAGTTCCGCCGAAAATTAACCCCTCTTTTTACTTACTTACTTATTATGTTGTGGGGGCGGTTCTCAAATCAAAACAAAAACCAATGGGTGGGCAAACGTTTTTCAACATCAATCATTACGGTATCTCATATCAGAAATGGTTACTCTCTCTTTCTGTCTGTCTCACTTCGCCTACTACAACGCAGTGGGCGACTGGGGATTCCGAATGAAAGCACTTGAAACTAAACACAGACCGCACCCCCCCCCCCCCCCCCCAAACCTCTCTCCACCTTCACACACACAAAAAAAAAAAACAGTGTACCATAACCCCTCCACCACCCCCTTAACGACGATAAATCAAACAAGGGAAAAAGGAAGAAAAATTATAATTAAAATTCAAAAAAATGTGCGCACGCATAGGACGAGAGTGTGTGAGCGAAATAAAAAAAAAAAAAAGATAAAAAAAAAAAAAAAAAAAATGTGATATATTTTATAAAAAAAAAAAATTAAAAAAAAAATAATAATAAATAAAAATATAATTATAAAAAATTAATTAAATTTTTTTTTTTTTTTTTTTTTCTGTTATTAATTAATTATTTTAATTAGAATTTTTTTTTTTTTTTTTTTTTTATTTTTTTAATAGTATTATATTTACAAAAAATAAAATTATATTTAATATAATAAAATTAATTAATTATATTCACATTAAAAATAATTAAAAAAAAAAAAATTAAAAAAATTAAAAAATAATTTTTTTTTTTTTTTTTTTTTTTTTTTATTTTTAATTATTTTTAATTAAATTAATTTTTTTTTTTTTTTTTTTTTATCCATAACAATACAACACACACAATAAATAAATAAACAAAATAAATAAATAAACAAAATAAATAAATAAATAAATAAAAAAAGAAAGTGCCAAATGAATTTAATTTTATTTATAAAAAAAAAAAAAAAAAATTAAAAAAAAAAAAAAAAAAAATATAAAAAAAAAAAAAAAAGAATTAAAAAAAAAAATTAAATTTTAAAATTAAAAAAAACAAATATATATTTATCTAATAATTTAAATAGAATGAAAATTAATTAATTAATATTTTAACAATAAAATAATAAAAAAAAAAAAAAAAAAAAAAATTAAGGGAAAACTGAAAACAATTTTTTTTTTTTTTTTTTTTTTTTTTTTTTTTTTCCGGGAAAAATCAATTTTTGCGAATTTTATTTCTATGATTAAAATTATTATTAAAAAAAACTTTAATTATAAAAGAATAATAAAAGTCTTTTAAAAAAACACAAAACATTAAATAAATAAATTAAAATATGTTACCAAGAATTAAAGTCAGACATAAAATATATACACACACACACACCCACACACCCACACCCACACACCCACACCCACACCCACACCCACACACCCACACCCACAACAAAAGGACAATATATCCGCCATTGTGAGATATTTACAAATAAAATAATAATTAAAATTATAATTAAAAAAAAATTATAAACAAAAAACAAACAATTTTGCAATAAAAAAAAATCAAAAAAGAATAAGATTTTTTTTTTTTTTTTTGTTTTTTTTTTTTTTTTTTTTTTTTTTTTTAATTAATTATTTTAATTATAAAGAAAAAAAAAAACAAAAAAAAAATCTAAAACAACACAAAAATATATAATTTTAAATATTAAAAATAAATAAAAATATATATTGAATATTAATTATATTATAAAAAAAAGAAAAAAAAAAATTAATTAATTAAAATTAAACAATAAATAAATAAATAAATAAATAAATAAATAAATAAATAAATTAAAAATATAATCAAAATTATTTTATTATTTCTTTTTAATTTTTATTTTATATAATTAAATTTTTATTATTTTATTTTTAATTATTTTTATATTAATTTTTTTAATTTTTTTATTTTTTTTTTTTTTTTTTCATTTTTTTTTTTTTTTTTCTATTAATTTTATTTCCTATTTTATTTTATTATTTTTTTTTTGTATTTTATATTTTTCTATTCCAACAACAATTAATGTAAAGACAAAAAGTGTCACACACATGATATTACAAAAAAAAAAAGAAATTTATATATTTATTAATTATTATACACAAACACACACACACTCACACACACACACACACATAAACAAACGAACAAATCTATATATATTTAATTATAATTAAAACAAATGGAAAAGATAACGATGAGAAAAGAAAATGCCACAAGAAAATGGTATGAAAAAAATGCAAAAAAAAAAAAAAAATAATTAAATAATTAAAAAATAATTAAAAAATAAATAATTAATTAAAAAAAAAAAAAAACTATATTATAAAAATTAATTTAAATTTGTAATAAGTAATTAAAAATGTAAGAAAATTTGATAATATACAAATTTCTATGTATTTCTTTATGTTGTGAATAATTAAAATTAGAATTAATATTAAAAAAAAAAAAAAAACAAAAACAAAAAAACAAAAAACAAAAACAAAAGAAATAAAAAATAAATTAAAAAATCAAAAAAAAAAAAAAAAATCAAAAAAAAAAAAAAATCAAATAATTTGAGAAAATAAAATTAAAAAAAAAAAAAAACAAATTATTAATTAATTTATTCTTCCATTGTTTTTTTATCACCACTACACCAAATTTTTTAGTTTTTTTTTGCAACAGCAATAAAATGGTGTCTGCGCGCGCCTGTTACAAATCGTCTTGATGGTAATGGTAAGAAATATTTAATTTTAGGTTCACAAAATACAACGCAAAAGAAATTGAGCAGTACGTCTGGCTGGAGATTATGTGTGCGCCGGATACAAATCGTCTTGATGGTAATGGTAAGAAATATTTAATTTTAGGTTCACAAAATACAACGCAAAAGAAATTGAGCAGTACGTCTGGCTGGAGATTATGTGTGCGCCGGATACAAAACCGTCTTGAAAATGGTAAGAAATATGTAAATTCTATTTTAACATTTGTAAAACAATAACAAATAACATTTTATTTTAATTTCTCCAAAATAGGGTTACCACCGAAGCGGCGGTTTTGGTGTTTCGTAACAGGAAGAAAATCCAACCACCATCATCACCATCACCAGCACCACCATTTGGAATACATTTACATAACACACGTTAATATTTGAAATCATCGGATGCCGTCTCAGCTTTGATGTCGCCCGTCCACCATTCGCCAACAAATAATTAAATGAATTATGATTAAAATAAATTAGAAATAGTAAATGCAATTAAATTAAATTAAATCTTAAAAAATTAATGTAAATTAAAAATTAAATTATATAATTAGAAAAAATTGTAAATTATTGAATAAAAACCAAAAAAATTTCATTTTAAATAAATTAACTTTTGTCATCTTTTTATTTATGTGTGGGGTTTGAGGAAATGGAATCGTCGTATTTTGAATCTGAATGGAGAAGAGAATCTTACGTACAGTTCTTACTAATTGTTAAAAACCGATTTCCGGTCAAACGTTATTGAAAAAATAATTCGGTACTTTATGTTATCAAATGATAGGCAATTTAATTACCTATCATTTGATACCGTTCTCATCCTCCTACCACTTCAAATGGCTGAGTTATGGTGTTTTTTAAAAATCCATAAAAAATTTCCACTAAAATACCAGGCGATTTTCGGATCAGGTAACAGTCGCGCAGAATTACCAGGAGGCAAATTTTTTTTTTTAATTTTTTTGTTTTTCATTTTTGACCCACTTAGAGACGGAATTTTCGAAAAATCTCAACGGATTCTTGTTCGCACGATGGCCACCGATCGTTTGAGCCTATTTTCAGCCACAAATTTTCACGGAATTTTCCGGAATTTTCATTTTTTGATTTTCATTTTTGACCCACTTAGAGGCGGAATTTTCGAAAGATCTCAACGGATTCTTGTTCACACGATGAGCCCCGATCGTTTGAGCCTATTTCCAGCCATATATTTTCACTGGTTTTCCCGGAATTTTCATTTAAAATTTTCATAGTCAAGGTGAAAAGTCCATGTTTTTATGTTACCAAATGATAGATAATTTAATTACCTTTCATTTGATACCGTTCCCATCCACCTACCACTTCAAACGGCCGAGTTATGGCGTTTTTTAAAAATCCATAATAAATTTCCACAAAATACCAGGCAATTTTCGGATCAGGTAACAGTCGCGCAGAATTACCAGGAGGCAAATTTTTTTTTAAATTTTTTTGTTTTTCATTTTTGACCCACTTAGAGACGGAATTTTCGAAAAATCTCAACGGATTCTTGTTCGCACGATGGCCCCCGATCGTTTGAACCTATTTCCAGCCACAAATTTTCACGGAATTTTCCGGCATTTTCATTTTTTGATTTTCATTTTTGACCCACTTAGAGGCGGAATTTTCGAAAGATCTCAACGGATTCTTGTTCGCACAACGGCCCCCGATCGTTTGAGCCCATTTCCAGCCACAATTTTTCACGAAATTTTCCGAAATTTTCATTTTTTGTTTTTCATTTTTGACCCACTTAGAGGCCGAATTTTCGAAAGATCTCAACGGATTCTTGTTCATACGATGGCCACCGATCGTTTGAGCCCATTTCCAGCCATATTTTTTGAAAATATTTCGGGAAAAAAAAAACCGGTTTTTATGTTACCAAATGATAGGCAATTTAATTACCTATCATTTGATACCTATCCCGCCCGCCCACCACTTCAAACGGCCGAGTTATGGCGTTTTTTAAAAATCCATAATAAATTTCCACAAAATACCAGGCAATTTTCGAATGAAGTAACAGTCGCGCAGAATTACCAGGAGGCAAATTTTTTTTTTAATTTTTTTTGTTTTTCATTTTTGACCCACTTAGAGACGGAATTTTCGAAAAATCTCAACGGATTCTTGTTCGCACGACGGCCCCCGATCGTTTGAGCCCATTTCCAGCCACAATTTTTCACAAAATTTTCCGAAATTTTCATTTTTTGTTTTTCATTTTGACCCACTTAGTGGCGGAATTTTCGAAAAATCTCAATGGATTCTTGTTCGCACGATCACCCCCGATCGTTTGAGCCTATTTTCAGCCATATTTCCTTTTTTGACCTGGAAAAGAGTGGGTTATAACCTTATGCCGAAAAAATTTTTTTGCCCCTAGGACCTTCATATTTTCAGTGATTGTAGAGCTCGGAAAAAAAACAATATTTATCGACCACTTTTTCCGATTTCCCTCGGGGGGCGGAGCTACGGAGCTTCAAAAGTACCAAATTTGGCACATTCCGACCCCTATAACTCCTGGAAAACTCAATATTTTATCATGAGCTTCTCACCAGCGATAGTCCTCATCGAGGGCTACAAATTATATTATGGGGGTGGCTTTCTATCTGGCTGGGTTTTCGCGCTATGGCTGCCTAAAGTTCGGAAAATCATTTGCAGACCAATCGTAAGGTACCTGGGGAATTGGCAAAAACTCTATTTCCAAAATTGTAATGATGCAGAAATGTAAACAAAAGTTCATTTTAAATTTTGAGAACTTTCTGGAATATTCCAATGGGAAATACGGATTTTCCAGGAACAACGAAAAACATCGATTTTTGCATGTTTTCAAATTGGAATTTTCCGGATTTTCCAGTGGAATTTTACAATGCCCTATTTATCACAGATAGTAGACTATATGACACGTTCTTTAAGCCACCCCTCAACTCTTTAAGTCTAATAGTTTTCTTACAATAATTGTTTAAACTTAGGCTTACACGAAAATTCCAAAATCTTAAATCGGTCATAAGTCGACCCATAGATTTTTCACGGAAAAAGTCCAGAAGCTTTATTGTGCGCCTTAAGATCCTCTATAAAACGGCCGTAACAAAAATTGGATATCTAATTTATTAGCTCCCGGAAAATCAAAAATCTCGTTTTGAAAAATTCCTGAAATTTTCTCCAGCCGTAAGTTGATCACTTACAGTTGTCTTATAGACATAAATGGATTTAGATGGTCAAAGTACTGAGGGAGTGGTACTGAAAATGTTTCCTAACTATTACAGTTTTCCCGGAATTTTCCGATTAAAATTAAAATTTTCCTGATTTTCCTGTAAATTTCCAGATGTCTTAGTTAGAATATTAGAAACATATTTTACCACTAGAGGACCCATATTTATTTACGGGTTTTCCCGGAATTTTCATATAACGGTTTCATACGCATGGTGGGAAATCGATATTTTTATGTTACCAAAAGTTAGGTAATCTAATTACCTATCGTTTGATACCGTTCCCATCCTCCTACCACTTCAAACGGCTGAGCTAGGATTTTTACCATATTCAAACTTTACCATCATTTTTCCACTAATTTACCTTCAAAGTATTTTCGATTTTCCTTAAATTTCCCTACTATCAGTTTTCATCACTATATTTTCACGGGCCGTACCAGAATTTTCATTTAAAGTTTCGCAATGCATGAAGAAAATTAACATTTTTAAATCTATTGAAAAACTAAAAATAATTGTGTAAAAAATTAAATTAAATTTACACACGAAAACAACAAATACAATCATTTCTTTTTATTTAACTTTTTCCTTTCCATTCGTAAAAATGATGTAAACAAGAAACGAAAACATTGTTGGTGTTGGTTTTTTTCTTCTTCTTCTTTAATTTGTTGTTTTTATATTTTGTTGATTTTGTTATTGTATTCTCTTTCGCGTACGATAAATTTGTAAATAAATAAAAATTAAATAATATTTTCACCGACATGTGATTCTGTTCGCCTGTTACCTATTACCAAAAAATCACGTGTAAATAAATATAATAAAAGAAGAAGAAGAAGATAACAATAACCAACAACAACAATGTTTTATTTTATTGTTTACATTATTTCGAATGGAAAGGAAAAAGTAAAATAAAAAGAAATGACTTCATATGCGAAAATTTAAATAGAAATTCTGGTACGGCCCGTGAAAATATAGTGATGAAAACTGATAGTATGGAAATTTAAGGAAAATCGAAAATACTTTGAAGGTAAATTAGTGGAAAAATGTTGATATAATTGGTACACGGTAAAAATCCTAGCTCAGCCATTTGAAGTGGTAGGACGATGGGAATGGTATCAAACGATAGGTAATTAGATTACCTAACTTTTGGTAACATAAAAATATGGACTTTTCACCATGCGTATGAAACCGTTATATGAAAATTCCGGGTAAACCCGTAAATAAATCCGAGTCCTATAGTGGTAAAAAATGTTTCTAATATTCTAACCAAAGCATCTAGAAAATTTGAGGAAACTCCGGAAAATTTTAATTTTAATCGGAAAATTCCGGGAAAACTGTAATGGTTAGGAAACATTTTCAGTACCACTCCCTCAGTACTTTTACCATATAAATCCATTTATGGTCATAAGACAACTGTAAGTGATCAACTTACGGCTGGAGAAAATTTCAGGAATTTTTCAAAACGAGATTTTTGATTTTCCGGGAGCTAATAAATTAGGTAGTCAATTTTTGTTACGGCCATTTTATAGACGATCCTAAGGCGCACAATAAAGCTTCTGGACTTTTTCCGTGAAAAATCTGTAGGTCGACTTATGATCGATTTAAAATTTTGGAATTTTCGTGTAAGCCTAAGTTTGAGCAATTATTGTAAGAAAACTATTAGACTTAAAGAGTCGTGGGGTAGTTTAAATAACGAGTCATATAGTCTACTATCTGTGATAAATAGGATATTGGAAAATTCCACTGGAAAAGCCGGAAAATTCCCATTTGAAAACATGCAAAAATCGATGTTTTTCGTCGTTCCTGGAAAACCCGTATTTCCCATTGGAAATTTCCAGATAATTCTCAAAACCTAGATTGAACTTTTCTTTACATTTCTGCATCATTACATTTTGGAAAATTTAGTTTTTGCGAATTCCCCAGGTACCTTAAGATTGGTCTGCAAACTATTTTCCGAACTTCAGGCAGCCATAGCCCGAAAACCCTTGCAGATAGAAAGTGACCCCCATAATATAATTTGTAGCCCGCGATGAGGACTATAGCTGGTGAGAAGCTCATGAGAAAATATTGAGTTTTCTCGGAGTTATAGGGGTCGGAATGTGACCAATTTGGTACTTTTGAAGCTCCGTAGCTCCGCCCCCCGAGGGAAATCGGAAAAAGTGGTCGATAAATATTGTTTTTTTTCCGAGCTCAATCACAATCACTGAAAATATGAAGGTCCTAGGGGCAAAAAAATTTTTTCGGCATAAGGTTATAACCCACTCTTTTCCAGGTCAAAAAAGGAAATATGGCTGAAAATAGGCTCAAACGATCGGGGGTGATCGTGCGAACAAGAATCCATTGAGATTTTTCAAAAATTCCGCCTCTAAGTGGGTCAAAAATGAAAAACAAAAAATGAAAATTTCGGAAAATTTCGTGAAAAATTGTGGCTGGAAATGGGCTCAAACGATCGGGGGCCATCGTGCGAACAAGAATCCGTTGAGATTTTTCGAAAATTCCGTCTCTAAGTGGGTCAAAAATGAAAAACAAAAAAATTTAAAAAAAAAATTTGCCTCCTGGTAATTCTGCGCGACTGTTACTTCATCCGAAAATTGCCTGGTATTTTGTGGAAATTTATTATGGATTTTTAAAAAACGCCATAACTCGGCCGTTTGAAGTGGGGGGCGGGTGGGATTGGTATCAAATGATAGGTAATTAAATTATCTATCTTTTGGTAACATAAAAACCGGTTTTTTTTTTCCCGAAATATTTTCAAAAAATATGGCTGGAAATGGGCTCAAACGATCGGGGGCCATCGTGCGATCAAGAATCCGTTGAGATTTTTCGAAAATTCCGTCTCTAAGTGGGTCAAAAATGAAAAACAAAAAAATTTTAAAAAAAAATTTGCCTCCTGGTAATTCTGCGCGACTGTTACCTGATCCGAAAATTGCCTGGTATTTTGTGGAAATTTATTATGGATTTTTAAAAAACGCCATAACTCGGCCGTTTGAAGTGGTAGGTGGATGGGAACGGTATCAAATGAAAGGTAATTAAATTATCTATCTTTTGGTAACATAAAATCATGGGTTTTCCACCATACCTATGAAAATTTTAATGAAAATTCCGTGAAAACCCGTGAAAATATATGGCTGGAAATGGGCTTAAACGATCGGGGGTTATAGTGCGAACAAGAATCCGTTGAAATTTTTCGAAAATTCCGCTTCTAAGTGGGTCAAAAATGAAAAACAAAAAATGAAAATTCCGGAAAATTCCGTGAAAAATTGTGGCTGGAAATAGGCTCAAACGATCGGGGGTCATAGTGCGAACAAGAATCCATTGAGATTTTTCGAAAATTCCGCCTCTAAGTGGGTCAAAAATGAAAAACAAAAAATGAAAATTTCGGAAAATTTCGTGAAAAATTGTGTCTGGAAATGGGCTCAAACGATCGGGGGCCGTCGTGCGAACAAGAATCCGTTGAGATCTTTCGAAAATTCCGCCTCTAAGTGGGTCAAAAATGAAAAACAAAAAATGAAAATTCCGGAAAATTGCGTGAAAATTTTTGGCTGGAAATAGGCTCAAACGATCGGGGGCCATCGTGCGAACAAGAATCCGTTGAGATCTTTCGAAAATTCCGCCGCTAAGTGGGTCAAAAATGAAAAACAAAAAAATTTAAAAAAAAAATTTGCCTCCTGGTAATTCTGCGCGACTGTTACTTCATCCGAAAATTGCCTGGTATTTTAGTGGAAATTTTTTATGGATTTATAAAAAATGCCATAACTCGGCCGTTTGAAGTGGGGGTCGGGTGGGATAGGTATCAAATGATAGGTAATTAAATTACCTATCTTTTGGTAACATAAAAACATGGATTGTTTTTCCGAAATATTTTCAAAAAATATGGCTGGAAATAGGCTCAAACGATCGGGGGTCATAGTGCGAACAAGAATCCATTGAGATTTTTCGAAAATTCCGCCTCTAAGTGGGTCAAAAATGAAAAACAAAAAATTAAAATTTCGGAAAATTTCGTGAAAAATTGTGTCTGGAAATGGGCTCAAACGATCGGGGGCCGTCGTGCGAACAAGAATCCGTTGAGATTTTTCAAAAATTCCGCCTCTAAGTGGGTCAAAAATGAAAAACAAAAAATGAAAATTTCGGAAAATTCCGTGGAAAATTATGGCTGGAAATGGGTTCAAACGATCGGGGGTCATCGTGCGAACAAGAATCCGTTGAGATTTATCAAAAATTCCGCCTCTAAGTGGGTCAAAAATGAAAAACAAAAAAATTTAAAAAAAAAATTTGCCGCCTGGTAATTCTGCGCGACTGTTACCTGATCCGAAAATTGCCTGGTATTTTGTGGAAATTTTTTATGGATTTTTAAAAACGCCATAACTCAGCCATTAGAAGTGATAGGAGGATGAGAACGGTATCAAATGATAGGTAATTAAATTACCTATCTTTTGGTAACATAAAATCATGGATTTTTTTTCCGAAATATTTTCAAAAAAATATGGCTAAAAATAGGTTCAAACGATCGGGGCTCATCGTATGAACAAGAATCCGTTGAGATCTTTCGAAAATTCCGCCTCTAAGTGGGTCAAAAATGAAAAACAAAAAAAATTTTGCCTCCTGATAATTTTGCTCGCCTGTTACTGGATCCGAAAAATGGTTGGCGAAATAAAAATTTTATTCACTTAAATACGCCACAGATAAATTCAGAAATTCCTACAACCTCTGCAACAGTTTACGCTCGCCGACATACAAATTCTAGAGAAATGATCTGAAATTTTGCTTCTTCTTAAGTTCTTGAATACTCCAGAAATATAAATTCAGAGAAAATACAGCTGCTGCCTGAACAATACAGCGCTCGCCTGATACTTTAACATTCCACACAAACAACACAGCACACAATCGGATCAAGAAAGGAAACCCAATTTTAACAAAAAACCGGGCCGGGATGTGTGTGACGTGGATGAAAAATTATTAAAAACAATTTTTGGTTTAATTTTTCAATATTATATTTTTATTTTTATTTAAAATTAATAAATTTCTTAAATGATTACACACATTTTTTGTAATTTTATTCGGATACTTTTCCATCAAATAATTCATTTTTTAATTCAAATAATTTCATTCCATATATGGTTGAGCTGCTATCGTGATCCCGACGCCGTCCCATTGATTCTTTTTTTATTTGCTTAAATTCTAAATAAATTGTAAACTTATAGGCTTAAACTTAAGACTAACTATTTGAAAGTACTAAAATTGCACAAATATGTAATAATTTTGAGAATAATTATTTGGTACAAACACACCAAAAAGTATAAACATTTTATATTATTACTAAAATTCCAATTACTTCCAATTACACAAAATTTGTTCCATATATCGATCAAAATCATCTTCGATCGCTTAATCCGCACGTAAATAATTAATTAATAAAAAAAAAAAAAAAACAAAAAAATAAAATATTAATTTTGGTAAAAATTACGTTAAATTTAATTAAAGAGAAAAAAACAAAGCAAGTACTTAATATTTGGCATAAATGTTTTTTTTTTGCAAATTTTGTGAGTAAATTTCTAATTACTAATTTATGACTACAATTTGTTTTTGTATTTGTAATAATAAAAATAATATAAAATTGTAAATTCATAAAAATAAAATAAAAAAAAAATAAAAAAAATAACAAATGCCAATGACATTTCGCACAGGCGCACATCTATCACACATTAAATTGCATAACTGTGTGAGATAACTGTGTGCGGAAGCGCCGCCATTGTGCCTTAATTAAATTCTAAACAATTAAATTCCAAATTTAAAACTCATATTTAAATTATAACATTTTGGTGACTATATAATTTGTGACATAGACGTCAAAGCAAATGGCACGATGGCATATTAGTTACACCCTACGCATAATTCTTTTAACCCTCATAACCCAATAGTAAATTTTATAAAAGATAATGATCCGGTCACCGTACCATCTGTCACCTGGATTATTTCGCGCACAAATCGTAATTCTGTATTTGATCAACAAAACTGAATGCATTCGAGAACTAATGGCGACGGTGGCCGATCGACAATATTTATATATTTAATATTTTATACACATACACACACACACACACACACACACACACACACACACACACACACACAACAATATAGTGGGATATGTATTTGTAATTGGGCGGTTATTACTGCAGAGATTCTTTGCGATGACTATCGATCGCTTTTCATAATTTCACTTCGGTTATTTGGTTTTTTTTTTTTTGGAAATGAGGAGAGGCGGGGCGGGGTGGAGTGACGGGTGAGACTATCGTTTAAAACGAACCATCTGTGTGACTGTAATAACCGACAATATTTTCTGTGACATTTTGACATTTTCTTTATTATTTATATAAAATATGTCAAAATGTCACAGATGATTAGAACTATATAAACTATAATATATATGTTGTTTGCCGGATTTACATAAATCAGGGTTTGCAAACAATTACATACATACACACTTGCACACACACACACACACACACACACACACACACACACACACACACACATATATATATATATATAGAATGACATTCTACGATAAAATCTATTAAAATTAAAATATATAACTAATTCAAATAATTAATGATAAAAATTTGGAAAAATTAACGTTGCCACCATTTTTTTTTTTAGTTTTTGGTTTTTTGGATAGATGGCATCACATTGTTTTTTTTTTGATTTGTTACTTAACTTAAACCAAGTCAGAATCACATATATATCGACGATAAGCTCCAACTTCAGTATTAAGCGAAAAATTTGGTATAAAATTGACATCAATAATTCGTTGGAATCCTTCTGCAATAGTTGGCTCCGTATAATTTTTCATATAATTCTGGAATACAGTATCGTCATCCCATTCTTCTTCCTTCTTTTTCTGCGTCATATTACGAAAATGTAAATTATGGTGGCACTGTTGTAATGATGTGGACATTTTAAAGCAACGAACTCTTGCTTCAAAAAAGTCAGCGACTTTTATAAATACAGCTCTGATTCGCTTATTTCCAGTCACGGAAGCATCAATGAAACAACTTCGGTTATGCTGCAAACAAAAACCATAAAAAAAAAAATGATTTCGATTAAATTAATAAAATTAATTAATCACAACAGTGTGACAGTTAATCTAAAAATGGTATTTTATCATTTAAATTACCTCGAATGCTCTTTTCATTTTTTTTATCATATAAGTTAAAATACTATTTCGATCAGTGCCGACTTCTCGAACAATATCGTAATAGGTATAATGTAAATATTTTTGGCAAAAAAATGTTTTACCCGATGCCGGATATCCAACCAATATATTGAGCTCCAATCTTTCCGTTTCCATTACGGAATGGCTGGGACACAGTAGATATTTGGTGATAAAATCATGATAATAACCAACGTTTAAAATGCAGGCAAGTAAACGTGGATTATATTCGGGTATATCATATGGTTCCAATGGTCGGTCCTACAAATTGATAAAGAAAATACAAATACATAAAAATTTCGAAAAATTGTTTGTGTACGAGAATTTACATTAATTATTTATAAAAACTTACAAAAAAATGTTCCTCCGGTGTTTTAAATGGTAAACTTAAATTTAATGCGAATAAACGATCAGCATATGACATATCAAGTTTTGTATTTATTGTTCCGGGTACTATACGACCGGCTGCATTGCCCACATAAAAACTTAAAGTTTTGTCTGGTATAAGTCTGCCATTGTACTGGAAGTTAATCGGAAATTAATATGTTATACAATAAATAACAACAACAACAAAATTTTATAAATTACATGAGCTAGGAAAAATTTCCACATTTCACACAGTGGCAGGCGATAACGAAGATCTTTTGTGTTACACGCAAACAATTGTAGTGGCACATTAATTTCTTGTAATAATATTTCCAATTTAAGCTGAAAAAATAACAGTTGAGTTAAGTGTGTGTGTGTGTGTGTGTGTGTGTGTGTGTGTAGTAACATTTTAATTATAATAATACATACTCTGAAATAATAATTGGCTGTCAACATTAGCGGCTCATGGAGAAATATAACAATTTTATATCCATTTTTCACTAAATATATGAATTTATTTTGGATTTCCGTCGGATGTGTTAAACTCCATTCGTCCGAATTATTTCCTTCTGCATCTTTTACAATATTTTTTTTAATCAGACCTCCAATCAAATTATAGCAAGCGATCTAATTTTAATCGGTAAAATAAACGGTATTTATAATAATAATAAATATTTCAATTGTTTTACTGTAATTAATTTATGGCTGTATAAAAAAAAAATACAAACCTTCTCACTGGCTGGTGCTGGAGCCAGTGTATAAACCACAATTCGGTTACCATCAACATCTTTCCATATTTTCGGGTCTACCTCATTGGCCTGAAATAAAGTATAAACAAAAGAAAAGTTATAGATAAAGTTAAATTGTGTGTGTATGCGTGTGTGTGTGTGTGTGTGTGTGTGTGTGTGTGTGTGTGTGTGTGTTAACTATGAATGAATTCAATAAATTTACTTGTTTTCGTGCTCGTTCTGCTGCATCTGAATCACAACGCTTTAGTGGAATTATTGGTAATAGTGCATCAATTGTTAGCGGTACAGTTGCGTTGGCATTCAAACGATTTAAACATTCCATTTGTATTTGTTCACCAGTTTTTGGCTGTCTTGCGGCTCGAGCTGCTGAACGTGTTATTGGCTTTACATAAACAAAAGCATCATCTGATTTTGGTTTCGGTTGGCTTCTATCATGTGTTGTCTTTCTTCGTGTTTCTACTGGCTGCGGTAGTGCATTGGATGTTTTCGGGCCTCGTATTTCCCATGTTGTCTGTCTTCGCTTACTAATTGTTGACCGATTCGGTGCAGCAGGTGATGGTGGTATTGGTTCAACCACCAATAAACCTTTTGATCGTGTCCTTGGCCCTTGTGAATCTACAACCTGTTGTGGTCGAACATTCGATGTTGATGGTATTGATGCATCTACTATTGTTGATCTTCTTATACGTGTAGACAATCGCCTTTGGTCACCAGATGTTGATGGTGCTGATGCAGAAACTGTTGTTGACCTATTTATACGTACAGACGATCGTCTGCGGGCACCAGATGTTGATGGTACTGATGCACAAACTGTCGTTGAACTATTTATACGTACAGACGATCGCCGTCGGGCACCAGTTGTTGATGGTATTGATGCATCAACCATTGTTGACCTTCGTATACGCGCAGACGATGGCATTCGTTCACCAGATGTTGAACGTTGTCTTTTTGTACCATATGGTTCGGGTAGTTCATCAGGTGATATACGATTCAATTCTACTACAAAATCTGGATTGAATACAGGTATTATTGGAAAACCACTAAATGCATGGCTTTGTGGACCATATACAGTTTTTCTTCTCGCTACTATTACTTTGGGTGTTATTGGTTCATCAGATGTTGACGGATTTGGTGCACTTAATGCTGATGTTATTGGAGCACCAGATGTAGAACCACTTAGTTTATTTGTATTATTTGTATTTGTATGTGGTGTCGATGTTTGTGTCATTGGTGCACCAATTGTTGACAGTTTTGGTGCACCTAATGCTGATGGTATTTTGACTTCAGATATACAACAATCTGATTCATCAGATTCTGATGATATTTCAACATCATTTCTAACAGTTTCAATTGCATTTGGTGTCGGTGTTGGTGTCACAGGAACACTAATTGTTGACGGTTTTGGTGCAACTAATGCTGATGGTATTGGTGCACCAGATATAGAACCACTTAGTTTATTTCTTACTGTTTCTATTGTATGTGGTGTCGATGTTTGTGTCTTTGGTGCACCAATTGTTGACGGTTTTGGTGCACCGAATGCTGATGTTATTGGGGCACCAGATGTAGAACCACTTAGTTTATTTCTTACAGTTTCAATTGTATGTGGTGTCGATGTTTGTGTCATTGGTGCACCAATTGTTGACGGTTTTGGTGCAACTAATGCTGATGTTATTGGGGCACCAGATGTAGAACCACTTAGTTTATTTCTTTCTGTTTCTATTGTATGTGGTGTCGATTTTTGTGTCTTTGGTGCACCAATTGTTGACGGTTTTGGTGCCACTAATGCTGATGGTACTTTGATTTCAGATAAACAACAATCTGATTCATCAGATTCTGATGATATTTCAACATCATTTCTAACAGTTTCAATTTCATTTGGTGTCGGTGTTGGTGTCACAGGAACACTAATTGTTGACGGTTTTGATGCACCTAATGCTGATGTTATTGGTGCACCAGATATAGAACCACTTAGTTTATTTCTTACGGTTTCTATTGTATGTGGTGTCGATGTTTGTGACATTGGTGCACCAAGTGTTGACGGTTTTGGGGCACCAGATGTAGAACCACTTAGTTTATTTCTTTCTGTTTCTATTGAATGTGGTGTCGATGTTTGTGTCTTTGGTGCACCAATTGTTGACGGTTTTGCTGCACCTAATGCTGATGTTATTGGGGCACCAGATATAGAACCACTTAGTTTATTTCTTTCTGTTTCAATTGTATGTGGTGTCGATGTTTGTGTCATTGGTGCACCAATTGTTGACAGTTTTGGTGCACCTAATGCTGATGTTATTGGGGCACCAGATGTAGAACCACTTAGTTTATTTCTTTCTGTTTCTATTGTATGTGGTGTCGATTTTTGTGTCTTTGGTGCACCAATTGTTGACGGTTTTGGTGCAACTAATGCTGATGGTACTTTGACTTCAGATAAACAACAATCTGATTCATCAGATTCTGATGATATTTCAACATCATTTCTAACAGTTTCAATTTCATTTGGTGTCGGTGTTGGTGTCACAGGAACACTAATTGTTGACGGTTTTGGTGCACCTAATGCTGATGGTATTGGTGCACCAGATATAGAACCACTTAGTTTATTTCTTACGGTTTCTATTGTATGTGGTGTCGATGTTTGTGTCTTTGGTGCACCAATTGTTGACGGTTTTGGTGCACCGAATGCTGATGTTATTGGGGCACCAGATGTAGAACCACTTAGTTTATTTCTTACAGTTTCAATTGTATGTGGTGTCGATGTTTGTGTCATTGCTGCACCAATTGTTGACGGTTTTGCTGCACCTAATGCTGATGTTATTGGGGCACCAGATATAGAACCACTTAGTTTATTTCTTACAGTTTCAATTGTATGTGGTGTCGATGTTTGTGTCATTGGTGCACCAATTGTTGACAGTTTTGGTGCACCTAATGCTGATGTTATTGGGGCACCAGATGTAGAACCACTTAGTTTATTTCTTTCTGTTTCTATTGAATGTGGTGTCGATGTTTGTGTCTTTGGTGCACCAATTGTTGACGGTTTTGCTGCACCTAATGCTGATGTTATTGGGGCACCAGATGTAGAACCACTTAGTTTATTTCTTTCTGTTTCTATTGTATGTGGTGTCGATTTTTGTGTCTTTGGTGCACCAATTGTTGACGGTTTTGGTGCAACTAATGCTGATGGTACTTTGACTTCAGATAAACAACAATCTGATTCATCAGATTCTGATGATATTTCAACATCATTTCTAACAGTTTCAATTTCATTTGGTGTCGGTGTTGGTGTCACAGGAACACTAATTGTTGACGGTTTTGGTGCACCTAATGCTGATGGTATTGGTGCACCAGATATAGAACCACTTAGTTTATTTCTTACGGTTTCTATTGTATGTGGTGTCGATGTTTGTGACATTGGTGCACCAATTGTTGACGGTTTTGGTGCACCTAATGCTGATGTTATTGGGGCACCAGATGTAGAACCACTTAGTTTATTTCTTTCTGATTCTATTGAATGTGGTGTCGATGTTTGTGTCTTTGGTGCACCAATTGTTGACGGTTTTGCTGCACCTAATGCTGATGTTATTGGGGCACCAGATTTAGAACCACTTAGTTTATTTCTTTCTGTTTCTATTGAATGTGGTGTCGATGTTTGTGTCATTGGTGCACCAATTGTTGACGGTTTTGGTGCACCTAATGCTGATGTTATTGGGGCATCAGATGTAGAACCACTTAGTTTATTTCTTTCTGTTTCTATTGAATGTGGTGTCGATGTTTGTGTCTTTGGTGCACCAATTGTTGACGGTTTTGCTGCACCTAATGCTGATGTTATTGGGGCACCAGATGTAGAACCACTTAGTTTATTTCTTTCTGTTTCTATTGTATGTGGTGCCGATTTTTGTGTCTTTGGTGCACCAATTGTTGACGGTTTTGGTGCAACTAATGCTGATGGTACTTTGACTTCAGATAAACAACAATCTGATTCATCAGATTCTGATGATATTTCAACATCATTTCTAACAGTTTCAATTTCATTTGGTGTCGGTGTTGGTGTCACAGGAACACTAATTGTTGACGGTTTTGGTGCACCTAATGCTGATGGTATTGGTGCACCAGATATAGAACCACTTAGTTTATTTCTTACGGTTTCTATTGTATGTGGTGTCGATGTTTGTGTCTTTGGTGCACCAATTGTTGACGGTTTTGCTGCACCTAATGCTGATGTTATTGGGGCACCAGATGTAGAACCACTTAGTTTATTTCTTTCTGTTTCTATTGAATGTGGTGTCGATGTTTGTGTCATTGGTGCACCAATTGTTGACGGTTTTGGTGCACCTATTGCTGATGTTTTTGGGGCACCAGATGTAGAACCACTTAGTTTATTTCTTACAGTTTCAATTGTATGTGGTGTCGATGTTTGTGTCATTGGTGCACCAATTGTTGACGGTTTTGCTGCACCTAATGCTGATGTTATTGGGGCACCAGATGTAGAACCACTCACTTCATTTCTTACGGTTTCTATTGTATGTGGTGTCGATGTTTGTGTCATTGGTGCACCAATTGTTGACGGTTTTGGTGCACCTAATGCTGATGGTATTGAGGCACCAGATGTAGAACCATTTGATTCATCAGATTCTGATAATATTTCAACATCATTTCTAACAGTTTCAATTGCATTTCGTGTTGATGTTTGTGTTATAGGTGCACCAATTGTTGACGGTCTTGGTGCACCTAATGCTGATATTATTGGGGAAACATATGTAGAACCACTTAATTCATTTCTTACAGTTTCTATTGTATGTGGTGTCGATGTTTGTGTCATTGCTGCACCAATTGTTGACGGTCTTGGTGCACCTAATGCTGATATTATTGGGGCACCATATATAGAACCACTTATTTCATTTCTTACTGTTTCTATTGTTTGTGGTGTCGATGTGTGTGTCATTGCTGCACCAATTGTTGATGGTCTTGGTGCACCTAATGCTGATATTATTGGGGCACCATATATAGAACCACTTATTTCATTTCTTACTGTTTCTATTGTATGTGGTGTCGATGTTTGTGTCATTGCTGCACCAATTGTTGACGGTCTTGGTGCACCTAATGCTGATATTATTGGGGCAACATATGTAGAACCACTTAATGCATTTCTTACAGTTTCAATTGTCTGTGGTGTCGATGTTTGTGTCATTGTTGCACCAATTGTTAACGGTCTTGGTGCACTTAATGCTGATGTTATTGGGGCACCATATATAGAACCACTTATTTCATTTCTTACTGTTTCTATTGTATGTGGTGTCGATGTTTGTGTCATTGCTGCACCAATTGTTGACGGTCTTGGTGCACCTAATGCTGATATTATTGGGGCAACATATGTAGAGCCACTTAGTTCATTTCTCACGGTTTCTATTGTATGTGGTGTCGATGTTTGTGTCATTGGTGCACCAGTTGTTGACAATCTTGGTGTATCAAATGTTAATTGTATTTCGTCTTCATATATAGAATCATTTGATTCATCAGATTCTGCTGACATTTGAACATTATTTCTAACATTTTCAATTGCATTTGGTGTGGATGTTTGTGGCATTTCGACGTCAGATAAATACCCATTTGATTCATCAGATTCTGAAGACGTTTGTACATCATTTCTAACAGTTTCATTTGCATTTGGTGTCGATGTTGGTGTCATTGGTGCACCAATTATTGACGTTTTTGGTGAACCGAATGTTGATGGTATTTCGCCTACAAATATACAATCATTTGATTCATCAGATTCTGCTGAAATTTGAACATCATTTCTAACAGTTTCAATTGCATTAGAAGTGGATGTTGGTGCCATTGGTGTACCAATTGTTGACGGTCTTGATGCATCGAATGTTGATGGAATTTCGACGTCAGATATAGAACCATATGTTTGATCAAATTCTGATGATATTGGTGGCCATATTGGTGACCATGTTGATGTCCATGTTTGTGTCCATGTTGGTGTTATCGGTGAATCATTTGTTGGTTGTCTTGGTGTACCTAACGGTAATGGTATATCGGTGCCAGATGTCGAACCACATATTTCATCAGATTCAAATGAAATTTGTACATCATTACTTTCAGCTTCAATTACATCTGGTGTCCATGTTGACGTCATTGGTGCACCAATTGTTGATGGTTTTGGTGCACCTAATGCTGATGGTATTGGGGCACCAGATGTAGAAAAACTTGCTTCACAGGATGTTGGTAATATTTGTGCCTCATTTCTTACCGTTTCTATTGCATTTGATGTTGATGTTTGTGCCATTTGTGCACAGATTGTTGATTGTTTTGGCGCACCTAATACTGATGGTATTGGGACACCAGATGTAGAACCACTTGCTTCAACTGATTCTGCTGACATTTGTAAACTATTGTTTACAGTTACAATTGCAATTGGTGTCCATGTTGACGTCATTGGTGCACCAATTGTTGACGGTTTTGGTGCACCTAATGCTGATGGTGTTGTGGCACCAGATGTAGAACCACTTGTTTCACCAGATTGTGCTGATATTTGTGCATCATTTCTTACCGTTTCTATTGCATTTGATGTTGATGTTTGTGCCATTTTTGCACCGATTGTTGATTGTTTTGGTGCACCTAATGCTGATAGTGTTGGGGCACCAGATGTAGAACCACTTGCTTCACCAGATGTTGGTAATATTTGTGCATCACTTCTTACCGTATCTATTGCATTTGATGTTGATGTTTGTGGCATTTGTGCACCGATTGTTGATGGTTTTGGTGCTCCTAATGCTGATGGTATTGGGGCACCAAATGTAGAACCACTTGCTTCACCAGATTGTGCTGACATTTTTAAACATTTTGGTTTCCATTTTGGTGCCCATGTCATTTTTATTGGTGCACGAAGTTTTGCCGATATTAGTTCACCTAATTCTGTTGAGTGCCTTCGTCGAGCCGGGCTACTTTGTTTTTGTGGTGAACCACCAGATGTAATATCACTTGCTTCACCAGATGCTGGTGTTATTTGTGCATCATTGCTTACCGTTTCCATTGCATTTGGTGTTGATGTTTGTGCCATTTGTGCATCGATTGTTGATGGTTTTGATTCACCTAATGCTGATGGTATTGTGGCACCAGATGTAGAACCACTTGCTTCAACAGATTGTTCTGACATGTGTACGCTATTGTTTACAGTTTCAATTGGATTTGGTGACCATGTTGATGTCATTGGTGCACTAATTGTTGACGCTCTAAGTTCACCTAATTCTGTTATGTGCCTTCGTAGAGCCGATCTAAGTTGTTGCGGTGCTGAACCAAGTTTTGCTATTAATTTTGATATTTTATTTGAAAATATAGACGTAAGGAAGCTGTCATGATATATTTGACATCTAATTGTAGCATATTTTTTTGGTCTTGGTGGTCTAATATAAATTCTTGTTCTAAAAGTATTTGGAAGGATTTCTGCATGATATCCAATACATTGAGGCCGTTTTGCTATACCGGACGTGGATGGAATTGCTATACAAAAATTGACTCGTTTTAACCGACTCGACACGCGCGTCTTTGATGAAATTACATCATCAGTTGCTAACCGTGTGATTTCAGTAGATGTCATTGGTGGATTTAATGTTAAAGGACTTTTTGCAGTCAGTGTTGGTGGCATTGGTGCCCCAGTTGTTGCTGGTCTTATTGCATCTATTATTGATGCTATTGGCGCGTCAGATATTGTCTGTGGTTTTGGTACACCAATTGTTAACGGTCTGGTTGAATTAGATGCAGATGGCATTGGTAGATTTGGTGATAAAGGTCTTGTTGCAGTCGGTGTTGGTAGTGTTGGTGCCCCAGATGGTGATGGTCTTATTGCATCTATTGCTGATGCTATTGACGCGTCAGATATTGTATGTGGTCTTGGTACACCAATTGTTAACGGTCTGGTTGCATTAGATGCAGATGTCATTGGTGGATCTGGTGATAAAGGTCTTGTTGCAGTCAGTGTTGGTAGCACTGGTGCCCCTGTTGTGGATGGTCTTTTAACATCTGTTGCTGATAATGTTGGTGCACCAGATATTAACTGTTGTCGCGGCGAAACAGCCGACGTTATTGGGATTGATGCACCAGTTGTTAATGATCTTGTCGTTAGTGTTGCACAAAATGTTAAAGATTCTTGTGTTTGTGTTTTCGTTTGTATTGGTGTACCATTTATAGACGATCCTCCAAATTCTGGTGGTTGCAAACCAGATGATGATGATATTGGCAATAGCTCTGTGTTCGTAGATGATTCAACTACTGTTGATGGTAATGGATCCTTTTCGCTTTCTGCAACTGCCCGTCTCAAATGCTGTCCATTCAATGATTCGTATATATGTAACTCAAATTTACAGATAAAAAGTCATCTACAACCCGTTCATCGTCACTTAATATAGACATCAGCGCAGACTTTATTGTCGGTTTCGATTCCGATTTTGTTGTCCTTCAGATGATGATTCGAATTTAAATAATTATGGTTGTGGTGGTGGTGGTGGAACCAATAACGTTCACTAAGACCTCTGCTAACATTCTTATTTATAACTTCATGATGTGCTCAAAAACGCTTTACAGACCGATCGGTTCTTCCCCTACCGTTACATTCAGATTCGAAAATGGAAAATCCGCTCTAATAACAACTGCAAATCGATATGTAAAACAGAAAACATTTATTTCATGGAATGCTTCTGAATGTCCTACAAACGGTTACGGTTGATTGGCGATATGGTTGACTATCCGATCGATAAAAATGATCAAAGACAATCCAGATGATATTCACTTGATCACGTACACAGACATTCAATCAAAGTTAATGATGGAATATTATTTGGATATGCTTCTGAGTGACGTTGGGTGAGATATTTTTATTTTGTGCGTGCGTGCGTGTGCGTGCGTGCGTGTTCGTGCGTGCGTGTGTGGGTGTTTGTGTGTGCGTATGTGTGTGTGTGTGTTCGTACGATGTACGAACGACATGCCGGGGACATCCCATACGTTAGCGCAGGACATTATTTGGATATCCTACAGATGTTGCTGCACGATATTTTTATCTTATGCATTTTGTATGGGATATCGGACGGGACATCGCAGTATATCCTTTAAAACATTTCAGATGATGTTCCGGCCACGGTAAATGGAGTATATATCTCTGGGATATCCCGGAGATGTAAAAAAAAAAGACGACCATAAGACCATATCCATAGGATGTGGTAAGATATTATTTGAAAATATTACGCAAATATATTACAAATGCGGCAACGACATTTGAACAGATGTGTTTTATATGGTGAGTGTGTGAGTTGTTCGATTGAAATTCCGAACACATCGAAGGATGTACCGGAGACTGTGTTATAAATTTGAATTTCTGGTAATTCAATGGACACACTATATTCAAAATTTTTCCATATGCAAATGGAAACGATTCAATTAAAATCGAAGGATGTACCGGAGATTGTGTTATAAATTTGAATTTCTGGTAATTCAGTGGACACACTATATTCAAAATTTTTCCATATGCAAATGGAAACGATTCAATTAAAATCGAAGGATGTACCGGAGATTGTGTTATAAATTTGAATTTCTGGTAATTCAGTGGACACACTATATTCAAAATTTTTCCATATGCAAATGGAAACGATTCAATTAAAATCGAAGGATGTACCGGAGATTGTGTTATAAATTTGAATTTCTGGTAATTCAGTGGACACACTATATTCAAAATTTTTCCATATGCAAATGGAAACGATTCAATTAAAATCGAAGGATGTACCGGAGATTGTGTTATAAATTTGAATTTCTGGTAATTCAATGGACACACTATATTCAAAATTTTTCCATATGCAAATGGAAACGATTCAATTAAAATCGAAGGATGTACCGGAGATTGTGTTATAAATTTGAATTTCTGGTAATTCAATGGACACACTATATTCAAAATTTTTCCATATGCAAATGGAAACGATTCAATTAAAATCGAAGGATGTACCGGAGATTGTGTTATAAATTTGAATTTCTGGTAATTCAATGGACACACTATATTCAAAATTTTTCCATATGCAAATGGAAACGATTCAATTAAAATCGAAGGATGTACCGGAGATTGTGTTATAAATTTGAATTTCTGGTAATTCAATGGACACACTATATTCAAAATTTTTCCATATGCAAATGGAAACGATTCAATTAAAATCGAAGGATGTACCGGAGATTGTGTTATAAATTTGAATTTCTGGTAATTCAATGGACACACTATATTCAAAATTTTTCCATATGCAAATGGAAACGATTCAATTAAAATCGAAGGATGTACCGGAGATTGTGTTATAAATTTGAATTTCTGGTAATTCAATGGACACACTATATTCAAAATTTTTCCATATGCAAATGGAAACGATTCAATTAAAATCGAAGGATGTACCGGAGATTGTGTTATAAATTTGAATTTCTGGTAATTCAATGGACACACTATATTCAAAATTTTTCCATATGCAAATGGAAACGATTCAATTAAAATCGAAGGATGTACCGGAGACTGTGTTATAAATTTGAATTTCTGGTAATTCAATGGACACACTATATTCAAAATTTTTCCATATGAAAATGGAAACGATTCAATTAAAATCGAAGGATGTACCGGAGATTGTGTTATAAATTTGAATTTCTGGTAATTCAATGGACACACTATATTCAAAATTTTTCCATATGCAAATGGAAACGATTCAATTAAAATCGAAGGATGTACCGGAGACTGTGTTATAAATTTGAATTTCTGGTAATTCAATGGACACACTATATTCAAAATTTTTCCATATGCAAATGGAAACGATTCAATTAAAATCGAAGGATGTACCGGAGATTGTGTTATAAATTTGAATTTCTGGTAATTCAATGGACACACTATATTCAAAATTTTTCCATATGCAAATGGAAACGATTCAATTAAAATCGAAGGATGTACCGGAGATTGTGTTATAAATTTGAATTTCTGGTAATTCAGTGGACACACTATATTCAAAATTTTTCCATATGCAAATGGAAACGATTCAATTAAAATCGAAGGATGTACCGGAGATTGTGTTATAAATTTGAATTTCTGGTAATTCAATGGACACACTATATTCAAAATTTTTCCATATGCAAATGGAAACGATTCAATTAAAATCGAAGGATGTACCGGAGATTGTGTTATAAATTTGAATTTCTGGTAATTCAATGGACACACTATATTCAAAATTTTTCCATATGCAAATGGAAACGATTCAATTAAAATCGAAGGATGTACCGGAGATTGTGTTATAAATTTGAATTTCTGGTAATTCAATGGACACACTATATTCAAAATTTTTCCATATGCAAATGGAAACGATTCAATTAAAATCGAAGGATGTACCGGAGACTGTGTTATAAATTTGAATTTCTGGTAATTCAATGGACACACTATATTCAAAATTTTTCCATATGCAAATGGAAACGATTCAATTAAAATCGAAGGATGTACCGGAGATTGTGTTATAAATTTGAATTTCTGGTAATTCAGTGGACACACTATATTCAAAATTTTTCCATATGCAAATGGAAACGATTCAATTAAAATCGAAGGATGTACCGGAGATTGTGTTATAAATTTGAATTTCTGGTAATTCAATGGACACACTATATTCAAAATTTTTCCATATGCAAATGGAAACGATTCAATTAAAATCGAAGGATGTACCGGAGATTGTGTTATAAATTTGAATTTCTGGTAATTCAATGGACACACTATATTCAAAATTTTTCCATATGCAAATGGAAACGATTCAATTAAAATCGAAGGATGTACCGGAGATTGTGTTATAAATTTGAATTTCTGGTAATTCAATGGACACACTATATTCAAAATTTTTCCATATGCAAATGGAAACGATTCAATTAAAATCGAAGGATGTACCGGAGATTGTGTTATAAATTTGAATTTCTGGTAATTCAATGGACACACTATATTCAAAATTTTTCCATATGCAAATGGAAACGATTCAATTAAAATCGAAGGATGTACCGGAGATTGTGTTATAAATTTGAATTTCTGGTAATTCAATGGACACACTATATTCAAAATTTTTCCATATGCAAATGGAAACGATTCAATTAAAATCGAAGGATGTACCGGAGATTGTGTTATAAATTTGAATTTCTGGTAATTCAATGGACACACTATATTCAAAATTTTTCCATATGCAAATGGAAACGATTCAATTAAAATCGAAGGATGTACCGGAGACTGTGTTATAAATTTGAATTTCTGGTAATTCAATGGACACACTATATTCAAAATTTTTCCATATGAAAATGGAAACGATTCAATTAAAATCGAAGGATGTACCGGAGATTGTGTTATAAATTTGAATTTCTGGTAATTCAATGGACACACTATATTCAAAATTTTTCCATATGCAAATGGAAACGATTCAATTAAAATCGAAGGATGTACCGGAGACTGTGTTATAAATTTGAATTTCTGGTAATTCAATGGACACACTATATTCAAAATTTTTCCATATGCAAATGGAAACGATTCAATTAAAATCGAAGGATGTACCGGAGATTGTGTTATAAATTTGAATTTCTGGTAATTCAATGGACACACTATATTCAAAATTTTTCCATATGCAAATGGAAACGATTCAATTAAAATCGAAGGATGTACCGGAGATTGTGTTATAAATTTGAATTTCTGGTAATTCAATGGACACACTATATTCAAAATTTTTCCATATGCAAATGGAAACGATTCAATTAAAATCGAAGGATGTACCGGAGACTGTGTTATAAATTTGAATTTCTGGTAATTCAATGGACACACTATATTCAAAATTTTTCCATATGCAAATGGAAACGATTAAATTAAAATTCATGCCAAAATATGTGTGTGTGTGTGTGTATGTGTGTGTGTGTGTGAGTGTAATTAACTGTTTATAAAATCAGTGGTGCTGTGGTGAAAAAATGAAGAATGCAAATTATTTCACTTAATTTATGGTATTTTTTTTTTTTTTTTGTTTACAAATAATAATAATATTCGCACACACACACACACACACACACACACGTCAAACACCTTGGACAAGAATCGTATGTACAGACCAGTGACAAACGTCACCACCACTCGTATATGCCGAAGTTTCACATCGAAGAGTGTTTGGGACAAAAAAGAAAAAAAAACAATAACAAAAAAACACTAAAACACTACACACGCGCATACCCATGCGCAAACACACACACACACACACACACATACACAACAGAGGGGAGAGTACACCAAAAAAACGTAAACACAGAAATTCCAAATGGAGAACATATTTTTCATTTGTTTTTTTATTTTTCATATTTTTATTTTTGTCATATTGCGCAGTATTGCATTTTTTTGTTCGAACATTATTAATACCAGAGCCACAATGACGTTGTACAAGCGACACGCGTAGTATAGCATAAATAGTGTCGGTACGAACAAATATGTATTGTCGGCCACCATAATAACGTTTCGCACCCATATTTTGAATAATTGTAATACGTTGGGTTTTTTTTTTCTGTTGCGTCACGCGTTGTCGAGTATGTGTCCGCAAAATTTTAATACGATTTTTATTTTCGCTTAGACAATTTATGAGAATGTATTGGATACCAATTGCAAGAAATTCTTAAATGCTACGTTCGAAGTTGTGGTACACGAAAGAGTTTGTTATAATTTTGTAATGAGACGTTTTAATACCACAACAATAATAATAATAATAATAGTAACAACAACAACAATAACAGATATAAAAGTCGTGTAAGGGAGTGGCTTTTATTGTCCACCATTTTTTCTTTTTTATTGTTTTTTGTATAAATGAAAAAAAAAATGTTGGAAAATTTTTTTGTCAAAATTATATTTTTGTTAAAAAAAAAATGGAAAAATTTAATTTAAATTAAATTAAAAAAACCAAAAAAAACTTACATATGCGCGTTGTAATTGAAAATCTTTATTGTTTTTTATTTATTTATTTTTTTTATTAATGAGACACACTGTAATTTTTTCCAACCAATAATTTTTGATTATTTTAATTATTTGTTATCAATTTATTAAAACACTTTTTTAAATTTGAAAATAAATAATTTTTGGTTTGAGTTTTTTATTTAATTTATTTTTTTTTTTTATTAATGAGACACACTGTAATTTTTTCCAACCAATAATTTTTGATTATTTTAATTATTTGTTATCAATTTATTAAAACACTTTTTTAAATTTGAAAATAAATAATTTTTGGTTTGAGTTTTTTATTTAATTTATTTTTTTTTTTTATTAATGAGACACACTGTAATTTTTTCCAACCAATAATTTTTGATTATTTTAATTATTTGTTATCCAATTTATTAAAACACTGTTTTTTTAAATTTGAAAATAAATAATTTTTGGTTTTTGTTTTTTATTTATTTATTTTTTATTTTTTATTTTTGTTTTTTCTCTTTTCAATAGTTTTTTTTCCAAAATTATTATTTTTATTTAATAAAATAGAAAACCAACACACTGTTTTTCACTGTTTTTTAGTTTCACTTTTATTATTTTTTCTCCACTGGTTCATGTACTCCGTCAATCATTTGTTTGATAACTGACACAAATGTCATCGGCGCAGCTCCAACAAAACTGATCTGAAAGAAGAGAGAGAAAAGAAAAAAGAAAAAATATTAAATAAATGAAAGTAAAAATCGTCGTCGTTGTTGTCGGTGTTGTCGGTGTTTGTCGTTGGTGTCGTTGTTGTAGTTGTTGTCGTTGTTGTCGTTGTTGTAGTCGTTGTTGTAGTTGTTGTCGTTGTTGTCGTTGTTGTAGTCGTTGTGTTGTTGTCGTTGTTATCGTTGGTGTCGTTGTTGTCGTTGTATTGTTGTTGTCGTTGTTATCGTTGGTGTCGTTGTTGTTGTCGTTGTCGTTGTTGTTGTCGTTGTATCATTGCATCGTCGTCATCGTCAACACTTATTTATGAATCGCTCAATCACAACGGGCAAAGGTTAAACATTTTATTTCTCTTCCGCATATAAATCCAATACAAACACAAATATTTTTATGTGTATTGGTGTATTGGGTATTGAATATGAATTGAAAATGGTGTGACAAAAATTAATTGGAATGTATCACTTGTTCTGCTAACGACTGAATATTATAAAATATAATTTAATGATGAACATGCGCATGGGGTCGAAATGTCATCGATAAAAACAATTAAGATATTTTTTATATATGAAATTATTAATTGTATTGGCAAATTTTCATATTTTTAACCTTGAGCTGATAAACAAATGTCAAATGGTTTTACATGGCAATAGATCTGTCTGTGAATGTACATATTTTTTGTATAAAAATAATTGTGTCTAGTAAATGGAATGCGATGGGTGACAACGCTAAGAGTTTAAAATTTAAAATATCCACAATTAAAATATTTGAATTATATTTTCCAATTATGGTTATAAAAATAATGGTTGTCTTTAGATGTTTTGTTTTCAAAATTTTTTTTAAACAATATAAACTTAAAATATAAACACACACACACACCAACGCGAACACAAAACACAAAACACAAAACACAAAACACACACACACATTTATTTGGTGTTTACTTTCTTAATGCCTTATTTACTTTCAAACGTATTTCTGTTCTATTAACCCAGTGCATAGAAAAATCGAATCCATTTCATATGCAAATGAGAAATTTATAAATTTACATTGGTGTTGGTGTGAACAGAGTTTGTTAAGTGTTTAATATAAATTCGATGGGGTAAAGGCATCAGTTTGAATGTGGTAAAAAATGCAAATATCAGATAAGACATTATAAACATTTATTTCAATTTTTTGCATTACAACGGAAAACCAATTACTAAAAAAAAATACACACACACACACACACAGCCTTCGTCTACTGCTATAAATTTATAAAGCCTTATGACCATATTTTAAAGCACAGTTTAACTCGTACGATGTAAGCCAAGGAGTTGTTTGAAAAACTGATGAACTTAAACTAACAAAAATAATACTAATATCCGACCGACAAAGATAGTGAACATACAGAAGAATATGGCTGGCAAATAGAAAACTAAATGAATTTTATACGTAACTGATCAATTTTAAAATTATATTTTGGATTACAATTCGTACGTCAACTAACTGAAGCAAACTAAATCGAATGGCTATTATTTGAAATCTAAGCCATCGTCAAAATGTGGCGGGTAAAATTATATCATCATTACCGTTCGATAATTGATAATTTTTGATCATCGTTATTTGTCCACAGAAGGCGGGACAAATAATTACAAACAATATTGCGGATTAATTTTTAGTCGCAGAAAAAAAAAACAATTAAAATTATTTAAAAAAAAAAAAAAAATAATAACGGTAAAAAAAAAACGTTAAGAATATTTAGTTAAAATTTAATTTTCTAATATTCCATTTGCCCAGGAGAATTCTTACCGAGACGTGTATATTTTTTCCTATTTTACTACTAATGCAATCACCCTTTTAATTTAACTCGAAAGATGGTGTGTAAAAGAATACACTTTTTCTCCAAACACATAACACACACACACACACACACACACACACACACTTACAAAGCACAAAATGAAATAAATAAATATTTATACGAAAATGGTATTTTGGGTGTGATAACAAATTTGTAATGAAAATATTCGGTTGAATTTCGGTGTAAATAAGATAATAAAAAAATCAAAACAAAAGGGAAAAAATACCTAGAATATTATTGTTAAATTTATACATGTAAAAATTGGTTAAAACCCAAACACAGTTACAGTTATTAAATTATTAATTATAAAACTGTTCATTTTTTTTCCCATCAAATAAATATTTACTGTTGGAAATGCAAAAAATTTAAAAACCATTTGTTACCAAAATAATGTTAACGAAAAAATACTAACCAAAAAAAAAACGGCACTTACTTTTGCACACACCCAACAATATAATATGCAAATAACATTAAAATATATATTATGAAATCACAGGAAAATGGTTGAGAATAAGAAAGAAGCGGACCAAAAACATAATATTTATATATAAATAAAGCACAACAACACAACACACTACCATTTTACTTTAACTGTACCATACACACACGCAACACACACACACACACACACACACACACACACACACAATATTATAAATTACATAACATTAATTGGATGCGGAGAGAAGACAGAGCGCCAGAGGCTACTGGTCAATGTGAGGTATTATTATACAGTATTAATTTTATATATCAATACGCACACCCATACATTGATACTTAAATTTAATAGATTTAATAAATAATATAGAAGAAGAAAATTGAAAAAGAGACGAAGATAATTTATTATTAAAATAAGAACTCATTAATTAATGTTAAATGGGGAGAGAGAGAGAACAGCGTACCGAAAAACCACTACAAAATATTTTTACGTTCCTTTTTTATTTTTGTACACACACACACAGAAAATTTTATTATTTATTTTTGTCGTTGTTGTTGTTATTGTTTTTTTTGTTTTTTTTTTTTTTTTTGTTATTGTAAATGCAGTTCCAAAAAAAACAAAAACATAAAAAAATACCGAATTATCTTAAAAACAAAATAAATACATCTCAAATGAAAGAAAATAAAAAATTATTAAAAAAAGAAACGAAATTTAAACGCACAAAATTTACATAAAATTCTAATTTTTACAAATTAATCAGCAAAAATAATCAGTAAAAAAAAAATAATGAAATTTTTAATAAAAATTTTTTAAATACTGCGTTTTTTTTTAATTTAATTGTTGCTACACTAAAAAAAAAACAGACAAACAACAACGCGCGAAACGAAAATGTTTAAATTTTATAAAAGATTAAAATAAATGCTACTTTAAGTGTAAGAAAAGAAACTGAAAACATTAACTTGATGCAGTTTTCTCTGACGCGCACCGTCGCTCTACCCCCTGCCCCCCCCCCCCACCCCATCCCTACAAACCAGCAGCGTCTTTAACAATATATAAATGAAAAAAAAAAACGGAACAGTAACTCTGACGCTGAACTGTGAAAAAGAAGAACATATTAAAGATTGTGCTGGTTTTAACAGTAACGCAAAACAATGGTTACGCCTACGCTTACGTTTGATTTTATGCCGTTTTATATATATTACGGGATGGTTACACGAGTTTGAGTTTATGCCGTTTTATATATATTACGGGATGGTTACACGAGTTTGAGTTTATGCCGTTTTATATATATTACGGGATGGTTACACGAGTTTGAGTTTATGCCGTTTTATATATATTACGGGATGGTTACACGAGTTTGAGTTTATTCCGTATTATATATTTCGAGATGGTTACGCAAGTTTGAGTTTATTCCGTTTTATATATTTCGAGATGGTTACGCGTGTTTAAGTTTATTCCGTTTTATATATTTCGGGATGGTTACGCGTGTTTAAGTTTATGCCGTACTCTCATTTCCGCTCATGGATATAATTTAATGAACAAATAATTTGGATTTTACAGTCATGCGTTCATCCAAATATCAATGATAAAAAAAACAATTAATTTTCTATAGAATTATCAATTTGAAGTCAATGCCAATAGTTGAGTAAAATACAAATTAATGACGTATTATTAAATGCAATTGAAAAATTGTATTCGAATGACAAAAACAAAAAAGCAAATGAAAAAATTATAAATATTTTTTTTTCCTGCACATTTTTTGTGAATATTATATTTGTTTGTTTTAAAATCAAAAATTATCTTAAATTACAGTCACACACACACACACACACACACAATCTTTTGTTTTTACAATGTTTATAAATGCACATTGGTGTTGGTGTGAACACAGTTAAGTGTTTAATATAAATTCGATGGGGTAAAGGCATCAGTTTAAATGTGGTAGAAAATGCAAATATCAGATAAGGCATTATAAACATTTATTTCAATTTTTTGAATTACAACGGAAAGCTAATTACTAAAAAAAATACACACACACACACAGCCTTCGTCTACTGCTATAAATTTATAAAGCCTTATGACCGTATTTTAAAGTACAGATTAACCCGTACGATAAGCCGACAAATTATTTGTTCAAATACGACCGAAAAAATCATTAACCACAAAAAGTTTACGACATAATTTTAAACCAAAAAAAAAAACAATTGCCGTGAAAAAAAAAACAAAAACAAAAAAAAAAACAATCAAAATTATTCAAAAAAAAAAAAAATCAAATAATAACGGTAAAACAAAAAAAAAGCGTTAAGAACATTTCTATAAATTTAATTTTCTAATATTAATTAATTTTCCTTTTTTTTTTCATAGAAATTCTTAGCTACGTTTGTTTTTCTAAATTACTACTAATGCAATCACCCTTTTAATATAATTCGAAAGATGGTGTCGATAAAAGAATAAATTTATGCTACATGAACGCAACACACACACACACACACACACACACACAAAACATAAAATGAATAAATTTATTCTACGAACATACAAAACACACACACACACACACACCACAAAGCATAAAATAAAAAATAAATAAATAAATGTTTCTAAGAAATAATATTGGGTGTGTGAAAACTTACTTGTTTGTTTGTCGAAAAATGTTCCAAAATTTACCGTACCGAAAATATTATTGTTTTACGACACAATAAATTTGATATTGTTTTAAATGATAGCACAAATTTGTTGTTGTTTTTTTTTTTTTTTATTTTGCGACGCAATTTAAAACAAAATTTAACCACGACTTTACACACGAACGCTCAAGTAAAAACTGATAAATGACGACCAACAATTTTTGTGTCGTGTCCACCAGAATATATTTTCTCAATCATCAGAGCACAAATTTGTATTTAATTTCTCTTCGTTCGTTCGTCGCATAAATTCTATGTGTGTGTGTGTGTGTATGTGTTTTGACACATCATTTTCTCGTTGTGTATATGAGATCAGTGCGCGTGTCACACAGTGACATTTGTGTTGTGTACCAATGTTGAAAAAATAAAATTTTATTGATATAAAAATTGGAGTAAAAATACAGGTGGCCGTTGAATTATGCGATTGTACATTAGTACTGTAATTAATGTGAATATTAGAAATTTTCTTATACGTTAATTATTTCCTTTTTTTTTTTACCACAAATAATTACTATTTTGGCAGTTCTGGAAGTAAAAGCGGACGACAACGACAATAGTGAATTATGATAAAAATCAATTATATTCATATAATTTCTTAACTTTATAGTAATGCAAATTCTAAAATATTGTGCGTCGTTATAATTATAAGCAATCAAAATCGATAATTATCGACAATTTATATTCCCAACGCAACTGGTTTTTCGGGTCCAGCGTCGGGAAACTTTTAGGGATAATATTCTTGAAACTTTTAGAGATTATATTCTTGAAATTTTTGGTACTTGGTTAATTCTAATCGAATTTGGTATGCAATTGTAAATTGATTGGATTTGGGAAATAATTCCTATTGAACTTCTGTGAAATTGATACTTTGTAAAACTTTTAGGGATCATATTCTTGAAATTTTTTGGAACTTGGTTAATTCTTAACCAA
The DNA here is from genome assembly GCA_910594885.2 of Bibio marci. NCBI lineage: Eukaryota > Metazoa > Arthropoda > Insecta > Diptera > Bibionidae > Bibio > Bibio marci. The sequence continues at coordinate 18,300,357 of OU343119.1, read as the reverse complement.
TTTTAATCGAATTTTGTGTGCAATTGTAAATTGATTGGATTTGGGAATTAATTTCTGCTGAACTTCTGTGAAATTGATACTTTGCAATACTTTTAGGGATCATATTCTTGAAATTTTTACTACTTGGTTAATTCTTATCGAATTTTTATCGAATTTTGTATGCAATTGTAAATTGATTGGATTTGGTAAATAATTCCTACTGAACTTCTGTGAAATTAATACTTTGCAAAACTTTTAGGGATCATATTCTTGAAATTTTTGGTACTTGGTTAATTCTAATCCAATTTTAATCGAATTTTGTGTGCAATTGTAAATTGATTGAATTTGGGAAATAATTTCTATTGCTCTTCTGTGAAATTAATACTTTGTAAAACTTTTAGGGATCATATTCTTGAAATTTTTGCTACTTGGTTAATTCTAACCCAATTTTTATCGAATTTGGTATTCAATTGTAAATTGATTGGATTTGGGAAATAATTCCTACGGAACTTCTGTGAAATTAATACTTTGCAAAACTTTTAGGGATCATATTCTTGAAATTTTTGGTACTTGGTTAATTCTAATCCAATTTTAATCGAATTTTGTGTGCAATTGTAAATTGATTGAATTTGGGAAATAATTTCTATTGCACTTCTGTGAAATTGATACTTTGCAAAACTTTTAGGGATGATATTCTTGTAATTTTTGGAACTTGGTTAATTCTTAACCAATTTTAATCGAATTTTGTGTGCAATTGTAAATTGATTGGATTTGGGAAATAATTGCTACGGAACTTCTGTGAAATTGATACTTTGCAAAACTTTTAGGGATCATATTCTTGAAATTTTTGCTACTTGGTTAATTCTAATCCAATTTTGTTTGCAATTGTAAATTGATTGAATTTGGGAAATAGTTCCTAATAAACTACTGTGAAATTAATATTTTGCAAAACTTTTAGGGATCATTTTCTTGAAATTTTTGGAACTTGGTTAATTCTTATCAAATTTTTATTGAATTTTGAATGCAATTGTAAATTGATTGGATTTGGGAAATAATTCCTATTGAACTTCTGTGAAATTGATACTTTGTAAAACTTTTAGGGATCATATTCTTGAAATTTTTTGGAACTTGGTTAATTCTTAACCAATTTTAATCGAATTTTGTGTGCAATTGTAAATTGATTGGATTTGGGAAATAATTGCTACGGAACTTCTGTGAAATTGATACTTTGTAAAACTTTTAGGGATCATATTCTTGAAATTTTTGCTACTTGGTTAATTCTAATCCAATTTTGTTTGCAATTGTAAATTGATTGAATTTGGGAAATAGTTCCTAATAAACTTCTGTGAAATTAATATTTTGCAAAACTTTTAGGGATCATTTTCTTGAAATTTTTGGAACTTGGTTAATTCTTATCAAATTTTTATTGAATTTTGAATGCAATTGTAAATTGATTGGATTTGGGAAATAATTCCTATTGAACTTCTGTGAAATTGATACTTTGTAAAACTTTTATTGGTAATATTTTTGAATTTTTGGTACTTGATTAATTCTAATCCAATTTTTATCGAATTTGGTATGCAATTGTAAATTGATTGGATTTGGGAAATAATTCCTACGGAACTTTGTGAAATTAATACTTTGCAAAACTTTTAGGGATCATATTCTTGAAACTTTTGGAACTTGGTTAATTCTAATCGAATTTTTATTGAATTTTGCATGCAATTGTAAATTGATTGGATTTGGGAAATAATTGCTACGGAACTTCTGTGAAATTGATACTTTGCAAAACTTTTAGGGATCATATTCTTGAAATTTTTGGTACTTGGTTAATTCTAATCGAATTTGGTATGCAATTGTAAATTGATTGGATTTGGTAAATAATTCCTATTGAACTTCTGTTAAATTGATACTTTGTAAAACTTTTATGGATCATATTCTTAAAATTTTTGGTACTTGATTAATTCTAATCCAATTTTTATCGAATTTGGTATTCAATTAGAAATTGATTGGATTTGGGAAATAATTCCTATTGAACTTCTGTGAAATTAATACTTTGCAAAACTTTTAGGGATCATATTCTTTAAATTTTTACTACTTGGTTAATTCTTATCGAATTTTTATCGAATTTTGCATGCAATTGTAAATTGATTGGATTTGGGAAATAATTCCTACGGAACTTCTGTGAAATTAATACTTTGCAAAACTTTTAGGGATGATATTCTTGAAATTTTTGGTACTTGATTAATTCTAATCCAATTTTTATCGAATTTTGTGTGCAATTGTAAATTGATTGAATTTGGAAAATAATTCCTACTTAATTTCTGTAAACTTCTACATTCAATTGTGGTTGTGGTTGATTAACGGCACAAACAATAAAATACTAATTTTTATAATTGATATTTTAATAATATTTGTTTTTTTTTTGGCATATATTTTGATTAATTCTTAATTTTAAAAAGAGGAAAAAAATTAAATTTTATAAATAAATAAAAATTAAAAATGGCGTGCAGTAACGTTAACATTAAAACAAAAGACTTTTCGGTTGTCATAAGTTTTCACATTTTTTTAAAATTGTTTTTGAAAGAATTCATTAAATAGTTTAGCACGCACACACACACACACACACAAAAACTATGTGTCTGTGATTGTGTGCTTTAAATTTGAAAAAAAAGGGGGGGTTTTAATGAAGTGTTTTTGTTAATTTGTTCGTGGTTGCATTGCAGCATTTATCGATAGTTGTCACAACATTGATCAAACACAAACACGATCAATCAAATTCAGAAATTTATGCGTGTCAGCAATGCACCGCTGAACCCCTTATATTTTGCGTATATTTTCGTTATTATAATTTTATTGGTTAAAAAAATTAAAAGGCCTGGACGTTCATTTGTTTTTTTTTTTTAATTCTGTTTTTAAAAATAATTCTAATTTAATGATAATTCAAAAATTCAAAAGAAAAACTATTGCCCCCGTTTTGTTAAAAAACTAATTTTTGGAATGTGTACGGCAGAACAGTGTTGCCGCCGGCTAACCGGTAAAATTATAAACAGAAAAACATTGAATAATGAACGTTTTTTTATCTGCATCACTTTTTCGATTACATTCAGTTCGTTGTTCATAATATGAACCGGATGTTGGATAACGTATAGTCGCCGCCGCTCCTGCGCCTATTTTAATTTTTATTTATTTATAAATTATAACCTAAATTACTAATTGTTTACACCAATACATACTAAAATCTAAATAGTTATACATTTATTGGTTGCATATAATATAAATTGTTTTAAATCCACATTTATAAATGTGTTTTTATAATTTTATAAGCGAACGCGGTGAACGCCAACATAATTTTTTTTCATTTCTTAATATACTCGCTATTAAAGAGATAAAAAAAAAATTAAACACTGCCAACTTAAAAATAATATATAAAAAAAAAAACCCCAAATAATAAAAAAACAAACGGTAATTAAAACTTAAAAAATAATATATTCTTGACAGTTTGTGTATTTAATTATTTTCAGAGTCACCGATTCGATTCTCTGAGTAGGGTGTAATTCAAAAATTAAAGTAAATGAATTTTGACTATTTGACATAAAACACATGCATCATCTGTCAAACCACGCCATTTACATTTTAAAATCGAATTACACTATTGCACACCATTGGACTAATTACATTCTGTGTGTGTGTGTGATTTTGTTTTGTTGGCCATAAATTCCGTCGTCGTCTTATAACGGATTACTTTGAAAATAATTTATTATATGTGTGTGTGTGTGTGTGTGTGTGTATGTGTTCGATCACATTTTCGGAGCTAAATGTGATCACTCAACTGTGTACGCCCAAAATCGGTTACGATAAAATATCATTGTAGTGCCCAAATCTGTACAGATATTTGCGATATCAGTCGTGCCTCGGCATAAATTGCGTCAGTCTACTACTAATGTTAAAAAATCAAGTGGTAAGTCTATCTACCGATAGCAATGAATCCTGCTAAAATTTTGCCACTGTATCGTAGCAATGTTCCTCCATATCATCCAATCCATTTCATAAGGATATTTGTTGGCTGCCACGGTCATAGATTTACCTCATCCGTACCATTCGCCTCCATGCATCACATCAGCAGCATCATCCTACATTGTCCCACATCCGAAAAATGATTCTCAGGCCACAAAATCTATGAACCGATCCTCCTTTTTGGCATCTCATTCTTACGTACTGCATTTGCCCATATGGGTGATGCGTACAACTGCACAAAGGTGCTAACTTTTGATAACAGCTAACGCATCTCGGTCTACCCCATCACTCTACATCATGACGATTGCTTTGGTTTTGCGTTAAATATTCGAACGGTTTCTGTTTTGTGGTTCCAGTCCGGCTGCCGTTTAGTCATTCCCGAATTTTTTATGTTATCGAATCGTATGCCTTTCGTACTATGTGTGTGTTTGTGTGTGTGTGTGTGTGTATTTGTATAATATAATTTAGCAAATAATTGAGCGAGATTTCTTATAATATAATTAATTTTTGTAAAAAAATTTAAAAAAAAAAACCAATAGTAAAATAAAATTAAAAATTACTAAAAAAAAAAATTAAAAAAATTTAAAATAAAATTAATTAAAAATATTTCAAATTTAATTAAAATTAACGATAAAATATTTTTTACGTACTAAAATATAGAAAATATTAATAAAAATTGAGAAAGGGGTGATCATTCGTATTGTGGTGGTGAGTGGTGGTGGCGCGGCGCGAGGAGGAGTGACGTGGTACTTGACTGTTGATGAAAAATTTTCGGTAATTATTTAATATTTAATTTTTTTGCCAAAATCTAATTCCCTCTTGCACATCATTTATATTTTCGATAATGTTTGATCTCTAAATATTCCTACAACTAGTTACAATTACATTTATTTATTCGATACCGTTTAACTCGCCCGTCCGCTTTATCCTCCTTCCGCCGCCCCACTTTTTACATCATAAATTTTAATTTTTCGAGTTGCGTGGAGAAAAATGAAGACCCGCAAACGGTAAATCACCGATGATTCTTGGATTAATCCAGTTATTAAAAAACCGTTGTGTGTGGACTGCGTTTTTTTGTTATTTTTTTTTTTTTTTTTTTTTTTTATTGCGCATGCGTTGTGCACAGTCACTTTTTTTTTTGTTGAAAGCAAAACTATAAATTTTATAAAATAAAAACTATTTGGTCGCCATTTTGTTTTTGTAACAATGTAAAAAATTAAAAACACGAACACAACAACAACAACAACAACGACAACAACAACAAGTAATAACAACAAAATTGGTGACGCCCCATTAGCCGTCCGCAACGAATTGTTTTTCTAACGATCACACAAATAGACGACTACTTCAAAATGCATAATTACAGATCGACATTTGAGTATGCTAACGGGAGGGCGAAATAAAAAAACACCAAACTCCAGTCAAACGGTTATCGCGGCGGAACAATGAACGGTTGTTTTTCTAGCCAATTGGAAAATACATAAATAAAAACGTACTTAAACTACAGTTTGAAAAACAATTTCCAATACAAGAAATATATATATTTTGGGAATGCGTATAAGTGTGTGTGTGTGGCTTATCAAAAACCAAAAACACTGCAAACAGTGACGCCTGATTAATTTAGTTTGATACGCAAAACAACGCATCGGAAACAAAACTAAATAAGTTTTACTTGCGACAATAAAAAATGTATATCGATCCCATTCGATGGGCAATAAAAAGAAATTAATAAATATATATTGAGTTTGTTGATGGGGCGAGCTTTGGTGGATGTCATGACGACGACGATGACGACGACGATGACGATGACGATAGATGGGTTTGATAATAACACTTAAGTTTAATATGACAATAAAAACGTTGCGGTAATTTACTAAAAATTTACAATGTAAATTTTCTAACGCACCCATATCCTTAGCTGCAGCGCGCTCTATTCTGTTATGAGCGAGCAATTATCAAATAATAGTTGATTTTTCATTGTTTGTTGTTGTTGTTGTTGTTGTTGTTGTTGTTGTTCTTGTGAATGAATAAAGAGTTTTTGTGAAACAAAAAAAAATGATAATGATTAAAAATATGGAATGTAAATTTCTTTCTATCTATCCAAATGCAAATGGCACAGAATAGATGCGCACGCAGTTTAACTTTTACGCAACAAAAAAAAAAAAAAACAGAAAACAGATAAAATTAATAATTAATTTGAATCCGAATCCGATTCTTTAAGATAGTATGGATTCATTTCAAGTTTTGCGGCACGTGACATTTTTGGATTCACCGGAATTAGCTCACGTTTGTCTTCGATGGCAGACTCTCGTGTATAATATTGTAACATCCGATGCTTTGCCGTACCCGGATAAAATTCATCCATTTCTTTTAACTCCCTGAACAAACGCTTAACTTCCTCATCATTATTACTATAAACATGATTGCGTCGTGGTTCACCGAATGTTGTGTGGCCATGCTTTACCCGATGTGCAAATGAACCCGATTTTGAGGGTGGCACATAATGATAGTCTTCAACGGGATCAGTTTGTTGTGGCACCTTTGGATGATCTTGCCATTCATAATCATTCCAACGTTCATCAAACGGTTCAATGAGGTGAAAAGTTTTACGTCTATTCATAATCTCTCGCCGCCTTTGGACTCGTAAAAGTACTGAAACTGGATACTAAAAAAATTAAAAACAAAAATTAAATTTTTTTAATTAAACGGAAATAAAAAAATTAAATACGATTCGTTCCATTACCTTAACATCGTCTTCATTGCCAACGTCTGGCATATATTTGGCCATACACGGTTGCATTTTATCATCGGTTCTTAAATTGATTTCGGGTCTTCTTAAATGGATTGGCTACAATTAATTACGGAACGGAACAAAAAATACAAAACAAAAACAAAAAATTAATAATTGTGCGCTTGTGTAACGCGTGTTGTAAAGCAACAGTAAGTAACAGTAAATGCTTGCCAGCTATTAACCGGGTGATGATCCGCGTGTATACAACTGGCAATTTATAATGTATTTACATGACACATACGAATGGGGGGGGGGGAGACCCCCGTTACCCGTTTACTCATCACTGCATTACTATTTTAAAATTTAAAAATTTAAAAATTCTAATTGAAAAAAATCTATTTTTAAATATTTAGCGATAATAAAAATAAGTAAACATCAATAAAATCAACTTATCAACTTATCAACATCAACGTCATCGACACACAACAAGTGGCTCAAAGGATTTATTCGCAGTGCCTGAGATAGAGGCGGCCAAAATTAATAGAAGTGACAACTATTGACAAAGTTTCGACTTCGAATTCTGTCACACCTAGTGATAGTGAGACCATCAAAGCGGTACCCTTCACCAAGATTCCAATGACTGTTTTGCCCCATTTTTACTGCTCATCAAAGTTAGTTAGTAAAATTAATAGCATTCGTTGAATGCCCTTCTGGCTGCATCCATTTATATGTGTGCGGAACATCGGCGTTTCTCAAAATTTCGATTTGTAAATATTGTATCATTCTGACATCCTTCTCCTGTGTCTGCATCGATCTCGAATGTTCACGTTTCTATTGTTTAGCATAGCACATCCTATAGCGATATGGTCCTGGGATTTTCTCGAATTACAATTTCTCACAGCTCAATAGTTGGATATTTTGCACTTCCAACTCTACTCATTATACAATTCTATAATAATTTGGTTTTTTGTGTTGTCGTCGGCATCCATCTCAACTACCCAAAATACATATGCCATACATTGATCATTTCACATCCATTTCAAAATTCAATTTACATTTAAAAAAAATTTTTCAACCCCATTTCCTGTCTCCCATCTCTTTCCGTTCTCATCCGTCCGTCGATGTTAATAACCAAAAAAAAAACAAAAAACATAAACATAAAAACAAAAAATATAGAAATGAAAAAAAAACAAAAAAAAAACAACAACAACTACATTTTTTCAATTACCTTTTTTTCATCCACAGGTGGATCTAAATTTACGACTTCGGCTTGGCGGCTTGGCAGGCGCCAATATCCTTCACCATAACCAGCTAATTTAAATAATATTTTTATGAAACACAAATATTTTATTTTAAAATGGAAATTATTTAAATCAAAACAGTTTGTGAGTGAAAGAGTGAATGGATGAGTGAGTGAATGAGTAAGAGCGAGAGAGAGAGAGAGAGAGAGCAAATAGATAGAAATAGAAAAATATAAATAAATTAATTAAAAATATTAAAAAAAATTTAAATTACAAGAAGTTGATGGTATTGGTTCCCGTTCTACTTTTGGTACTATTTTTGGTACAATTTTTGGTACTATTTTTGCTGATGTGCTAGCAATAGGCTGTATTTGCTTTGGTGGTTCCACCTTTTTTGCTATTGGTTTTACTTCTTCTACGTCGTCGGACTCATCATCGTCGACCTCAGTTTCAGTACCATTAATACTATCGTCTTCATTATAACCCATTTGAATACGTAGTTTTTCAAGTTCTAGTTCCCTTTTCGCAATAGCTTGACGTTGTAGTGCGTCTAAAGTCTAAAAAAAATAGGGACGAGGAGTTTTCATATAAATTAATAAATAAATAAATAAATAAATAAATAACTAAATAAATAAATAAATAAATAAATTGTTTATTATGCGCATGCGATCTATCACAAATATATTAGTAATAAAAAAATTATAATATTCTTTTTATTTAGGCAAAGGAAAAATGTTCCGAATATTGTTAAAATCAAATTTTCTCACATGTGTCACAAAGTTCACGACCATTCTGCGCACCAGATGCCGCGCACCTCTAACAAACTATATTCGTATGATATTTTCTTTTTAAATAGTGTCAACCTTTAAAAGATATATTTACAAGTCAAAATTTCACCACGACCAACCGCTTAATTTAGAAATTACAGTTTTTTTTTTCCCCCGATATTATAACCGACACGAACCGTACGCAGTGTTTCGACGCCATTACATACCGTATTATTTTTGACATATTCGTTGAGCACTGGTGATGGTACGGTACACCTACAATCAAATGACGTATAAATTAAATGGTGGTCGTAGATTTTTATGAAATTATGACACTGATATATCTTTCGATGGTTGACACTATCATACGGCGATTATGGTAGAGGTACCGCATCTCGTGATTAGAACTGCGAACTTGTTGATCCATGTGTTATTAATAAAAAAAATTCGAATAAAAAAAATAATTTATAAATTGTTTTTGTTTTGGGGAAGGTGGACGAGGGCGTCGTCAGTGACACCTATGAACAAAAAATATAATTAAATTTTATATTATTAATTACCTCAACATTTATATTGTTTAAACCAAATGATAAATGTGATAATGATTCTTTAACAGCATGTTCGTCAGCGTTTGGTTCTAAGGTGATCCAACACACACTGTACCAGATGCGGAAAGACATAGAGAGAGAGAGAGAGAGAGAGAGAGAGAGAGATAGATAGAGAGAGAGAACAGCATTAATTATTAAAATCAAATTAATTATTGGTTTTTATTTTGGTTATTTTTTTTTTCACTTACTTGCCATAAACTTCATCAAATTTAACTTGAATGATACCCTTTGCAAATGCCTGAACATCTTCTTCATTTAACACCGGAAAACGTATGGCCATGGATTTGCATGCCATGTCATCGGGTAAACGAAAAACACGATCGTATAGTTGATTCATTGAATCACATGACAATCGTTTCGTTTCCGTAGCGCTTGGAATTGTTGGTGGTTTTTTGTCGGCATCACCTTTTGATATTTTTCCTCTAGCATTTGGCAATGGGGCGGCGGCGGCGGCGGCGGCAGTGGTTGCTGATTTTGTGGTTGTTGTTGGTTTCAAATAATTTATATTTGTCAATGCGGCGGCGGCGGTGGCGGCGGCGGCGACAGTGGTTGCTGATTTTGTGGTTGTTGTTGGTTTCAATTTTATATTTTCTTTAGTATCCAATGGTATGTGAATTTTGAATTTTTTTTCATCCGTATCGGTGCCGCTGCAGTTCGTGTCCGAGTTTGAATCGACATCTTTTTTCATTTCCATTTTCATTGGTCTGGGTAACACCGTGCTCTTACCATCTTTATTATTATTATTATTATTATTTTCAATTTTTATTTTATTATTTTCAGGCACCACTAAATTATTTTGTTTTTTTTCTCTATAAACATTATTATTTTCCATTTTCGTTTCCTTTTGGTTATTGGCTCGACGGCATGGTTTTGTTGGAATACCGTTTCGCTTGTCTTCGGCTCGAAAGATTTCATCAAATTCACGATCATCTGTGTCCATCAAATCTTCTTCTAACGAATCGTTAAACGCAAATGCATTTTCACCATTTAAAAATTCATCAATATCACTAAATTGTGCCGGAATTATTTCGATATTTGTTGGTTTTATGGCGGAACTTGATCCAATAACGTTTGATGCCATTGCTGTTGCTGATGTTGTTGCGATTGGTGCCGGTGTAGCATTTGATTTTTTGGTTACCGGTTTTTTATTAAATCTTCTGGCATAATCTTCGTCGTCCGTTGACAAGGTGATCATTGAAAGTATTTTCCTTTTCTTACGTCTCATCTTCATACGTTTTTTCATTCTTCTTTTCATTGGTTTTTGTGCATCGTCTAAACTATTAAAATTACTATCGACCGTGATTATATCATATTCATCATCATCACTATCATTTTCATCATTATAATTATCAATTTCATCATTATAATTATCAATTTCAACATTATTTTTATTATCCATTTCATCATCATTAATAACATTTTCATCATCATTAATAACATTTTCATCATTATTAATAACATTTTCATCAATATTAATAACATTTTCATCAATATTAATAACATTTTCATCAATATTAATAACATTTTCATCATTATTAATGACATTTTCATCATTATTAATGACATTTTCATCATTATTAATGACATTTTCATCATTATTAATAACATTTTCATCAATATTAATAACATTTTCATCAATATTAATAACATTTTCATCATTATTAATGACATTTTCATCAATATTAATAACATTTTCATCATTATTAATGACATTTTCATCATTATTAATAACATTTTCATCAATATTAATAACATTTTCATCAATATTAATAACATTTTCATCAATATTAATAACATTTTCATCATTATTAATGACATTTTCATCATTATTAATAACATTTTCATCAATATTAATAACATTTTCATCAATATTAATAACATTTTCATCATTATTAATGACATTTTCATCATTATTAATAACATTTTCATCAATATTAATAACATTTTCATCAATATTAATAACATTTTCATCAATATTAATAACATTTTCATCATTAATATTATTATTATTATTGTTATTATTGTTATTATTAGCATCATCATCATCATCGGATACACAAATTATTTCTGGCTTATTATTTTCAATAACTACAACACTGTCATCATCAGAAAGTTGATCAACCAAATTGATGATAACGCCTGGTCTTGGAAAAGAACCAGTAAATGATGATGATGTATTACCCGTTCTTCTGTTTCGCTTTCGTCTTGGTTTGATTACAATTGATGCTGGTGTTATTGCAGCCGTTGATTTAACAGCAATTGTAGCAGATGGCAACGTTGTTTGTGTTTGTGATGGTGTGATTGAAATAGAAGCTGCTGCAGATGATGTAGCTGCTGTTTCAGTAACAATTGCAACATCGGATGGCAACGTTGTTTGTTTTTGTGATGATGGTGGTGGTGGTAGTGGTGATGCTGCTGTTGTTATTACTGTTTTTTCAATAACATTTGCATCAGATGACAACGTTGTTTGTTTTTGTTGTGGCGGTGTAATTACAGTAGAAGCTGGTGCAACTGATGCTGCTGTTGCAGTAAAACTTGTTTGATTGGTCAATGTTGCTGGTTTTTGTTGTGGCGGTGCAATTACAGTAGAAGCTGGTGCAACTGATGCTGCTGCTGCAGCAGTAAAACTTGGTTTAAATGACAATGTTGCTTGTTTTTGTTGTGGCGGTGTAATTACAGTAGAAGCTGGTGCAACTGATGCTGCTGCTGCAGCAGTAAAACTTGGTTTAAATGACAATGTTGCTTGTTTTTGTTGTGGCGGTGTAATTACAGTAGAAGCTGGTGCAACTGATGCTGCTGCTACAGCAGTAAAACTTGTTTTAAATGACAATGTTGCTGGTTTTTGTTGTGGCGGTGTAATTACAGTAGAAGCTGATGCAACTGATGGTGCTGTTGCAGTAAAACTTGTTTTAAATGGCAATGTTGCTTGTTTTTGTTGTGGCGGTGTAATTACAGTAGAAGCTGATGCAACTGATGCTGCTGTTGCAGTAAAACTTGTTTTAAATGGCAATGTTGCTTGTATTTGTTGTGGCGGTGCAATTACAGTAGAAGTTGGTGCAACTGATGCTGCTGCTGCAGCAGTAAAACTTGGTTTAAATGACAATGTTGCTTGTTTTTGTTGTGGCGGTGTAATTACAGTAGAAGCTGGTGCAACTGATGCTGCTGCTGCAGCAGTAAAACTTGTTGTAAATGACAATGTTGCTGGTTTTTGTTGTGGCGGTGTAATTACAGTAGAAGCTGGTGCAACTGATGCTGCTGCTGCAGTAAAACTTGTTTTATATGGCAATGTTGCTTGTTTTTGTTGTGGCGGAGTAATTACAGTAGAAGCTGGTGCAACTGATGCTGCTGCTGCAGCAGTAAAACTTGTTTTAAATAACAATGTTGCTTGTTTTTGTTGTGGCGGTGTAATTACAGTAGTAGCTGGTGCAACTGATGCTGCTGCTGCAGCAGTAAAACTTGGTTTAAATGACAATGTTGCTTGTTTTTGTTGTGGCGGTGTAATTAAAGTAGAAGCTGGTGCAACTGATGCTGCTGCTGCAGCAGTAAAACTTGTTTTAAATGACAATGTTGCTGGTTTTTGTTGTGGCGGTGTAATTACAGTAGAAGCTGGTGCAACTGATGCTGTTGTTGCAGTAAAACTTGTTTTAAATGGCAATGTTGCTTGTTTTTGTTGTGGCGGTGTAATTACAGTAGAAGCTGGTGCAACTGATGCTGTTGTTGCAGTAAAACTTGTTTTAAATGGCAATGTTGCTTGTTTTTGTTGTGGCGGTGTAATTAAAGTAGAAGTTGGTGCAACTGATGCTGTTGCTGCTGCAGTAAAAATTGTTTGATAGGGCAATGTTGCTTGTATTTGTTGTGGTGTGGTAATTATAGTAGAAGCTGGTGCAACTGATGCTGCTGCTGTTGCAGTAAAAATTGTTTGATAGGGCATTGTTGCTTGTATTTGTTGTGGTTGTGTAATTAAAATGGAACCAGTTGTTTCAGTATCAATTGCATTAGATGGCAACGTTGCTGGTATGTTTAGTGGTACGAATAAAGATGGCGAATACATTAACGAACCACATACACCATTATTGAAAATTGACTGTTCCGCACTAAGGTCATTGTTAAAATTAAATGAATTTATAAAATTATCGACTTCGCTGATGTTATCATAATTGTGATCATTGTCGCCAATATTATGCATAAAATCACTGCTTGAAAAATTTGCCACATCATCGGGGTAAGGATTTTCAAGTAATGCTAATGATGGTGTTGAAAAATTGGTATTCATATCATTTAAATATCCGGATGATGACATTGACGGTGCATTTGTTTCGGCTGAATTGTATCTATTATAATTATCGAATTGCTGATGCTGATCATTTATGGATTGCGAATTTATAGAATTCATAATCATGGCCGATTCGTAGGGATCGATCATTTCATCATCGTTTAACATAAAATCATTTGTTGAAGGACTATCGTTACTAGAATATTGCATGGAATTGAATGGTGATGATTGCGATGATAATTGTTGTACATTGTTCGACGGAAATTCAGCCGGGAACGATGACATGGAATAATTTTGATTCGGTTCATTTGAAAATGTTATTGTTGATGACGAATGATGTGGTGATGATGGTAATGTTGGTGGTGTTGGTGGTGGTGGTAACATTGATGGTTGTGATGGTGATTGCAATGTTAATTGTTGTACATCGTTTGACACGAATTCAGGTCGGAACGATGGTATGGAATAATTTTGATTTTGTTCATTTGAAAATGTTATTGATGATGACGATTGATGTGATGACGGTTGTCCGACTGATGATTGTAGTTGCGGTTGTGGTGACATTTGACCTATGGCTATGTTTACCATTCTTTTTCTACTTATCATATCTTGAAGTTCATTTGCCGATTTGACGAAATCATCATTAAGTTCAATGTCAGCAACACGTTCGCTTATGCCCGACGATGTTCCTTGCTGTTGTGTTGATGGTTGTGCTGGCGGCCATGGCGGTGGTGGTGAAGATGGTGGCCATGGTGGTGCTAGTGATGGTGGCCATGGTGGTGCCGATTGTTGTTGTTGCGAATTAAATGATGATGTCGAAAAGTTATCCAATTTTTTTCTCAAATTAGATTGATTTGGGCATGGTGTCGGTTTAATTCTACGCCGTGGTTTTGATGCCGCAATTATGGGCTGTTGTGATGACGATGGAACAAAGGCAGTCGTTGATGGAATTATTGTTGACATAATTGTGGGCAAATTGAAATAATTTATATCATTTCGATTTAGATTTTGTTGATTTGAAAATGTTGTGGTTGTTGTTGATGTCGTCGTTGTTGTTACATAATGTGTTTGCGGTGAAGCCGCTGCACCGGTAGCAACGGTGTTGGCCGACAACGGTATGGATGTGACCGATGGTACATGCATATATTGAAATGCATTATCTTGCGAATAGGTTGTTGTTGTTATTGCCGTTGCTGGTTTGAATGGCATCGCCGGCGGTATAATTGATATATTTGAATATTTTGCACTAGTTGTTGGTTGTGGCGCTTGGTTCATTAATTTAGTGGTGCCCATTGGAATTAGATCTTCATCCCTGATGGTAAATGCCGATGGAATGCCATAAGTTGATACATTGCCTTTTATCAATGTAGGTTTTATGCGACGCCGTTCTTTTACCGGATACGTTGCAGTTGATGTTGATGAGGTCGTCGGTGGTGTGGCCTTAAATAAAGACGCAATAGATGAGGACGTGGACGGTGTGAACGTAAATGAAGACACTATGGACGACAATAACTTTTCATTTTCATTTTCATTTAAAATTGTATCCTTTGGTGCGGGCACCACCAAACTACTGCTACTACTATTACTACTATTAGTAATACTACTACTACTACTATTAGTAATACTACTAGTACTGCTACTATTAGTAATACTACTACTACTACCACCACCATCCTCCATTGATTTATCTGAAGGTTTTTTATTGTGGGAACGTTCATTTATTAATTTCGTAAATGCAAAGGGTATTTTGTCGCAACGATCAATTACAACGGAACATGGAAACGTTTCAATTGTGGAGTATTTGATTGGTGCTATGGTTTCACTAGATGTTGCCGCTGCATTTGATGATAATGATGATGCACGCGTCGATACACTTTCATTGAGCCTGTGTGATTTTGAACCGCTTTTCGAGCGATCGGTACGATTTTTTTTACGATTGTTTTCCGAACGATGTTCATGTCTTGATTTAGCGAAACCACTGGCTTCAATAGTAGAATAATTATCAGAAAACGATGATGATGATTGCTGCTGTTGCTGCGGTTGCGGTTGCGTTTTAATTTTTGAACTTTTAACTTTTTCTTTTGACGATGCGCTGTGCGCAACATCAGTATCAACAATTGCATCGGTAGCGCCGGATTCACCAGACAATGAATTTCTACTTGATTTATTGTGTTCTTTATTTTTCTTAACTTTTGTTGACATTTGTTGCTGTTGCTGTTGCTGCGGTTGAGATTGCGTTTTAATTTTTGAAGAATTTTCGCTTGAATTTTTAAATTGTTCTTTTGACGGTGCGCTGTGCGCAACGTCAGCATCAACAACTGAATCGGTAGCGGTTGAATCACCAAACGATGAATTTCTACTTGATTTTTTCTGTTCTTTACTTTTCTTAACTTTTGATGACATTTGTTGCTGTTGCTGTTCCAATTGCTGTTGCTGTTCCAGTTGCTGTTGCTGTTGCTGCGGTTGTGGTTTAATTTTTGAAGAATTTTCGCTTGACTTTTTTAATTTCTCTTTTGACGGTACGCTGTGCGCAACATTAGTTTCAACAAGTGCATCGGTAACGGTGGAATCACCAGACGATGAATTTCTTCTTGATTTTTTGTGCTTTTTATTTTTCTTAACTTTTGTCGACATTTGTTGCTGTTCCTGTTCCTGTTCCTGTTGCTGTTGCTGTTGCTGTTGCTGTTGCTGTTGCTGTTGCTGTTGCAGTTGCTGTTGTAGTTGCTGTTGCAGTTGCTGTTGCAGTTGCTGTTGCTGCGATTGAGATTGCGATTGAGATTGCGATTGTGGTTTAATTTTTGAAGAATTTTCGCTTGAATTTTTAAATTTGTCTTTTGACGGTGCGCTGTGCGCAACATTAGTTTCAACAACTGCATCGGTAACGGCGGACTCACCAGATGATGAATTTCTTCTTGATTTTTTGTGTTTTTTGTTTTTCTTAACTTTTGTTGACATTTGTTGTTGTTGCTGCGATTGGGATTGCGATTGTGATTTAATTTTTGAAGAATTTTCGCTTGAATTTTTAAATTTGTCTTTTGACAGTGCGCTGTGCGCAACATTAGTTTCAACAACTGTATCGGTAACGGCGGAATCACCGGACGATGAATTCCTTCTTGATTTTTTGTGTTTTTTATTTTTCTTAACTTTTGATGACGATGCCGATGACGATGTCGATGGCGTGGCAGAAGAGATTTTATTTATATTTATATTTTTATCGTGTGATGATGATGCAGTGGTACTGCCACCGGTGCTCGTCGACGGTTTATTTAAATGTTTTTTATTATTATCGTGACGTTCGCTGCTGTTTCTAACGGTGGATGTAGTAGCCGGCGGCGGAACAAGTGGTATTTTTTTGTCGACAACAACCGGCGCAGTGACGACTGTGGCCGCTGTGGTCACGACGCCTGTATTTCCAATATTTGATGTTTGCATTATACTTTTTCGACGTACATTTGACGATGAACGTAATAGTGGTTGTTCGTCAACCGATCTTAACACATCACCAAAAGACATTCCTTTATGACTGTTCATATTTCTATTAGATGCCATAGTTATTTAGTTTTTATTTTTCTGTAATTGTTTACTTTTTAGTTTTTTGCTTAATTTCAATTGTGTGCGATGACAATGGATCTCACTGGTGATTGCGTACAGTACCGTATGTCATGATAAAATGGATCTGTAAGATAATAAAACTGTTTTAATAATGTAATAACGGGGATACTATAAACTATTAGACATCGCTTCGTACGCTGTAAAATCAATATTCTTTAACAAAAGCAGGCAATATAATCAAAAACCATTAAAAATAAAGGGACAGATTACCGCGCAAGAGGGAAGAGATGGGCCGAGTAGTTTAAAAATCAATTAAATGTAAACATGCCAGTAAATACTGTGGACGATATGCAATTTCAAACCGCTCAGACATTTTTAACCGAATCACATCAATACACGAATTAAAGTTCAAGAATAATAAATCACCTGGATCAGATATCACTTTAACAATAAGTGAACTCTTTAGACATATGTAGGAATACATAGACAAAAAATTGTCAAATCAATAATGCCAGGTGTACCGGTATGAAGTGATCGTCAAGATACAAATGTCTCGATAGGTACGAAGTTAGAAGACGCCGTATTGTAAGCAAAATTGGATGAAGATGACACCGTGAATCAAAAGCAAATGGCAGAAATGTTAAATGTTGCACAACAAACAATTTGCTGACCGTTGCCGAAAGCTATGTGAGAATAATCCAAAAGTATGCCACATGAATTGCGTTGAAAGACAGATGGAAAACCGAAAAAACAAGAAGACGAAGATGCTGTGTGTCTGCGGTAGAACCAGAAAGATGTGATGTACCACTAGCACCCAAAAACCTGGTGAAACTGTTAATGCTGATCGCTACCGACAACACAAACAAATCAATTTGAACCATGCATTGATCGAAAAACGACCCGGATGGGCCAAAACCCTGCACATGCACACAAAATAACACCGCGGTTAAGGATACAATCAAAGCACTTGGCTTAGAGCGGCTACCCCAACCGCCACCGTATTCACCAGACTTGGCTCCTTACGACTTTTTCATTTGTTCTCATCGATGGGACACGCATTGGCTGAGCAGCACTTCGATTCCGATACGAAGAAGTCTAAAATTGGGTGTCTGATTGATTTGCTTCGACGAGACGAACAATTCTATTGGCGTATGGTATCGCCAACAAATTGCCAGAAAGGTGATCAATTGTGTGTAGAAAAATCAATGTGACCAATATTTTGAAAATAAAATATTTTTTACTTTTCCATTTAAAATTAGTATTTTATTTTCACAAAAAAAATCCTCATTTGATACCGGTACACCTGGTATACCACGAATTTCAACTGGTTTTTAATATAATTCGTCTTCTAAACCCTCCGATTTATTTTCATATATGCGACCAGTTAGCTATTGTTTGGTATGATAAGGCAACGAAAGAACAGCGACAGAAATCAATTGCAAAACAATTGCGAACAGTACCTCAACAACGCAATATATCGTCAACGAGTTCCATGAACACACTTGTTGAATGTTTGTCAAAATGGAAAAAAAAATCGATAATCAGAACATTAATTTTTTTTTTTCTTACATTTACAATATTTTTGACACTTTTTTATTTTGGGCGTGATTTATTTTTGTATTAAATATTTTAACTACTACATCCATTACCTTATTTATTATTGCAATATTATTTATAATTTCTTATCATTAAAAAAAAAAAATGGTTGTTTTACGGGTGGCAGCCGCCGCCCTAAACGTTATAACACAAGCCATGAAGCAAGGGGTGTGTTGAAAATGGGGGGGTGGGAGATTGGATTATAAAAAGCGAGATAACATATTTTTTAAGATTAAAAATTACAAATGATGACAATGTAAATTAATAAAATGGTATTTGATGATTATTATTATTATTAATTATAATTTAATTACCTGCTAATTATCAATTTTTTTTTTTAATTGTATAAAAATTTATAAAATAAAAAAATAATATATTTCTATAATGGCCGTTGCCATCGTTTTAGTCGTCGTCGTCGTCGTCGTCGTCGTCGTCGTTCACCCATCCATCAATTTCAATTTCAATTTCAATTAATGGAATCGCATATTTTCATTAAAAACTAATGTTTTGTTGTTGTTTTTGTTGCTGTTGTTGGTTTGTTTCCACCATATCGTGCAAATCAATTGGAAAAATTTACGAATGGGGGAGAACAGACCAACCAAAATCATGCATTGTTTGTTTTTTTTTTTTTTTTTTATATATTTCAATTTAAAATTTAAAAATGAATTAAATATATTATAAGTAAAATTACCTTTTAAATAAAATACACACAATTAATTAAATATGTTTCAATATTTTATTGTCTTGCAGAAGAAAAAAAAAAAAATACGATGGCACACACAAACACAAACAAATTCTGAATTGATAATAATTTTTTTAGGCGACAAAAGCTGCACAGAGGAATGAAAAAACGCATGCGTACATACGTTTATTGAGAGCGTCGTTGTCCCTTGATGCCTGAGATTTTAATCTAATATTTGTGTAAAACCAACAAGAAAAAAAAAACCAATAAAACTATTAAAAAAAAAAACCGAAACCAAAATGAAAACGAAATAGATTTTTTAAAGAATTATTAAATAAGTTAAATTAATTAAATAAAATAAAATAAAACAGCAATCAAAACACAGCAGTGACCAATGCCACACCGATAACGATAGAATGTCACAATGGTTGTGTCAAATAATAAATGAGCGAATGCGATGATATGTGAGTGCGTGCGGTTGGAGCCGTTTATTTGATAGAGCTGTTGCTGTTGAAAAATAAAAATTTTTCTATTAAGCAGGTACTACACACACGCACACTGCATTTATGCCATTTTGTCATCGTTGACCGAAAAAAATGTTATTATATTTAACAATTCTTTGTTATATTTATTTATTATTTAATTTTTTCTTAATCACAACATTATTGAGATTTATTTTTTGGCGTTTTTTATTATAATTTTTTGTTATTGGTGTTTTCTCAAAAATGTTTATATATAGCAGCCGCCACCACCAACATTGTTGTGAACGGCTTCGTTTGTAAATATCGTCCGACGACGCTCGCAGTATGGTTATGTCAAAAATTAACGTTCTGAGACGTTCAGAAATTGTAATTTCAAGATAATATTTAACGTTGTCCCGAAAATCGACAGAGAGTCGCCCATAGTTTCCATTAGTCATTACATTACTTCGCTCTTGTTCTCAGGTAAAACAATGAAAATACTTACTGCCATTTTACTAAAATCACACTACTTGTCCACAACCTACATTACACTGTTCGCCGCTCTGAGATGATCTGACATTTATTTGACATTTACCAAATACACTCTCAACCTCTCAACATTTCTGTACCCGGCGTAATGTTTATGGTAGCGACACAATGCCGGTGCACGCACTGCGTTCACTGGAGGCTCATTACGTTGCTGACGCAGACCTTCCACCATGACACCGTATAAAATCTAATGCTAAACTTCAAATCAAATTTTGTAGTATTCACGGTTTTTTGATAATTCACTTCTTCTTCTTCTTCTTTTCAGCCTTTTATTATCCACTGCTGGACGTAAGCCTCCCCTAGCTCCTTCCATTTCACACGGTCCATCGCCAACTGTTGCCATGATTGCCCTGCCAAACGTTTAATACTGTTTGTCCATCGTTCCGGCGGCCTTCCCATCGGTCTTTTTGTTGGTGGTCTCCAGTGCAGAATGTTTTTCGTCCATCGATTGTCTGTGATTCTTGCTATGTGACCAGCCCAATTCCATTTAAGTGAAGCGATACGTTCCATCACATCAACGACTCTTGTTTGGCTCCGTATCCATTCATTTGTATTTCTATCCCTGAGTCTGACGCCAATCATGATCCTTTCCATTGCCCTTTGTGCTACACGTAACTTCGTTTCTGATGCTTTGGTTAACGTTAGCGTTTCGGCTCCGTACGTTAGAACTGGTAGGACGCACGCATCGAATACTTTTCGTTTCAGACTATTGTTCATTTTGCTTTTGAAGATGTAACCAAGCTTTCCAAAAGCTGCCCATCCCAAACCAATTCTTCTTCTTACTTCTGCTGTCCGGTTTTCAATTCCGAGTTTTAGACTATGTCCCAGATACTTATAGCTATCTACGAACTCGATGATTGATGCGATATTTTTATTTATATAATAAAATAATTTATTTTCAATTAAAAATTCATTAAATTATTTGTTCTTAATAAATTTCCTGATAATTTAATGTCAAATATCATAAAATAATAACAAAAAAAATAATTCTAAAACATTTTTCGTTTGTGAATTTGTGAGCTTAATCAAAAAAATAATAAAAATATGTATAGGCCGCCGCCGTCGCCACTCCTTTTCAACTGTCACCGTCACTGTCACATAACCAAACAAAGAGAACGCCAACGCGCTCAACAGTATATTCGATCAATATATATTATATTATTTGACATTTGGTCGCAGCGTTAAATAGACAAGAAAGGCGCGATACGACGCGGCTACAAATATTTTTATTGAGAATAAATTTGTTATCACGGCAATAAGCTACAGCAAAATTGTGCCATAATAAACTTTTAATAATTAAATAAATAGAAATTAATATAAAACATAATAAAATAGATAAATTAAATTTTATAAATTTAAAATAATAAATGATAAAAAAAATATGGTTGGTTGGTGCATTGTGAAAGATTGTAAAACTAAAGCCAATAAAGAAAAAGGAATATCTCTGCACAAGTAAAAAAATATTTATTGTGTGTGTGTGTGTGCGTGCGTGTGTTTTGTGTTATGTTTGACATCGAAAGATGCTTCATTTAATTTTGATGTTTATTATTTGGATTAATTAAAAATTAGATAAAAAATTAAATTAAGTCGTTTCTAAACAATTTTTTATTACAACAGATTAATGTAAAATTTGAAAACCGTTCTAGAATTTGATAATATTAAATGAATGTCGGTTAAATTATTACTTAAAAATATATTAGTTAGCATTGGAATAATTGAAACTTGATCAAATTATTTGGTATCCAGTTGAAGAATAGGATTTTAAATGAATAGTAGTTTTGCAGCGCTTCTGATAATACCATTTTATTATATAATTAAGAAATTATTATTAAAACTCTTATGAATTGCTTAAAAATTGATTAACAATTTCTTGTTTTTTTTTTTTTGTAGATTTCCATGTGATCCGACCAGACGTTCCGATTGGATAAATGCTATTTTTTATTTAAATAAACAAAACATTCATGTGAAACCGTATTCAACAATTTGTTCGTTACATTTTAGTGATGATACAAAAATTTTCCATAATAATAAAGTGTCGCTGTCACCGAATGCATTGCCAACCGAATTTCCAAATTATAATGGCGGCGAATGGTAACTAATTTTATATTAATTTTTGTTTAATTATTATTTAATTAGTTTTTAATTATTTTTTATCTCACAGTACAAATTTAGAATTTATTACATTAAACTCTAATGAACAACATAATTATTATGATAATTCTGAGGACGAATCAAAACCAACAATGTTCACGTACACAAGAATACATCCATTACCACCACCACCACCACCACCACCACCACCACCACTATCACCACCACCACTACGAATGCTAACACCGTCCATACAGTCTATAAAACCGCTGTCAAATTTTAATATCGATAATAGTTTATATAAATGGTAAGTTTTCTATTTTTCGGTCGTTAATGTGTATGTAACTGTTGGGTGTTTAATTTAGTTTTGAGGTGAAAACATTTGTATTTCTTCTGTGAGAGTTGCGTGAAAAGTTTGATTCAATCAAACCAAATTTTCCATCGCTTGCTAGTACTTTTTGGATCGAAATTTTTTGGAGCAATTTGTGGTGAAAAACGATTTTGTAGTTTCGAAGAAGAATCTAATTGCTATTGGTTTTTGCAACAGATCGTCTATACTTCGTTATCGTGCGTCATCAAATGCTGGTTGGCTGATATTGGACAATTCTCATTCAGCGTCTGATTTAAATCCGATCAATTGTTGTTGGCAATGTATTGTGCAGTAATTTTTGCATTCAGATTTTTACAGTTCATGGTACACCATTTCCGTGTGACCCCACCGTATGCATAACATAACGTTACTCAAAATGAATGTATTGGAGTAGTCGCATGATAATGATTATGATAATGATAGCCGCCGACTTGCTTCAACCCACCAGGTTTTTTTTGTGTTATGAGTATTTCATCACCAGTTACAATTTGATGAAAAAAATATCATCTTTGGTGCTGTGTAAAGCAATCAAATTGCAATTACATTCAACGATTTTCAATGCATCAGTTTCCGGTTAGTTCCTGTGACACCAATTTTGCTTCTTTTTGAATTTTTTCCATTTTCCATGTGCAATGTTTACTGTTTACAGCTGAAATTAAATGCTACTGCAAGGTCTTTTAATGCCTGAGCGCTTTTAAAATAAATACTAAAATTAGTTATTGTATTTTCAGTTCACCACCTTCACCGTCACAAGCAATACCTTCACCATCTTCATCACCTTCACCACCTTCATCACCTTCACCACCAGTAGCAGTACCTTCACCACCGTCACCACCAGCACCAGCATCACCACCATCACCAATAGTAACGGTCAATAGAACGACAACAACGACAACAACAACATTGCTATCGATTGAACCGATCGATGATTCGATCGACTTTTATTCAGACGGCAACGATTTGTGTGATCGTAACAGTTTTATTGATTCACCAAATGAAAGGTAATTAATTTTTTAAAATTAATTAATTTAAAATTTTTATAATTTTAATTTATAATCTGATTTTTGTTTTGTTCTCTTTTCATTGCCAATCAATCAACACTACTCACACACACACACACACACACAGTCCGTCTTATAGCCACTATATATTAGACATTGAACGTGTACCAAATTTAAGGTAAATAAATTGTGGCAATAGTGGGAGGAGGGGAAGGTATTAAAAATTAATAATTGTTCTTCTTTTACAGTTTTCATTATGACATTTCAATTGTTGAAAATAATGAATGGCAAAATATTTTTGAACACCGACGACAACAAGCACAAAATTTAGTTAAACCAGAAATTCGGTAATAATTATTGTTACTAATTATTTTATAACTAATTTAATCCATTTATTATTAATATTAATTCCATATAGAAACCACAATATTGATCGAATAATAATGTGCGCTGGCCAAAGAAATAAAACTTCCAGCACCACCACCACCACCACAACCAACACCACCAACACCACCAACAATCGCCCCCATCACCAAATCAAAAATTATAAAAATATAAATTGTTGGAATAGTTCGGAAATTATTAATCTTGTTGATGATGACGATGATGACGGTAATGCCGTTAATACCGATAATGTCATTGATGCCGATGCCGATGATGATGATGATACAATTAATGAACGGGAATATATAAAAAAGGTAGAAAAAACAGTTCAAAAAAAAGTCCCGTTCAACAATCGGATACGTCACAGAAGTAAACGAAAAATGTTAACGTTGTCCGAATTTCTCAACCAGCTCCAAACAAATTCACAAAAAAGGAAGAAATTTTAGACGTTACGTGGAAATAATGCAGTCAGGCCACGCTTGTGCATCAAGTTATTGTAATTTTGAAAATTTATCAATTTAATTTTGTAAATTAATAATTAAAATTGTAATTAAATGAATTTGATTAAGATTTTTTAAAAATGTTAGTGTTTCTCATAATTAAAACGATGTTAGAATTTTAAGCACTGACATGAGGATGTTTTCAATTTCAAGTATTTGTAGCACGAAAGCATAATCTCGATGGAAGTAGTACTGTCTGAATTTCATTTTGGTGAATTCAAGAATTTAAGAAGCATAATTTTCGGCCATTTTGATGAATTTGCACCAGGCGAACAGAAATTTCAGGACAGGATATTCTTCTGGAAAGAAAAACATTAATTATTCCATGTTTTTCTCTAGCATTTTTAGGATTTTGCACCAGGCGAGCAGAATTCACAGGAGGCAAAAGTTGTTTTTCCAATTTTTTTAAAATTTTTCTATTTTGACCCAGAGGCGCGCTAGTTTCTTGTTGACATTATTTCGAATGGAAAGGAAAAAGCCAAATAAAAAAAAATGACTTCATGTGCAGAAGTTTAAATGGAAATTCTGATAGGGCTCGTGAAAATATAGTGATTAAAACTGATAGTAGGGAAATTTTAGGAAAATCGAAAATACTTTAAAGGTAAATTTGTGGAATAATGATGGTAATGTTGGTACACGGTAAAAATCCTAGCTCAGCCATTTCAAGTGGTAGGATGATGGGAACGGTATCAAATGATAGGTAATTAGATTACCTAACTTTTGGTAACATAAAAATATGGACTTTTCATCATGCGTATGAAACCGTTATATTAAAATTCCGGGAAAACCCGTAAATAAATCCGGGTCCTCTTGTCGTAAAAAATGTTTCTAATATTCTAACCAAAGCATCTGGAAAATTTGAGGAAAATCCGGAAAATTTTAATTTTAATCGGAAAATTACGGGAAAACTGTAATGATTAGGAAAAATTTTCAGTACCACTTCCTCAGTACTTTTACCATCTAAATCCATTTATGGCTATATGAAATATGTAAGTCATCAACTTACGGCTGGAGAAAATTTCAGGAATTTCTCAAAACGAGCTTTTTGATTTTCCGGGAGCTAATAAATTAGGTAGCCAATTTTTGTTAGGGCCATTTTATAGAGCATCTTAAGACCCACAATAAAGCTTCTGGACTTTTTCTGTGAAAAATCTGTAGGTCGACTTATGACCGATTTAAGATTTTGGAATTTTCGTGTAAGCCTAAGTTTGAGCAATTATTGTAAGAAAACTATTAGACTTAAAGAGTCGTGGGGTGGCTTAAAGAACGTGGCATATAGTCTACTATCTGTGCGAAATAGGATATTGGAAAATTCCACTGGAAAATCCGGAAAATTCCCATTTGAAAGGTTGCAAAAACCAATGTTTTTCGTTGTTCCTGGAAAATCCGTATTTCCCATTGGAAAATTCCAGAAAATTCTCAAAACCTAGATTGAACTTTCTTTTACATTTCTGCATCATTAAATTTTTGGAAATTGAGTTTTTGCCAATTCCCCAGGTACCTTAAGATTGGTCTGTAAATGATTTTCTGAACTTTAGGCAGCCATAGCCCGAAAACCCTTGCAGATAGAAAGTGACTTAGGGGTCCAAATGTGACCAAATTGGTACTTTCAAAGCTCCATAGCTCCGCCCCCCGAGGGAAATCGGGAAAAGTGGTCGACAAATATTGTTTTTTTCCCGAGCTCTACAATCCCTGAAAATATGAATGTCCTACGGGCAAAAAAATTTTTTCGGCATTTTACCCACTCTTTTCCAGGTCAAAAAAGGTAAAAAAAAATAGGGCTGGAAATGGGCTCAAACGATCGGGGGCCGTCGTGCGAACAAGAATCCGTTGAGATCTTTCGAAAATTCCGCCTCTAAGTGGGTCAAAAATGAAAAACAAAAAAATTTAAAAAAAAAATTTGCCTCCTGGTAATTCTGCGCGACTGTTACTTCATCCGAAAATTGCCTGGTATTTTGTGGAAATTTATTATGGATATTTAAAAAACGCCATAACTCGGCCGTTTGAAGTGGGGGGCGGGTGGGATTGGTATCAAATGATAGGTAATTAAATTATCTATCTTTTGGTAACATAAAAACCGGTTTTTTTTTTCCCGAAATATTTTCAAAAAATATGGCTGAAAATGGGCTCAAACGATCGGGGGCCATCGTGCGAACAAGAATCCATTGAGATTTTTCGAAAATTCCGCCTCTAAGTGGGTCAAAAATGAAAAACAAAAAATGAAAATTTCGGAAAATTTCTTGAAAAATTGTGAAAAAATATTGAAATTGTGAAAAAATATTGAAATTTCAGGACAGGATATTCTTCTGGAAAGAAAAACATTAATTATTCCATGTTTTTCTCTAGCATTTTTAGGATTTTGCACCAGGCGAGCAGAATTCACAGGAGGCAAAAGTTGTTTTTCCAATTTTTTTAAAATTTTTCTATTTTGACCCAGAGGCGCGCTAGTTTCTTGTTGACATTATTTCGAATGGAAAGGAAAAAGCCAAATAAAAAAAAATGACTTCATGTGCAGAAGTTTAAATGGAAATTCTGATAGGGCTCGTGAAAATATAGTGATTAAAACTGATAGTAGGGAAATTTTAGGAAAATCGAAAATACTTTAAAGGTAAATTTGTGGAATAATGATGGTAATGTTGGTACACGGTAAAAATCCTAGCTCAGCCATTTCAAGTGGTAGGATGATGGGAACGGTATCAAATGATAGGTAATTAGATTACCTAACTTTTGGTAACATAAAAATATGGACTTTTCATCATGCGTATGAAACCGTTATATTAAAATTCCGGGAAAACCCGTAAATAAATCCGGGTCCTCTTGTCGTAAAAAATGTTTCTAATATTCTAACCAAAGCATCTGGAAAATTTGAGGAAAATCCGGAAAATTTTAATTTTAATCGGAAAATTACGGGAAAACTGTAATGATTAGGAAAAATTTTCAGTACCACTTCCTCAGTACTTTTACCATCTAAATCCATTTATGGCTATATGAAATATGTAAGTCATCAACTTACGGCTGGAGAAAATTTCAGGAATTTCTCAAAACGAGCTTTTTGATTTTCCGGGAGCTAATAAATTAGGTAGCCAATTTTTGTTAGGGCCATTTTATAGAGCATCTTAAGACCCACAATAAAGCTTCTGGACTTTTTCTGTGAAAAATCTGTAGGTCGACTTATGACCGATTTAAGATTTTGGAATTTTCGTGTAAGCCTAAGTTTGAGCAATTATTGTAAGAAAACTATTAGACTTAAAGAGTCGTGGGGTGGCTTAAAGAACGTGGCATATAGTCTACTATCTGTGCGAAATAGGATATTGGAAAATTCCACTGGAAAATCCGGAAAATTCCCATTTGAAAGGTTGCAAAAACCAATGTTTTTCGTTGTTCCTGGAAAATCCGTATTTCCCATTGGAAAATTCCAGAAAATTCTCAAAACCTAGATTGAACTTTCTTTTACATTTCTGCATCATTAAATTTTTGGAAATTGAGTTTTTGCCAATTCCCCAGGTACCTTAAGATTGGTCTGTAAATGATTTTCTGAACTTTAGGCAGCCATAGCCCGAAAACCCTTGCAGATAGAAAGTGACTTAGGGGTCCAAATGTGACCAAATTGGTACTTTCAAAGCTCCATAGCTCCGCCCCCCGAGGGAAATCGGGAAAAGTGGTCGACAAATATTGTTTTTTTCCCGAGCTCTACAATCCCTGAAAATATGAATGTCCTACGGGCAAAAAAATTTTTTCGGCATTTTACCCACTCTTTTCCAGGTCAAAAAAGGTAAAAAAAAATAGGGCTGGAAATGGGCTCAAACGATCGGGGGCCGTCGTGCGAACAAGAATACATTGAGATTTTTCGAAAATTCCGCCTCTAAGTGGGTCAAAAATGAAAAACAAAAAATGAAAATTTCGGAAAATTTCGTGAAAAATTGTGGCTGGAAATGGGCTCAATCGATCGGGGGTCGTCGTGTGAACAAGAATCCGTTGAGATCTTTCGAAAATTCCGCCTCTAAGTGGGTCAAAAATGTAAAACAAAAATGAAAATTTCGGAAAATTTCGTGAAAAATTGTGGCTGGAAATGGGCTCAATCGATCGGGGGCCGTCGTGCGAACAAGAATCCGTTGAGATCTTTCGAAAATTCCGCCTCTAAGTGGGTCAAAAATGAAAAACAAAAAAATTTAAAAAAAAAATTTGCCTCCTGGTAATTCTGCGCGACTGTTACTTCATCCGAAAATTGCCTGGTATTTTGTGGAAATTTATTATGGATATTTAAAAAACGCCATAACTCGGCCGTTTGAAGTGGGGGGCGGGTGGGATTGGTATCAAATGATAGGTAATTAAATTATCTATCTTTTGGTAACATAAAAACCGGTTTTTTTTTTCCCGAAATATTTTCAAAAAATATGGCTGAAAATGGGCTCAAACGATCGGGGGCCATCGTGCGAACAAGAATCCATTGAGATTTTTCGAAAATTCCGCCTCTAAGTGGGTCAAAAATGAAAAACAAAAAATGAAAATTTCGGAAAATTTCTTGAAAAATTGTGGCTCAAACGATCGGGGGCCATCGTGCGAACAAGAATCCATTGAGATTTTTCGAAAATTCCGTCTCTAAGTGGGTCAAAAATGAAAAACAAAAAATGAAAATTTCGGAAAATTTCGTGAAAAATTGTGGCTGGAAATGGGCTCAAACGATCGGGGGCCGTCGTGCGAACAAGAATCCGTTGAGATCTTTCGAAAATTCCGCCTCTAAGTGGGTCAAAAATGAAAAACACAAAATGAAAATTTCGGAAAATTTCGTGAAAAATTGTGGCTGGAAATGGGCTCAATCGATCGGGGGCCGTCGTGCGAACAAGAATCCGTTGAGATCTTTCGAAAATTCCGTCTCTAAGTGGGTCAAAAATGAAAAACAAAAAATTTAAAAAAAAAATTTGCCTCCTGGTAATTCTGCGCGACTGTTACTTCATCCGAAAATTGCCTGGTATTTTGTGGAAATTTATTATGGATTTTTAAAAAACGCCATAACTCGGCCGTTTGAAGTGGGGGGCGGGTGGGATTGGTATGAAATGATAGGTAATTAAATTATCTATCTTTTGGTAACATAAAAACCGGTTTTTTTTCCCGAAATATTTTCAAAAAATATGGCTGAAAATGGGTTCAAACGATTGGGGGCCATCGTGCGAACAAGAATCCGTTGAGATTTTTCAAAAATTCCGCCTCTAAGTGGGTTAAAAATCAAAGGAAAAAAATTCGCCTCCTGATAATTCTGCTCGCCTGGTACAAAATCCCAAAAGTGTTGGAGAAAAAAATTGGAAAAGAAATAATTTTTCTCGTGCAACAATGAACCAATAAAATCAGGTTGTCATGCAATTTTCAAGCATTTGTGGCCAGCATTTTCGTGATTTCCATTCCGGGTAGAATTTGAAACCTAAAATGCGGAATTGCAGACCATCAGCGGGCATTTCGGGGACCGCTGACCGACCGTAGCTGAAGGATTAAATAAAACCATAAACCGTTGAATTTGTTTTAAATTACATAATTTTTATTAATAATATTTATTTATTTCTATGGGTTTTTATTTAATTTTTTTAAGTTTCATATTCATATTTTCATTGCCCCCGTTGCCACAACTGTGGCCACAATACCCACAACAAGACAAAAACCCCATTTTCTAAATCTCTTAAATACATATTAAATTTATGGTGTCCGTTTAGCGTTTTACCCTCTGCTGGCTGTTTCGCCTCTTCTCATCCATACCAAAAACTCAATCTTTTTTAAATATCATTTCCCCGCTAAACTCACAATTTTTCTATATATTTATTTTATTTTTTTCCCCGTTAATTAATTAATAATTTAATTATTATTTTCTAACTGTATTTTTTTTTTTTTTTTGCTCTTAATTATTTTAATTTAATTATATTTTTTTTTTGTTTTTCTTAAATATATATTTTACTATAATTTTTTTAATTTTATTTAATTAATTTAAATTTTAAATTTTTTTCAATAAATTACACATAAATATATATTAATAGAGTTTTTGAAATTGTTAATTAATTAATTGTTTTTAGAATAATTAATTAAATTTTTTTCTTTAATTATATTTATTTGTAAATGTATGTTAATTAATTTTTTTGACAGTTTTATGTGTGTGTGTCGGTGTGGGTGTGTGTCGGTGTGGGTGTGTGTCGGTGTGTGTGGGTGTTTGTTTGTAGTGAGTATTGCGTTGTGTGTTTTATAATTATTAATTTTTTTTCTATATATTATAATTTAATAACATTTGAATAAATATATAATTAATTTTTGCATAATTTTAATTTAATTAGAAATTGATTGAATAAAAATTTTATTTCTTAATATTTTAATTAAAACTCTATTATTTTTTGCTATTATTTTTTTATCCGTTTATAATTGTAATTTGTTGTAATTTAATAATTTAATCGTAATGCTAATCGATAAATTTCGGTAATAACCGTTATTTTCATCGTTTATTTTTTGTTTTATTAACTATGGCGTTTGACATTTAATATTTTTAATTTTTGACATTTGTTTAAATGTTTGTTTTCATTTTACTGCACTGGCTCCTTCAAATTGAATAGTGTTAATGAGAATAGAATCGGTTTGTGTGTTTGTGTGTGTGTGTGTGCAGTGTGTGTGTATAAGAATAAGTACAGGAGGAGGCGGAGGAGGGGTAGCTGCTGAGTGTTGATTATTCATTAAAAATTACAATTTAATATGTTTTTTTATGGGTACAGTTTTCATATTAATTGTTATTTGAGGATCACCATCAGAATCAGAATGCCGCTTCGTATGCATTTAAATAATATTATTTGATTTGTATATTGAAACAGCAAACAATTTATGAAATTTATGAAAATATTTTGGAGTGTAATTGTGTTGTGCATAATTGACAATTAAACCATCGTCACCGCATTCGCCGTCACTCGGAAAAATACGTAACCGAATGATGTACACATACAAAAACTCCATGGCGTGAATTGTGAAGTATACGACAAAACAAAAATTTAAATTAAAATACAAATGCGCCAGAAGCGATGCGGTTTAATTGAATGAATACACCATTTTAATTTGCCGGACGGATATAAAATTAAGTCTAAGTTTAAAATTTAAATGGAAAAAAAAATAGGTTATAAAGTTTCGGTATAAGTATCCCGTGCCCGTTCAACTCCTGCCTCACAAATCCACAGTTAATGGCAAATGAAAGCATTCGACCGACGATCCACCCGTTGATTGTAAAAATATTCCATACCTGCCATTTATTTAATTACGAATAAATGTATTCGAAAAATGGTGGTAAAACATTACAATGTTTGTAATGAAATCTATGCAGCTGTATCGATGCCATTTTTGTGAAAACATCATTCACATTACTAATGCTAAACTGATTATTGATTACAGATAGAAATTTGTTACATGACACACACACACACACACACACCCAAACACAAACACACATAGAGTTTCAGTCTCGACAGCCACTATGTTTATGGACGGGAGTGTGGTACAAGGCGAATGGTGGGTACAGTATGGCCCACGATCAACACACTGTTAACTCATTGTTTTATAAATAATTTAATTTTTATTTACGGATGAAAAGTTGTGACGTGCACAAAAAAAAAAAGTATCCGTTTATAATTTAAGTCTGTGCTCAGTCTGTGTCATTTTGAATCGTAGAAAAAACCATTTTCAATGGCGGCAACAAATAAAATCGATTTAAAATTATGCCGTTACAACTGGGCGTAACGCTTGTTCGAACACATAGATTTCTAATTATGTATATAAACAATGCCGCTCCTCTATCCCATCCGCTTCCGCCCCACCGACAAAAAACACATTGCCACCACGCAACCAACGAAAATACGGGCAAAAAAAAAATATGAAAATTATATTTAATTTTTTTTTGCTAGCGAAAGAAAAAAAACCATATCAGCAACGATGCGTATTATTTCGCTCAGACAAACAAGGCAGCCGAAATAACTGTTGTTCGGGAAAACTACACAATATCACAAAATTGATATTGATATTTTGGAGTCTCTTTTTGCACACACACACACACACACACACATATATATAAAGTAAATGGCGTTGTGTAATAATAATTGTAATAGACGTGCGTGCAACGTACATTATTATTGTAATTATTAAAAATGTACAATTTTGTTGCGGTTTATGTTAAGAATGAATGTTTGTGTGTGTGTGTGTTTGTGTGTATGTGTGTGTGTGTGTGTGTCTGTGTATAACATTATGTATATTAAAATTGCACTTTAAAAATCTAAAGCATTTGTACGCACAACGAAAAGCTTTTTAATTTTTATAATTAAAAAATGTAGAGAGAAATTGTGAAAATATTGTCTTTTCAACGCATCAGCATACCGTTTTTATGATGGATACAATATTTAAACTTTTGCTAAAACCCCTCCTCACCTCCCAACCCCTCGTTTTTATTACACATTTTCGTTGTAATATTACAAAACAAAAAAAAAACTTATAAATTTACATATACTTTTTAACTATTTATATTTTAATTTTAATTAATATTTAGTTTTATTTATTTATAATATATATTGTTGTTGTTGTTGTTGTTGTTGTTGTTGTTGTTGTTGTTGTTAAACTATATATATATATTTATTTTTCGGTTTTTCTCTTAATTAATTATGGATTTTTATTTAATTAAATTTTAATTACATTTATATAAATTTTTTTTTCATCTCGCTATAAATTTAAATTTTATTTCAAAAATTATACAAACAAACAAAAATTAACGTAACTTATATAAATTTATTTGTTATACATTTTAAATTTAAAATTAAAATTAAATTAAATTAAATTAAATTAGTTAATTAACTAATTTTAGAAAATATATGACCCTTCCGACAATGTATTATTCAC
Source organism: Bibio marci (assembly GCA_910594885.2). Taxonomy (NCBI): domain Eukaryota; kingdom Metazoa; phylum Arthropoda; class Insecta; order Diptera; family Bibionidae; genus Bibio; species Bibio marci. Next base: position 18,266,663 of record OU343119.1, on the reverse strand, counting down.
CGATTTTCTTTTTTCTCTATTTAATCGGTCGATCGGTTGTGGTGTGTGTGTGTGTGTGTGTGTGTGTGTGTGTGTGTGTGTGTGTGTGTGTGTGTGTGTGTGTGTGATGTTTGTTGGTTGTGTGTTTGGCGTAGACAAGAGAGCGGGACGAGATAGGGGGGTTGGTAATTAAGGGTTAAGGGGATTTGTTCGCACACGCCTCATCCCCAAAACTGTATGTAAATTCTGGTTGTGTATTGATATATAAAATATATTTTGGGTGGAGTCGGCAAGAATGTCGTATGTCTTTGGCGGTATGACACTAACGCATCGGCATCAAACGGCTTCGACTACTATATTACAATCAAAATTATTGGACACAATAAATTAATGTTCAAATGGACAACGTGTGGCGTTCACACAAAATAATTGTTGGTCGAATTTGATGGATCATCACCGCCGTACAGTCCTCAATTGGGATGGCGCTTCGTACACAAACACACACACACACACACACACACACACACACATTTATTTTGCCGAACAAAGTGTTAGAAATGTGTGTGGCGGCGTGGCACAACTAACATTTAAATCATATTAAGAAAATAGTAACGGTAAAACTAAAAATCAAAATTGAGTATTTAAAAAGGGTGTTTGTGTAAAATAATGTGTGAGTACAAGTGTGGGTTGGGCGAATGGGTGAGTAGGTGGATGGTTGGGTGGCTAAGTGGGCGGTGTACATTTTTATAGTTTTATGAAGCGTTGCTTCACACACACTCACACACACACACACACACACACATCCAACATTATTATTATTATTATAAAATTTTATTTTATTTTTTATTGCAATTTTAAAGCGATTCGGTATTTATCGTTAAAAAAAAAAACAAAAGTTTTTTCTCAACAATTTTAACGAACAATAAAATTAAGATTTAAAAAAACCGGAACAAAAAAAAAAACATATTAATTAACAAATTTTCTTAATTAACATTTCTTAAAATATTAAAAAAAACATACATTTCTTATTATTCTATTAAATAAATCTTTAAATCTTTAAATTTTAAATAATAAATAATAAATAAAATATATTCCTTTTTTTTCTTCAATTGTTTACTGTTATTTTTATTTCATTGTGTGTGTGTGGGTGTGTGTGTGTGTGTGTGGGTGTGTGTGTTTGTATGGTAAGGTTTCGGCAATTACATATTAATTTCCATTCATGACGTTTGAATGAAGGAACAGAATAATAGCAAACAGAAAAAAGAACCGTTAAAAAGGGTATTTCTAATATTATTAACGGTCCTTTCTACCATTTACAATAGGGAAAAATCCCGTTAACTTCCGTCTAAATAAATGTGTGCAAAAAGAGAATATTCAGAAAATTTTTACTGTTATATTTTTATAAAAACAAAATGGTTGTTTGTTTCACAGAATGAATTCCGTTAACTTTAAAAAAATGGTTGATTTTAATTCAATTTTATTTCAATTCCAAAATTTTCAGTGATCGTTTCACATAAATTATAAAATTCAATTGAAAATTTGTACAAATAATGAAATTTTGATCAATTTAAATTCAAATTTTTAGTGATCGTTTCACATAAATTATGAAATTCAAGTGAAAACCCAAATTTTTAGTGATCGTTTCACATAAATTATGAAATTCAAGTGAAAACGTGTACAAATAATGAACTTTAAATTAATTTTAATGGTCATGTTTAGTGATCGTTTCACATAAATTATGCAATTCAAGTGAAAATGTGTAAAAATAATGACATTTTTAGTGATCATTTCACATAAATTATGAAATTCAAGTGAAAATTTGTACAAATAATGACATTTTTAGTGATCGTTTCACATAAATTATGAAATTCAAGTGAAAATGTGTACAAATAATGACATTTTTAGTGATCGTTTCACATAAATTATGAAATTCAAGTGAAAATGTGTACAAATAATGACATTTTTAGTGATCGTTTCACATAAATTATGAAATTCAAGTAAAAACGTGAACAAATAATCACATTTTTAGGGATCGTTTCACATAAATTATGAAATTCAAGTGAAAATGTGTACAAATAATGACATTTTTAGTGATCGTTTCACAAAAATTATGAAATTCAAGTAAAAACGTGTACAAATAATGACATTTTTAGGGATCGTTTCACATAAATTATGAAATTCAAGTGAAAATGTGTACAAATAATGACATTTTTAGTGATCGTTTCACATAAATTATGCAATTCAAGTGAAAATGTGTAAAAATATTGACATTTTTAGAGATCATTTCACATAAATTATGAAATTCAAGTGAAAATTTGTTCAAATAATGACATTTTTAGTGATCGTTTCACATAAATTATGAAATTCAAGTGAAAACGTGTACAAATAATGACATTTTTAGTGATCGTGTCACATAAATTATGAAATTCAAGTGAAAACATGTACAAATAATGACAGTTTTAGTGATCGTTTCACATAAATTATGAAATTCAAGTAAATACGTGAACAAATAATGAAATTTTGATTAATTTCAATGGAAATTTTTAGTGATCGTTTCACATAAATTATGAAATTCAAGTGACAATGTGTACAAATAATGAAATTTTGAATTAATTTAAAATCAAATTTTTAGTGATCATTTCACATAAATTATGAAATTTAATTGAAAACGTGTATAAATAATGAACTTTAAATTAATTTCAATGGACATTTTTAGTGATCGTTTCACATAAATTATAAAATTCAAGTGAAAACGTGTACAAATAATGACATTTTGATTAATTTCAATGGAAATTTTTAGTGATCGTTTCCCATAAATTATGAAATTTAAGTGTAAATTTGTATAAATAATGAACTTTTGATTAATTTCAATGGAAATTTTTACTGATCGTTTCCCATAAATTATGAAATTCAAATAAAAATCCAAATTTTTAGTGATCGTTTCACATAAATTATGAAATTCAAGTGAAAACGTGTACAAATAATGACATTTTTAGTGATCGTTTCACATAAATTATGAAATTCAAGTGAAAACGTATACAAATAATGACATTTTTAGTGATCGTTTCACATAAATTATGAAATTCAATTGAAAACGTTTACAAATAATGAAATTTTGATTAATTTTAATTCAAATTTTCGTTGATCGTTTCACAAAAATTATCAAATTCAAGTGAACACGTCTAACAAATAATGAAATTTCGATAAATTTCAATTATCCAATTCAGTGATCGTTTCCGAAATAATCTTACGCATTGAAAAAATGGTAGTACGTGCGTACCAATGTGTGTGTGTGTGTGTGTGTGTGTGTAAGTGAATAGAAAAAAAAATAACGGTATATAAAATATATTTGTAGTAAACAATGGAAAAGAAAAAAAAAAACGGACGAAGCGGCATATTTGAAAAAAAAAAATTTACGCAAGCGCGTTGAATTTTTTTTTTTTTTTTTTCTTTTTAAATCAAATCAGTTGTTCGCCATCGTTTCGGTGAACGTTACGCAAGGCGGCGGCGGCAAACATTACAATTTAATACATTTAATTGTTTTTTTTCTATTTTTTGTATTTCCATTTTTTAACGTTTAATTATAATTTCTAAAATTTTTAGTATTTCCACATTTTAATTTTAATAATTTTTATTAACTAATATTTTAATTATTTTATAGTTTTTAAATTTTAAATTTTAAATTTATTAATTAAATTAATTTTATATAGTTAAAAATATTAATTAATTAATTAATTTTTTTTTTTTTTTTTTAATTTTTTAAATAATTGAATTTTTTTTTTTTTTTTTTTTAATTTTTTATTTTTTATTTATTTTTTTTTTTTTCCCTTAAATTATTATTTTATTTTATATTTTTGTTTTTTCTTTTAATATATTTTATATAATATTTTTGAATATTCTATCTCCAAATATTTTGTATTTCTCTCTCTGTCTCTCTCTCTTTCCCACTTTCTGTAACTCTGCGTGTGTGTGTGTGTGTGTGTGTGTGTCTCTCTCTCTCTATTCATATCATTCTATTTCTTCTGCTCTGTCATATCGTTATTCGGCGTTCAGTAAATATATTTCTTTTGGCGGCCGTTGCTGGCTCGCGCCACACATAAAAATATTCTATTTCTTTTAATTTTAATTTTTTTTTGCAGTTAATGCAATTAATTTATTTTTAATACAACAAAATTATTTGTTTAATTTAAAATTGTTCACATAAAAAAAAAAAGAAAAAAACAGAATAAAAATATTTAAAAAAAATATATATAAAAAAATTAATTTTAATTTATAAATTTATAATTTTTTTTTTTTAAAAATATAATAGAATTTTATTTTTTTTTTTAAAATTAAAATTAAAAATAACCGAAACGAAAATTACCGGACGAAATAAAATCTAATAATTTAATAATAAATTTTTTTTTTTAATTTTTTTTTTTTTAGTTTATTTTTAATAAAAAATAATTTTTATTTTATTTTATTTTGTTTTTTTTTTTTGTTAATTTTTTGATTTAGTTTTTTTTTTTTTTTTAATTAATTTTTTTTAATTAATTTTTAATAATAACCAATTAAAAAAAATATTTATTTTTTTTTATATATATATTTTTTGTTGTTTTTTTTAAATAAATTTTTGTAACATAAAAATAACACATTTTCAAAATATGAATTAATAAAATAATATTGGAAAAAATAATTAATAATAATTAAAATAAAATTGTTTTAAATTATAAAAAATAATTGCTTTTATTTTTAGTTTTTATAAATTTATAAATTTATAATTTTTAAGAAAAATAATATTCATGTTTTTGTTTGATTTTTATTATTTATAATCGAAAAAAAAATAATTAATGTGTGTGTTTTGTTATTAAAAAATAAAAATTATCTTGCTTCCTCTTCTTCTTTCCCTCTCTCTCACTCTCTCTCTCTCTCTATCTATCTGTCTGTCTCTCTTTTTTTTTTGTTTTCATTTCCATTCGATATGGACACAATAATATGGTAATAACGGTCATAGTTTGAATTCAATGTCAAATTAATGATTTGGAAAATTTACGTTGCTGCTGACGGTTACTCGACCGGAAAATTTCACAGTTAAACCATAATTTAACTGTCAAAAAATTTCCAAAATATATATTTTCAATTCTCCACGTCCACCACAAAACAAAATGGAATTCAATCGTAAAACAATTACCAATTACAAATGCTTTTTGACGGCGAGTTAATTTCTTGATAATTGCCGCTAATGTCGATAATGTGTAGTGTACTGATGGATAGCAAATTGCATGAATGAACGGCGTCTATACAAACGGTGGGGTTAAAAGGGGTGATGGAGTGCCCGGCAAAAAAAAAAAAAAACTAGTTTAAAATAAAATCGCTTACACTGAATTGAATTTGACTACGTTGAATTGTAGTTTTTTTTATTAATCGATTTATGTGTTAAACCGGTTAAACTTAAAATATTTGGAAAAATTTCGCACCCACGTCTGTGTGTGTCTATTCGATTAACAAATAATTTAGTTTTATATAGTTTTTTTTCTGTTTTAATATTGCTGAAAATTGATTGATTGTGTTTGGGTAGTATTCTATTCAAAATATTGTGTGGTAGTGTGTCATCATCAGTTTTTCATTACATCGCCCGCCGCCCACCTTCCATTAATTTTTTTATCAAAACATTGGACATTAACCGTAACCACAACGAGCTTTATCCACTCTAAAAACACATTCCATACTTTGACTTTTTCCATCAATTGCTTAACTATTAATTATTTTATGAACAAACTAATCAACTAATTATATTATTTTATTATTATTAACTATACACATACACATACACACACACACACACACACACACACACACTCACACACACACACACACACATTAATAATTATTATAATATAGATATAGATATAAATATTTGTGAACAGTTATATAAATTTGCCATTGTGAATATTTGTTTTGTTTAAAATATATTTCGATACAATAAATAAATTCTACGTTATCGATCGAATCTACTAGGATTTTTCCCACAACAAAAAAAAAAAACCAAAAAAACAACAAAAAATAAGAAAAAAAAAAAAAAAGCAACATTTTATTTTAGAATTTAGAATTATCTTTCCTCAATTTCTTAATTTTATTAATTTTTACCAAAATAAAAATCAACACAAATGTGAAAAAAATATATAAATTAAATGTGTAAAAATCGATAGCGTCGTAAACTGTTGGGGTACCCAACCAATTTTTACATGTGTAAATCGGTGTGAGTGTGTGGTGTGTGTGTGTGTGTGTAAAAACTGAGAATAGTATTTATTAATTTTAAAATCTATTCATGGTTTGGGCGTAAATGGGATCAGTAAATTCAGTGCCACATTTTTCACATTTTGGTATTATTTTGCCCCTACACGCCTACACGCAATTTCACACATTTATGTTTGAATAATGTTGCGTCTTGCACACATCGTACTGTACAGTATGCGCATGTGCGTTTGTAACTGTTTTTTTTTTTTGCATGCACATCAAGCAAATTAATCAAAATTAATTACAATTATTAATTTTGAGTGATAAAATAAAATAATTTTGTGAAATTCATATGAAAATTTCAATGTCCCATAAAATTTATGTAATTTTTGTGTAAAATTTCGGTGAAATTTTCAAATAAAATGTGTGAATTTTAATTTAAAATTAATGGTAACCATAAAATTTGATTAATTTTAGTATGAATTCGGTGACACTTTCAAGCAAAATTGTGAAATTTTAATTTAAAATTAATGGTAACCATAAAATTTAATTAATTTTAGTATGATTTCTGTGAAATTTTCAAGTAAAATTGTGAAATTTCAATTTAAAATTAATGGTAACCAGTAAATTTGATTAATCTCATTATGATTTCTGTGAAATTTTTAAGCAAAATTGTGAAATTTCAATTTAAAATTAATGGTAACCATAAAATTCAATTAATTTTAATATGATTTCTGTGAAACTTTCAAGTAAAATTGTGAAATTCAATTGAAAATTACCACTACAGCGAAATATTCAATTAATTTTAGTATGATTTCTGTGAAATTTTCAAGTAAAATTGTGAAATTTCAATATAAAATTAATGGCAACCATAAAATTTGATTAATCTCATTATGATTTCAGTGAAATTTTCGAAGTTTATTGTGAAATTCAATTGAAAATTACCACTACACCGATATAATCAATTAATTTTAGTATGATTTCTGTGAAACTTTCAAGTAAAATTGTGAAATTTCAAATTAAAATTAATGGTAACCATAAAATTTGATTAATTTTAGTATGAATTCGGTGATATTTTCAAGTAAAATTATGAAATTTCAATTTAAAATTAATGGCAACCATAAAATTTGATTAATCTCATTATGATTTCAGTGAAATTTTCGAAGTTTATTGTGAAATTCAATTGAAAATTACCACTACACCGAAATATTCAATTAATTTTAGTATGATTTCTGTGAAATTTTCAAGTAAAATTGTGAAATTTCAAATTAAAATTAATGGCAACCATAAAATTTGATTAATTTTAGTATGAATTCGGTGATATTTTCAAGTAAAATTATGAAATTTCAATTTAAAATTAATGGCAACCATAAAATTTGATTAATCTCATTATGATTTCAGTGAAATTTTCGAAGTTTATTGTGAAATTCAATTGAAAATTACCACTACACCGAAATATTCAATTAATTTTAGTATGATTTCTGTGAAATTTTCAAGTAAAATTGTGAAATTTCAATATAAAATTAATGGCAACCATAAAATTTGATTAATCTCATTATTATTTCAGTGAAATTTTCGAAGTTTATTGTGAAATTCAATTGAAAATTACCACTACACCGAAATATTCAATTAATTTTAGTATGATTTCTGTGAAATTTTCAAGTAAAATTGTGAAATTTCAATATAAAATTAATGGCAACCATAAAATTTGATTAATTTTAGTATGAATTCGGTGATATTTTCAAGCAAAATTGTGAAATTTCAATCTAAAATTAATGGCAACCATAAAATTTGATTAATCTCATTATGATTTCAGTGAAATTTTCAAAGTTAATTGTGAAATTCAATTGAAGATTACCACTCCACCGAAATATTTAATTAATTTTATTAAGATTTCTGTGAAATTTTCAAACAAAATTGTGAAATTTCAATCTAAAATTAATGGCAACCATAAAATTTGATTAATCTCATTATTATTTTTGTGAAATTTTCGAAGTTTATTGTGAAATTCAATTGAAAATTACCACTCCACCGAAATATTCAATTAATTTTAGTATGATTTCTGTGAAATTTTCAAATAAAATTGTAAAATTTCAATTTAAAATTAATGGTAACCATAAATTATTAAATTTTGCTCAATTTTCAACTATAATTTTTTAATCAAAATTATGTGAAATATTTTACAACAAAAATTTCAAATGAAAATCACACCAGGGAATTGTGAAATATTTCACAATTAAACGTAAATAATATAAATTGTAATTGGCATTTTAGAATTTACACAATTAAATTGATTTAAATACAGTTGGAGCGAAAATAATTAAAAAAAAAACTGTCCGTGGCCTAAGCACTGCCCGCCGGACGGGCTTCGCACATTATAAATTAAATTGTTTTCTAACCCATTCACACACACACACACACACACACACAAACGAAATTTGTCTACTTCTTGTGCGACAATGTGTGTGTGTGTTAAAATGGAAATACAGGACATTTTTGTGGCGAAATTGGCATGTCACAGACGCGCGACCCGTTACATTTAATTTTAATTTTTTTTCTTTTGTTTTATTTGTGGTATTAATTATTTTAAACAATTTATATTTTTTTTTTTCGTTTCTTATAATTCTAATTAAATTTTTAAATTTTTAATTTTTAATTTTTAATTTTTAATTTTTTTCCTTTTTTTTTAATTAATTTTATTAATTAAAATTATTGATTATTAAGAATTTATTTTTCGATTTTTCGATTTTTTAATCAGTTTTTTTTGTTTTTTTTTGTTTGGGTAAAAAGTAAATTAAAATTAAAAGAAAAATAATAAATTTTTAATTTTACACATTAATTTTTATGGTTCTTAAATTATTAAATTAATTAAAAATTTGCGTTAAATAAATTTTAAATTTATATTTTAGAATAATTTTTGTTTTTTTTTTTTTGTTTTTTTTCCCCGTTATTTTATTTAATTAAATTTTTTTTTTTTTTTCTTTCTGCTTTAAATTAATTAATTAAATTAATTAATTTTTTTTTTTAAATTTTAATGTGCTTGAAATGTTAAACAACGCTAAGCGTTTGTCTATTTTAAGAACACATTCATTGAGATATTGGTTTTGATTAATGTAAAATGTAGGGTCCATTTTTAATGGTGGGGGGGGGGGGGGGGGCGGGGGGATGGAGTGTTATAAATTAATTTTAATTATTAATAATTAATATTTTCTTTTTCATTATTGTTTTTTATAATAATTAATAATAAATTAAATTAAAAATTTCTGTGTTTTTTAATAATAATAATAATATTTTTTAAATATATATTTTATTTTTTAATTAAATTATTTTTATATATATTTTTAAAAAATTTTTAATTAATTTTTAATTAATTTTTAAATATATATTTTATTTTTTTCATTTTTAATGTAAATAATTCTATTTTTATTTATTTTTAAAAATTATATTTTTTTTTATTTGTTAGTTTTTGTCACAAAATGCACATTTATTGCAGAAATAAAAATAATTGTAATTAGGTAGTGGGGTAGTGAGGAGGTGGGGTGGGGGTGGGGGTGAGGGGTTACAGTGGAGAGTGGAGTGGTGGATGGAGGGTTTTTGTGTGTGTGTGTGTGTGTGTGTGTGTTTAATTTAATTATAATATTTTATATATTTCGTTAAACTTTAATTTTAATAATTTAATTTTTAAATTTTTAAATTTTTAAATTTTTAAATTTTTAATTTTTTTAATTTTTTTAATTTTTTTAATTTTTAATTTTTTTTTTTTTTGTTTTTAACAGTTATAATATGATTTTTTTATACTCTTTTTTTGTTTTTTGTTTTTTCTTCTTTTCCCCCCTCTTTAAATATTATTAAAATTTTATTTTAACATTTATTTATTTTGAATAACGGTTAATTTTTTAAAATTTAATTTTAAAATAGATTTCTGTTATTATTAGACATTTTGAAATAGTTTACTTGCTTAAATTGGTAGGTGGTAGCATTTCTGTTGGTTGTTGTTGTTGTTGTTGTTGTTGTTGTTGTTGTTGTTGTTGCTGTGGTGGTTGTTCTAGTTGTTGTTGTTGTTGTTGTTGCTGTTGCTGTTGTTGTTGTTGCTGTTGCTGTTGTTGTTGTTGATGCTGATGATGTTCTTGTTGTTGTATTTGTGTATCATTAGAATTATCATTATCATTATCATTATCATCATCATCATTATTATTATTATTATCATTATCATTATCATTATCATTATCATCATCATCATCATTATTATTATTATTATTATTATTATTGTTAGAACTGTTACCGACGGCACTGTTATCAATAATGGACGCCGATGTTGACGGTGTGTCTGACGATTGTTTCATTTTATCACAATATTCGGATAGAATATCACGAAGTCTGCACCAGCATTTTTCGGGAACGGTTATAGCTGAACGAAAATTACCTTTAACCTGTACCAAAAACCAGAAGAATAATAACAAGAATAACAACAACAACAACAACAAATAAATTAAATTCAATTCAATTAAATTGGTAATTTAAAATATAGATTAGAGAGCAATGGTGGTAACAAGCAGTGGTTAATTTGAGTATATATTTATGTGCCCCGTACGTACCATGCCACAAGTCACAAGTCATTTATCCAGTTTTTGGGTGCGTTATGGGAATAATAAATATTATGGTTTTTTTGCCCACAGAAAATCACCGATCAAAACCAGAGCCAGACCGCAAAACCTTGAAATGCGATTGCGCTTTTAATATTTTGATACGGTGAATTTTAGAGAATTTTGTATGATCGTCGGCGCCGCCGCCGCCACAGTTGGCAACAACTATAAAAACAATATATGAATATGAAATAAATCAATTAAAAATATTTGAATTTCCCATTCACCCCCCCCCCCCCTCCCCCACCCCTTCGTTTATCGATTGTGAAATGCGCTGCACTCATAAAAACTAAGAAAATTTTACGTCACGCCCAATAATACGTTACGAAAATATATAATTAGATGGACGACGGGGGTGTGGCTGGGGTGTAAATAAATAACCTTTATGAATATCCTTCGAAAGGTTATGTACAAATTAAATTTTTATACTCGACTGGTCTCTCAAAGTTGTCGTCGAAATCACACCGATATCTCATTAACATTATTTGCAATTTATTTTAGCATAAAAAATAATTCTATTAAAAGTTTCGTCCCCCCCACCTTTCAAATTCTCCGCCGTTTGCTCAACAAATACTCTCTATTTGTTGGGTCTCTTCAAGATCATGTGTGTGATCGGATTTGGGTGCTGTCAAAGTGACACTACTAAAGCATTGTCCCAATGGATTTTTTCCACACATTGTTTTTTTAAAATGACACCTGTCAAAGTACTAAAACATTTTTCCGAATGGAATTGTTCGCCAACGTTCAAATCTATACAAAATCCAAATAAATTATAGGTAGAATCAATGCTCGTACGCAGAACAGAGCTAGAACTAGAACAATTACCCGTTCGATTAAGGGATTGCCAATCCCAATCTAATGACCGTCCCATTTAAATTAAATATCAAAATTCCGGTTTTTTGTTCAATAAAACTTCTTCGCATTATCAATTGTGAATTTGGTGGTGGCGGCGGCGGCGGCGGCGGCGGTACTGTTTTTGGTGGTGATACGGTGCTTTGAAGAAACATTTTTTTTAAACAAAAATTCGTGTATTCGCGCAGAGCAGAGACACTAAATTATAGTTTTTTGTATGGTGATGTCACAGTCGTTACAGGTTGTTGTCGTTGTCGTCGTCGGCATTGTGTTGTGTGACCATACACAACCCTCCCCCCTATCTTCAAAAAACAAAATACCAAATTTTATTGTACATACCTCACTGACTCTCATATAAACTCCCCGGCTATTTTGTCCAACGTCAAAATAAAAATTTTTATTATCAACTTTCATGTGACGTCCTTCCGGTAATTCACCTTTAAAACTAAATAAGTTGGCAAAAAGAGAAAAAATGATAATAAAAAATTAAAAAAATTGTTGATTGTTGTGAGTTTTTTATTTTTTCTTTGCCATTACCCGCCCTCTTCGGTGCCAAACTCCTCAACCAAATCCGTTAATGAATCTCTAAATTCAATCATTCCTTGAGCCGGTATTGCAATCTGTGTTCTTGGTCCACCGCGTGTTATTGCTTGTGCCACCTATGAATTTTATGAAAAAAATTAATTTATTAATTTGGTTTTCTGTTTCACACGTCACAAAAAATTATAAATATTTTGTTTTAAAATATATTTTACACGTAAAAATCGGCCACGTTGATTCACTTTTAAATCCAAATAATATCGTCGATTATCTTTTAGAATCAATTCGGATTTTAATATGCCATCGGTGGGCATAATATCCAGCAATAAGGGGCCTACATAAAAACAACAATAACAATTACATAAAATTCAAAATTAATTAAATGTATTTTTAGAAAAACGTATGGAAATTGTCCTGCAAAAAATTGGGGGGAGGCGGGAGCGACGGATTGGTGGGCAGGGGTTTGTTGTATATTATGAAACTGTAAACACTCACCCAAAGATGTATAATAATCATTGAATCCCGACAAATGATCTCTAAAGGCGGCCGCCGTTGCTAATGACATAAATATTTGACTACGTCTGCCATCGGCTCCAATCTAAAATCAATAATAATTGATTAAGACAAACGTTAATAAATTGAATATTAATTGTTTAAAAATTTATAATTATAATTAAATAAATTTAATTTTGAATACCTCGGCCACTTTTAAAAAACGACCACGTCGATTTTGTTTTACATCCAAATAAAATCGTTTCGATTGTATTTGAAGCATTTTTGTTGCCAATTCTAATTCCATATTTGACATATTTCGTTGCCGGCTTAAGGTGGAGCCTTAAATTGGAAATAAAATTTAAAAATTAAAAATTAAAATTTCTTGGTTAAATTAATTAAAAAATTAAAATCAACATTCAAATTATTAATAGCCAAAAAAATAGAATTTGAATGGAATGTGATATTGGAAGAGGTAACAGGAAAATGCGCCACCACTGAATATTAAATTCAAATGTAACCAACTTCACACATATACACACACACACAGCGACAAGATGGCGATATTTGATCTAAAACAATCATACTAGATCGCGGGTGGTGGTGGTGGAGCGAGGGAGGGTATGCGGCGATGGAGAGAATTAATAAATAGATACGAAGAGACGGTATGGTGAAAAAAAATGAATCAAGTTAACAGACAGAAACGTAGCCGAAAAAGTAATAGTATTTTTATAATAAGAAGCCGCTGTAATAATACAAGTCACACAGTTGAGCGCCAGAACTTTTTTAATGTAATCAAAATTGATGGCGATGACGTGATGTCAACGCAAAACGCTACCCATCGAAAAATGTACTCACAAAAAGCCGATCGCAAAGCGATGGATCTAAAAAACAATGCACCAACCACACTCACGAACACCCAACTACCACCGTGCATAGGTCGAAAACTATTCGGTCACTGCAGTTTGAGGTGAGTTTTTATATTAATCATTAAATTGTTAACTTTCTGAACGCGTGCTCGTTCAATGGCATTAACCACCGCAACTGCGCGGCGGCTAGTGCATGTGATAATGCTCATATACTCTCACCCCACCTCCACCCTTCATGTCATTGTACAAACAACATCATATTTTTTCTCATCGTGTCAATTTTGTACGATAAAAATGATGATTTGCGGAAATTGCATTAAATTTTTGGTTTTCATTTGAAGAAATGGGCTGCAGAGTCGCATCGAATGTTTATCGCGAGGCATATCAGGTGATAGCATGTTCTACACAGCATAAGCAATGCGTTCAACGGGTCAGACATAATGAATTTGAGGTGAGAAATAATGAACGTGTAGGAGGAGGACCACCAAAAAAGTTTGCAGACGCCGAATTGCAAGAAATATTGGAGGATGAAGATTACACCGTAAATCAAAAGCAAATGGCAGAAATGTTAAATGTTGAACAACAAATAATTTGCTGACCGTTGCCGAAAGCTATGTGAGAAAGATCCAAATGTGTGGAAAATGGGTGCCACATGAATTGAGTTAAAAGACAGATGGAAAACCGAAAAAACACTTGTGAAATTTTGATTGCCAGATAAGAAAGAGAATTTAGTTTAGCATCGAATTGTTACTGGCTCTGAAAAATGGATTAAGAATCCTAAACGGAAAATCATCATGGGTTATTCCAGGACAATCATCAACATCGACTGTAAAACCAAATCGTTTCGGCAATAAAAGACGACGATGCTGTCTGTGTGTCTGCGGTGGAACCAGAAAAATGTGGTGTACCACGAGCTTCCAAAAAATCTGGTGAAACTGTTAATGCTGATCACTGCAGACAACACAAACAAATCAATTTGAACCATGCATTGATCGAAAAACGATCCGGATGGGCCAGCAGAAAACACGGCAAGGTAATTTTGTGCCATGACAATGCACCTGCACACAAAACAATACCGTATCAGGATACAATAAAAATCATTTAGCTTGGAGCTGCTACCGCACCCACCACCATATTCACCAGACTTGACTCCTTCCGACTATCGTTTTTGTTTTTCATCGACATGGGAAACGCTGATTGGCTCTGGCCGGCACATCGAAGAATTCTAAAATTGGGTGTCTCTCATTGGTTTGCATCAAAAGACAAACAATTCTATTGGCGTATTGTATCCACACACAACAAAGAAACAATGGCCAATATTTTGAGAATAAAATATTTTTTACTTTCCCACAAAAAATTCGGGTTTTATTTTCCGAAAACCACGCTCACGTGATACCGGTACACCTGATACAATGTATTTACATTTTTTTTTACGGCATAGGACCCGAACATCAATTCCAGCTTTGACCGGCCAAATCGGTGCACTCCCAAAAAAAACACATAACACACCAACGGTTCGCCTTAACAACGCTCGTTCCACTATCATTTATTTTGGAAATCTCTCAAGCGATGAGGTCAACCATTTCGATGGGAAAAGAAGAAACAGAAAAACAAAATGGATACGGGGGAAGAAATGAGGAGGGATGGGGGGGGGGGGGATGGATGAAGGACGGTTCATCAAATTTTAATCAAAAATAAAACAATTCTGCCACAAAAATATTGTTTCGCTTTAGAACACCACCGTTTTTTATTTTATTATTTTCCATTTCTTTAACAAAGAAACAAAAAAAAAATTAAAAAAACACGGTAATTTGCAAAAAATTAGTTCACGCGCGCAAGGTTAGGTGTTGTAGGGTAGGCGAAGGGGGTAACAACACAACACCTAAATTACAAAAATCGAAAAATTCTTTTGTTACCGCAATCGGAAAATTTCAAAATGAACAAAAAATTAAATACAATTAAACAAAAGAAAAAAAAAACAACACACACACAAACACACAGAGCGCGGCACGGCGCGGCGTTAACCTTTTCCGATCATATAATTATTTTTTTGTAACAATAACAATAACAACAACAACAACAACAACAACAAAATACAGAGATTTAATTTAATTATTTAGTTTATTTTAGTTTTCAATTTTAAATTATTTTAAATTGTATTCAATTTATTTGTTTTACGGACGACCCATTTTTTTTTTGCTCATCAATTCTCGACCGTTCAATTATTAATTTTAATAGAAAAAAATAAAAAAAAAATATTAAATAATATTACGTAATATATTTTATTTTTTTGGTAATATTGGGGAACACAACACAACAACAACAACACAACAACACAACAACACAACAATAACAACAACAACAACAACAAATTTGAACAAACGACGGCGGCACAAAAAAACAATACGAAAAACAAAAAACAATTTTTGACACAAACACACACAAACACACACACGCACCACACGGATCACATACACACACACACACACACACACACGCACGCACAGCACAACATTTAAAAAATACACTAAACAATTAAAAAACATTAACAACTTAGCAACAATTTTCGGTTTTTCTATCTCCAAATTCAAATGGTATTGGAGGCGAACGAGAAACACAAAAATACAACAACAAAAAAAAACGAAAGAAGTGAATCAAGTATTTGTTGTTGTTTTTGTTGTTGTTTAAATTTTTCTATTTTATTTGTAGTGTTGCCATTTAATATTTAAAATAGCTAAGCGAAATGACGGCACAAAAGGTATACAATAAGAAAAAAAAATAATAATAAATAGTTGCACTCTGTGCACAAGTACACTGTGTGTGTGTGTGTGCAAGGTGAAAATTATTGAAAATTGTGTGTCAGTGTGTGTCAGTGTGTGTCGGTGTGTGTCGTTGTGTGTGTGTGTGTGTGTGTGTGGGTGAGAAAATTTTTATAGATCACAAAAGAAAAAATAGATAATTTTTCCTATTCAAATTTAATTACATTTTTTTGTAACTATTAATTATTTGCATCGCACAGCGAGGTGTGTGCGAGTGTGTGTGTGTGTGTGTGTTTGTGTGTGTGAGGTGCGTGAATGTGGGTTGAGGGTGGATGGAATAGTAATGGTGTTTGATGGACATAGGGCGATTGTTGTTGTTGGCGGCGGCGGCGGCGGCGGCGGGCCGTGGTGGTGGTGCTGGTTCTTGTGGTGGTGGTAGATGTGTTAAAGAAGTACAAAAAAATTACAACAACAAAAAAATTAATTATTTATAACTAAAAAAAAAAAAAAAACATTTTTAACTGTTATTTACTGTTTTTTTGTTTTTTTTATTATCTTTCCCGTTTTCTTTTCAATCGATGTTTCGTTTTTTGTGGACGGGCGCTCTCTGCTCACCTTTTTTATTGCTTCAAAATTTTTTTTTATTTATTCACCACACACAATTTTTATTATTTACTTCCGAATTTTTTTTTTTTTCTGCCTATAAATTAATCACACAACAATATGAAAACAAAAAAATAAAAATTAAAAGTGGATGAAAATGAATTACAAGAAAATAATCGAAAAAACGAAAAAAAAAACCGATTACGCGATGTTTTTTCGTTCGATATTTAACAAGGGGAAATGGTAGCGGCGGCGGCGGCGGCGGCGGCGGTGGTGGCGACAACGGCTCGGTTCTAATGGCCACGATAATGGCTTGTGACAACAACGACAACGCCAACCGACACAACGACGATACAATTCTTTTATCCTTTTTATATACACCGTAAAAATTATAGTCCACTACCATCACCATCACACCACTACCACCACAACAGAAAAAAACAAAAAAACATAAAATAAATAAAAGATGGCCATATGTTTTTAAAAGAAAAACAAAAATTGATTTTTTTCTATTAGGTTATGTCAACATTTATGTGTGAGCGAAGAGGTGTTTTTCTTTCTTTTAAATTGAACGCATCCATAGAAATGCAAAGATCCGAGAGGGTGGGTGGTTGTGTGTGTGTGTGTGTGTGTGTTTGTTCCGTCACTTTACACCACAAAATATCCAATTACATATTTTTCATATTGCATTGAAATAGGGTAAGTTGATTAGTGATTGGATTTTTTTTTGGCCGGCACCAGCAAACTAAACTCAATCGAAACCCAAAAATGGTTATACCTTTTTCAATGGATTTTATAAAAATTCCTTCAAATAATCAACATTTTTACTATTTTATGTTATTCAATTCAATGGAAAAATAAGGGTCGACTAGAGGTTAAAGTGCTTCGTCTATATCTTCTATACCGCCACCCCTTCGCCCTCTATAATCACATTTTTTTTAAGGGAAAAAAAACCTCCGATTTTAGGAGACGACATTGAAAATGTAACAGAAAAAAATGTGGTTATGCGAGAGCTTTATGCGCCACCCATAGAAAAATTACTTTCAACTTTATATTACAACTCAACGCCTTCCCCCCCCCCCCCCCCCCTACTAACTAATTCCTTGAATAGTACCAACTCAATTCTCAGACTTAACACTATAATGTGAACGAATTGTGTGAATTTAATATCTCTTTTTTTCCAGATAAGTGTTGCGCCCACGCAATTTTTAGAGTAAATCTAAATCACGTCGGATCAATGTTATCCCTTGGCAAATCCGTATTTAGTGTAAATTTTTATGTAGATTTTTGAATTTTATGGGTTAAACACTCCATCCAACAATATGACCTTGTTTACATACAAGTGCGAGTTGGCCGAGTCGCCCGTTCACAAAAAAGTATCAACCACTAATTTGTTCACCCTATCATCTTAATTCTATATACACACACACACACACACACACACACACACACACACACACACACACACACACACACACACGTATGCTTAATATTTTTTTTTTTAAAAATGTGTGTGGGATAAGAATAAAGAATAAAAGTTAAAATATAGTGTTACATTTTTGTTAATGAATGAATGAAATGTGTGTGTGTGTGTGTGTGTGTGTGTGTGTGAATGTAAAATGGAAAATGGTTTTTTTTGTATCCGATAATTAGGGTTTTAAGATTTTCATCATCATAGAAATCATGGAAATAAAAAGGGTGATGCCGAAGATTTATTTAAAAGTTATTATAAGTTTTTAATTTAATTAAATCGTTCACTCAATCGCCACTTAAAACCGATGTTTAATGATAGCGAAAGATGTTAAAAACAAGAAAAAAAAATATTGAATCTGATGTGAGTTTTTTGAAAAATAAAAATCCCGTTATTCGTCTCTATGGTCCGCCGTCGCCACCACCGCGCTCACCGTTTACTGTTCTATTGAAATTGCATTGAAATACACACGAATTTATTACCACTGTACGCACACATTAAATAAAATATTATTACATTTCATTGTTTCACAGTAATTATGTATATTACAATCGAAAAAAAGAATCACTTTTATGATGAGTGGTGGTGGTGGTGGTGGTTTTACTGTATATTATTATTTTACTAAATTCTTTTTACCTATATTTCTATCGCTCATATAATCCAACCAGTCGATATCCAATCCATCCATCCATCCATCCGTCTATTTATTTGTATGTAAAATTGCATGTGTGTGTATGTGTGTGTGTGTGTGTATAGAAATGTACTGTTACTCTGTACAGAAAAACAAGTGTATACGAACGGGGTTAGAGTGGTGAAATGTTATCTGTGCTTCGTTTTTTTGTTCAGTCGGTTCGTTCGATCGGTATATATAAAAAAAATTTAAAAACACACACATAAGCGTAAGCGCATATTTTGATTTTTTGCCCAAGTTTTATGGGTGTGTGTGTGTGTGTGTGTGTGTGTGTTTTATATTGTACATATTTTCTATGTCACTAATGTCATTTCTTTGTCAACAATATAAACACACACACCATCCACCAACCGTACACCACCACAAAGAAGTGGAAAAAAAACTTTTATTATATATTTTCATTTGCGTACGCACGAAATCAATTTATTAACATCATCATCATCATCAGCATCATCATCAAAATCATTTCGGCATAGCGCGACTTTATGACACGAAAGATTAAAATGACGATTGCCATTATCAAAATTCATAAAATATTAAAATTTATAATTTCGTTTTTTTTTTTTTTATTAACGTCAACGTAATATAAAAAAAAAAAAAACATAAAAAAAAAAATACCGGTTACAAAAAAACAAATGAAAAATATATTATCGATGATATCATCGAGTGACGCACGGTGGTGGTGGTGGTGGTGGTGGTGGTGGTGATAATGGGCACGGACAACAAAGCCATCCCATTTCCATTCCATCCGCCATCATTTATTTTTATTTAACCTAACCTATTTTTTTTTGTCCAATTTGTAAAATTTTATTGTGTGTGGCGGCGGCGACGGCGGCCAATGCAGCTTTGCTACAGCGGTATCTACGTCACACATAAATGTAATGTAAGTTTACACATTGGTGTGTGACACCCGTATAAATTTGCAAAAAACAAGGAATTGAATGGATGAAATTTTTTTGCCTGTCTTTGTTTAGAAGGAAAAACAATAAAAATTGGAAAAAAAAAACCCCGGACAGCTGTTTATTTTTTTGACTTATTGATTTTTGCACATTTTAGGGAAAATGGAAAATGGAAATAACAACAAAAAAATTGCATGCACAAAGAAAGAAAGAAAAATAATTAGGCCAATGTGTGTCATGTGAATGTTTTGCTATTTTTTCGGGCCTATGGAAAATGGGTGTTGGAGGGGGGGGGGGGGGGGGGGGAGGGAGAGGGAAAGAGTATTTAAAAAAATGAAAAAAAAACCCTCAACCCGTACAAAAGTAAAATGTTGCTAATTGGAAAAAGAAGCGAATTTATTTTTTTTGGGTTAATTTTGGAACCCTTCAAGGTTTTATTTTTTTGTTCCATTTTTATATTTAATCTAAAGTTTCTGTGTGTCGCTGTGTGTATGTGTGTGTGTGTGTGTGTATGAATGAGTGGTGAATGTGTAAGTATGTGTTTGTGTGTGTATGATCAAATAATTTCATTGTAATGTTTGGTGAAAATAGATGTGTGAGAAAAAATTATAATTTAAAATAGTGTAAAAAAAAATTAAAAAAATAGAAAATTAAATAAAAATTATATATTTTTTTCATGATAATAATAAAACATACTTTGACTAGAAAGTATTTCTTCGGCGTCACTGTCAATAACGTTCATTGCACCACACACACCAACAAACACACAGTAGTAGCAGCAGCACAATTACAATGAACGACTCCCCAAAAACACACAAACACACAAACCACACACTCACACACACACACACACACACCCGAACGCAGGCACGCACGCAACTTAAATGCTCAACACAACCTTCAAAAAAATAAATACAAAAAACACTTTACACAACACGATCGACCGACACCACCAAAATCCAACAAAACCAAACACATACAGACACGCGCGTCTTGTCTTTTTACTTTAACACAACCGTGTCGTCAGTCGTCAACCGCACAACAACAACAACTATTAATTTATTTTATTTTCCGAATAATTTTTCTTCAATTTTCAATTTAACAAAATAAAAAACCAAAATAAAAAAAAAAAAAAAAACCAAAAATTTGACAACCGACACCGAACACCGGGCGACGAAACACACTACCGACCGACAAAATATATGATTAAAATATAGTGTCGTCAAATTTGTTATTGAAAATAAAAACCGATACGAGAGCAGACCAACAACGAACGTGACAACGATGGCCGACCACGACGACGACGACGACCACGACGACGACGACAACTACGACGACGACACGTCAAATATATATTAAAAAAAAAAAACCACGGCGGCGGCTAATCATTTTCCAAACACAAATAAACGAACGCTCCCACTCTCAGTTACTCGCTCACTCACTCACTCACTCACTCACCCACTCACCCAGCGCTGCCGCCAGCCAACCAACAACAACAAAAATTCTTCTTACGAAGAATTTATTTATCTAAACAACAAAAAAAATAAGAAAACAAAAAAAAACCAAAATAAAAAATAAAAAAAACACTACCGCAATAATATTTTTGTTTTTGTTTACAGAGTGCGCGTGCGTTTGTTTTATTGAATAAAAAAAAAAACAAAAAATCTTTTTCTCTTCTAATAAATTATTTACAAAAATTTTACGAATAATTTTGATTTCGACCAAAAAAAAATTTTATTGGTAAGAAATTGAAATTGGTAAAAAAAATTCAAAAAAAAAACACTCCCAATCACAGATTTAAACAATACAAAAAAAAATTTTTGATTAAACTTTTTTTCGGTTTTTTGTTTTTTATTGGTTTTTTAGTATTTTAAGTTTTTTTTTGTTTCTTCTGTAATTTTGTGTGGCGGTGTGTGTGTGTGTGTTTTTTTTTTTTTTTCCTTTAAAAAAACAGGTTTGCGTTGTTTTTTATTTAGTTTTGTGTTTCTCCTATATGTTTTTTTTTTTATTATATACGACCGCTGCGCTACTAGTAACACAACACAACAACAACAACAATAATAAGAATTAGACAGCACAGCAGTTGACAGAGGCACGCAGAACTATACACACAAACTCACACAAACATCTGTGGTACGACCAACCGTCACCATACATACACACACACACACACACACCAAAAAACACATTCGTTGGCCATTTCAATGCATAGAAAAATATATACAATAAATAAATATGGTTGAAAATGAAATGAATGGTGTTGTGTGTGTTTCTTTGCGATAGCGCACAAGAAAATGAAAGAATGTGTATAAAAAAATAGTATTAGAGAGAAAAACTACCGTAAAACTATACAAGAAACGACACATACACACACACACACAAATGTAAATCACATCGAAAAATATAAATATATTGAGTTGTGCAGCAGATAAATAAGAGAATATAAATGGTGAGCGGCGGGCGGTCGCACAAATACATAATTACATTTTATATATATATATTAAGAAACTGTATATTATCAGCACTTAAATATTAAAATAATAAAAAACACACACACACACACGATCGTGTGTCGCCCATGTAAATCACATTGAAAAATATAAATATAGTGCAGCGGCAGCAGCAGAGCAGCAGATAATGAGAGAATATAAATGGTGCACGAAAATGTACATTGTCAGCACATACTCACACACACAACACAACGAATGAGCAAATTTATTTTATTTATTAAAATAATAAAATACACACACACGCACACAATTTTGTGTCGCCCATGTAAATCACATCGAAAAATATAAATATAGTGCAACGGCAGCAGCAGAGCAGCAGATAATGAGAGAATATAAATGGTGCACGAAACTGTACATTGTCAGCACACACACACACACACACAACACAACGAATGAGCAAATTTATTTTATTTATTAAAATAATAAAACACACACACACACACACAATCGTGTGTCGCCCATGTAAATCACATCGAAAAATATAAATATTGAGTTGTGCTGCAGCAGCAGCAGCAGAGCAGCAGATAATGAGAGAATATAAATGGTGCACGAAACTGTACATTGTCAGCACACAACACACACACACACACACACAACACAACGAATGAGCAAATCTATTTTATTTATTAAAATAATAAAACACACACACACACACACACACACGCAATCAAACATACGTTTTATATGATAACAGCAAATTATTTTCGCTTCCACTCAAATCATTCAATTACATATTTTTTATTCTGTTCCGCAGCACAACGAGTTGAGTGAGATTAAAACAGTAAATTTAATACATACGATCGATCGGTTCTTTTTTCTTTGTTATCCTTGTGGCAATAAATTATTAAAAAAATTAATAGTGTATTCGTATAATTTTAGAGAAATAGAGATATAAAAACTATTGCAAAACGAATAAAAAGTATCGAAAAAGTGAAAAAAAATATAGTTTTGGGTAAGTGAAAAATATTTTCTAAATAAAATTTTATAGAAATATTATTTAAATTGTGTGTTGGTGTGTGTGTGTGTGTGGAAAGATATTATATTTTAATTGCATACAGAAACACACACACACACACGCACGCATGTGCATTTTATAAGATATTTTGTGTTTGGATTTGCGCGTGCGAACAAAAAAAAATGTAAAATTAATATTGAAAATTATTGGTATTATTTGGTTTTAATTGGATGAATGATGTTTTTCAATGCGCGCGTGTTACTGTGTGTGTGTGTGTGTTTGATAAGAAATTGATACGGGTATAATGTGCAAAAAAAATGGTATACGTGCAAAAAGATATTATGTTGAAAGATGATGATGATGATGATGATTTAACCTTGAGAAAAATATATAAGAAAAAAATGAAAAAAAACTCTAATTCATGATTTCACTGTAACAAAATTGCAATTTTTATGAGACCAAATCTTAAAATATATATAATTCCATTCAGTTCCATAAAATGCTGGCGAAATTAAATCGATCTCTGAGTGTTGTCAGGCAAGAGCCTTAGGCTATTATTAGATTATATTACATTTTGCACACGTAACTTGAGATACATTAAATTTTTCTTATCAGTTTTATGGTTTTTTTATTTATTTTAAAATTTGCATTGCCTTATCAATTTATTTATTATTAATTTTTTATATATTATTAATTATTTTATTTTTATTTATTTATTTATTTATTTTTATTTATTTATTTATTTATTTAATTATGGAAAAAAATGTTATCTTTTAATTATTTGTAATGTATAAAAATAGCAGGCAGGCAGGCAACAATACTGGTAACTTAGTGCTCTCGGATCAATTAGGTAAAGAATGCGGTGGTAAATAGGTTCGAGCCATAGACAGAGAGAGACAGAGAGAATTTTATGGTTTTTTTTTTCCTATGGGCAACGTTTAATGGGTTTTTGTTTCGGTCTAGAATTAGAACATATATATTTGTTAGATTAAAAATGCATGTTATGAATTCGTGATTTTAATTTTGCATCTTATTACTATCATTAAATTACAGTCATGTCACACACACACACGAATTTGATGGCGTGCTGAGAAAATATAATATAAAATTTAAATTAACTTCGAATACATTTCAAAGTGTTCGACGAGTAATTGATGCGAAATTGTGAGCGAATTTAATCTTATCGACGACCCCAACGATTATTTTAAATATTATTTATTAAATTCATAGAAAATATGTGGATACAAAAGTTTTACATTCAAAATCATAAATATAAAATGTCAATGCATAAGCTTAAAATTTGATTACTTAATTTTTTTTTAATCCTTAACGTCTACAAATAATTATAACTTAAATTATTTTTTTGGTTTACAAATAAATCCTTAAAATGAAAACTTTTAAAATTTATGAAAAAAATACTAAAAATATCAAATTTTTGTGACATGAACATTTTGAAAGTCATGTTTTTTCTTTTGTTTTTATAATGTTTTTTTTTGGTTTTTTTGTTTTTCTTTTGTTTTTTTAATGTTTTTTTAATGTTTTTTTTGTTTTTCTTTTGTTTTTTTAATGTTTTTTTTTTGTTTTTCTTTTGTTTTTCTCGAGTTTTTCAAATGTTTTATTACATTTATTTTATTTTAATCCATGTGCTATGCGCGCGCACCATCTATCAATTATAAAAAGCTCTTACTAGTTATGGTTTCGGTTTTGGTAGGACAACACTTTTGGCTCTCACATTGGACCAAAAAAACTAAAACCTAAAAGTCATTCGATGGATTAAAATTTAAAATAACCGAAAATCAATTAACAGTTCGACGGCCGTTGCCTGACCACCCGCGACCGGCTGCAATAAAATTTTCAATATCATATTTACATAATTTGGTAAATATTTTTTCTATGTCATCTTTTATTGCCAATCCCTTAATTGGTGGGGCATTAACTAAATAATTGGTAAAAATTACTTTTTTACAGCGTAAATCATTACCGCTTTTATATCTATTATAGATTGTTTCCCAATAGTGGGGAAATTCCGTTATGTAATTGAAATGGCCTAAACTGGAACGGATCTCTTGGGAACGTAACAATTTAGCAATTTCATATTGATCCATGCACAAAACTTGAAAGTATGTAGTTCGATGAGTTGGTGATATTTCGCGCTCACGCATTTTCAAGATTTCATTAAAATTCCGTAATATCCAATTGGCTGTAGTATTATTTTCAGTGATTAAATGATAATCTTCTCTGTCAATATGATTATTAGAATAATAAAATGCATTTCTGGTTGCCTCATAAACCAATTGATTTCGATTCACCAACGATAATAAGAGTAATTGAAAAACTGGTTTGGTCATTTCAAACTCCATGATATCAAGAGTGACATGGAGTTTTCCTTCAAATAACAGTAAATCAAAAACTTTTAAAAACATGGTAAGAAATACAGAGTGTTGTTCGGTAGGCGATTTGTATTTGTTAAGGAAATTTATTAAAGCATTTCCAATTTGTGGACCATTACGATTATAATGTGGTAACATTAATTCTAATACATTTGGATTCATATACCGATCATTGTATTGTCGAATGTAACATGCTTCTTCTAATGGTTTTGAATATTCCTTTTCCATTTCATTTAAATCTATAAATTCATTATTTATAATTAAATTGATTACCTGTAAATTGTTAACTCGCAGTGCAGTGTGAACAGCCGTTGAACCTACCCCATTGGACTGGGTAATATACTCGCGATCCAATTTACTTAGAATCACTTTAATTACCTCTACATCATTATACATTATTGCATAATTTAACGTTGTATCATATTTTGATGGTAAATTACAATCGATTCCGGCATCGATTAAAGCAAATATCACACGCTTATTTAGATCACGACGTTGAAGTGCCAAATGTAATGCTGTAAATTTATATAAATTTTGTAGATTTAAATTGACATTGTTGGCCAACATCAATTCAATGACAGCTTCATTTTTCATTTTTACAGCTGTATGAAGTGCCGAATCACCCAATAGATTTACACCATTTCGGATCACATTTTCATCCAGTCTGTCCACAATCAATTTTACTACATCTATGTTATTATATTCGATTCCATAATTTAATGTTGTATTAGTTGCCGATGATAAATTACAATCGGCACCTTCTGCCAATAGTTTAAGGATTATTTCCAATCGACATTTACTTTTAAGTGCCAAATGTAATGCTGTGGATTTATTTATATTTTTAGCATTTACATTAACACCATTTTTAAATAGGGCCGGTAAAAGTTTATAATTTTTAGTTCTTAAGGCCCCATAAAGTATAGTACAATTGTTTTCATCAACACCATCGATATCATCAACAAATGGTAACATTAATGCAATCGCATTAGATTCAAGCCGATTAACAATTGCATGATGAATTAATTGAATCTTTATTTTATTAATTTTGGTTGCACAACATTTTATAAGCAATTTTATGATCAACGTATTTCTATATTTGATGGCCAATTCAAGTGCACTTTTTATTTTACCAGTTGTTATGCAATGGATGTCAATGGAATCGATTGTTAACAGTAATTTAATATGTTCCTCATCAATATTAGTAGGCCGAACGATTACGTAATACAATACGGTATTTCCATATTTATTTTTGGCATTTACATTTATGGCCGTCGGTGTATGTTGTTTCAATAGATAATCAAACAAAATGGTGAACTTGTTACGCAATGCAAAATGTAAAAGTGTATTTCGATGAACATCGATTTGATCAATGCGATGATATTTTAAAAATATTTCGATGTACTTGATTTGATTTTGTCGAAAATTTCTACCGTATTCCAATAATGTTTTAAAATCTATGGTTTTACCATTCAACATTGCCATTTTCTTTTCAAACTTAAACATTTTAATTCCAAAATTTCACTTTTCTCACTACGTTGCAATGCTTCGGTTTTTATCACGCGCGTTCACGTTGTGGTTGTGTTACTGTGTTGTTGTTGTTCTTATTACTGTGTTGTTGTTACTGTGTTGTTGTTGTTGTTGTTGCTGCTGTTGTAGTTGTTGTTGTTGCTGCTGCTGCTGTGTTACTCCTATTCTTTACCGATTTCAGTTCGTGGAATGTTCTAGAAAGATTAAAAAGAATAATATTTTGAATTGGATGTGAATGTTGGAAATAATCCGTAAAAATAAATTGAAATAAATTATTAATATTTTTTATACCACTTCTGCTGGCTGGCACTGGTGATGTCATCACAAAACTATTTCACTTAAAATGATGAAAAACGTACACAGCGTTCGTTCATGTCGCCTAAGATATTATTTGCTCAAATTTTCGATATCGATAAGTATGTGACGACGACGATAAATATATGCCGATAAATATATGAAAAGAGAAAAGAATCTCATTATAACATTAACCCTTTGGTTCGCCAAATTATTTACAGTTACGTGGGCGGTTATAAGTAAAATCAGAGATTACTGGTTTATCATCGTTTAACGGTAACAATGATATCTCTTAAATACATAAATCTACGGGCAATGTCAATGTTTCCTATAAACACGCCCCCAACACAATTACAATTAATATATAAATATGTTTTCGTTACACAAAAATGCAATAATAGTTTCAACCGTAATTAATTGTTTAGAGACACACATGGAGAAAGAAAGGGTTAACAAAATGAATATTTGTAGCAATTAAACATATTTTCAAAAACATACACACACACACACACGCACACGCACACACCATTTTACGTATTTCCTTCTTTGTGGTTTGTCACCAATTTCGTTTGTTTATCGGAAGAAAACGATTATCGTTACGGAAAAAACGATTGTCTTCTTCGTTTAATTTTCGATAACGATGCATCGGCGAATAACGAATGAATTCATTAATGTTTTTGCGCTCAGAGTATTGCCGTATGAATCGCAAAAAAATGGAAAAACGAAATTGGAAATTTAAAAATTTTCCACAAAACTTATCGTTTTAAAAGTTCAATGGATTTTAATAAATTTTTCTCTCCCATTTACATTAAAAAAACGATCATACAAATTGTGTCATAGTATGGTGATTGCTGTGTGTGTGTGTGTGTGTGTTTGTGTGGGTGTCTCATTTGCATTTTATTATTTTTGACTATTATTACACAGTATTTACACACATTTAAGCTCTTATCACACGGTTCTCACGCGCACCTCACGCTCACGCTTCAATTCCTAAACATTTATTAGTATAGAAACAAAGAAACAACCAAATCAAATCAATTCACCAGATGTCCATATATTAATCCAACACAATTAATCTTAATTGGTACCTAATTTAATTGATAAGAAGCAGTAGAGTGGCTAGCGAAAAAAAAAGTCCAAGGTAACTAATATTCCGATGAATAACTGCCAAAATTGATAATCAAAAAGCCAACATTGTATTTTTAGCTGTTATTTTTTAACCGAATTTTAGGCTTAACCTCGTGACCCATGACTGTTGTGTACAAACCTTTAGGATATAAACCGCAAATGAAACCAAAGGCCCTATGACATATGATATATGATAAAATCAGTTTATAGATAGACCAATGCCATTACACCAGCTGGTAATTCCGTTGCGGAGTCGTAATGGGAAGATCCTGCAAGAGTATCAATGTATTCCGTCCACCAAGATCGTAGGCTTTCGAAAAATATACTATAGTGGTTTTTTTGTGGATGATCAAAACACAGTTTCGATCATTTCTTATGTAAAACAATTTTAATCAAATGCTTGAAATGTGGTTTTTTGGATTTAATAAAGTTCGAAAAGCTCGGCACAAAATTTCTATATAAAATTATTTTTATTTCAAACACATTTCATTCCAAATTCTAGAGGCATTTCACAGATTGCTAAAGAAATACGATTCGGAAAATTGATCATATGATTAAATTCGTAATCCACAGTCATGTCACACAAACACGCACGAATTTGATGGTGTGCTGGGACAATATAATATAAAATTTAAATTAAATTCGAATACATTTCAAAGTGTTCGACGAGTAATTGATGCGAGATTGTGAGCGAATTTAATCTTATCGACGACCCCAACGATTATTTTAAATATTATTTATTAAATTCATAGAAAATATGTGGATACAAAAGTTTTACATTCAAAATCATAAATATAAAATGTCAATGCATAAGCTTAAAATTTGATTACTTAATTTTTTTTTAATCCTTAACGTCTAACAAATATTTATAACTTAAATTATTTTTTTGGTTTACAAATAATTCCTTAAAATGAAAACTTTTAAAATTTATGAAAAAAATACTAAAAATATCAAATTTTTTGTGACATGAACATTTTGAAAGTCATGTTTTTTCTTTTGTTTTTTTAATGTTTTTTTAATGTTTTTTTTGTTTTTCTTTTGTTTTTTTAATGTTTTTTTTTGTTTTTCTTTTGTTTTTTTAATGTTTTTTTTTGTTTTTCTTTTGTTTTTCTCGAGTTTTTCAAATGTTTTATTACAGTTATTTTATTTTAATCCATGTGTTATGCGCGCACACCATCGATCAATTATAAAAAGCTCTTACTAGTTATGGTTTCGGTTTTGGTAGGACAACACTTTTGGCTCTCACATTGGACCAAAAAAACTAAAAGCTAAAAAGCATTCGATGGATTAAAATTTAAAATAACCGGAAATCAATTAACAGTTTGGCGGCCGTTGCCTGACCACCCGCGACCGGCTGCAATAAAATTTTCAATATCATATTTACTTAATTTGGTAAATATTTTTTCTATGACATCTTTAAATCCCAACGCATTTCTGTTCATTGGTAAGGTATTGACTAAATAATTGGTAAAAATTACTTTTTTACATCGTAAATCATTACCGTTTTCATATTTATTATAGATTGTTTCCCAATAGTGGGGAAATTCCATTATGTAATTGAAATGGCCTAAACTGGAACGGATCTCTTGGGAACGTAACAATTTAGCAATTTCATATTGATCCATGCACAAAACTTGAAAGTATGTAGTTCGATGAGTTGGTGATATTTCGCTCATACTCATTCTCAAGATTTCATTAAAATATGGTAATATACAATTGTTTTCGCCTCCACTATTATCTTCAATGATTAACTGAAAATATAGTCGTTCCATATGATTATAATAATAAAATACATTTTCGTCTACACTAAAAACCAATTGATTTCGATTCACCAACGATAATAACATTAATTTTAAAGCTGTGACTGGCATTATCTGACTCACAATATCAAGAGTGATATGGATTTTTCCTTCAAATATCAATAAATCAATAACTTTTAAATAAATGTGATGCAATTCTTCTGAATTCATGAATCTGTATTTGTTAATGAAAACTTTTAATGCATACGCAATGTGTGGACTATTACGATGATAGTGTGGCAACATTAATTCCAATGCAATTGGATTCACATAATCACCGTTATCTTTTCGAATGTAACACGCTTCTTCTAACGCCTTTGGCCATCCCATTTCCATTTCATTTAAATCTATAAATTCATTATTTATAATTGAATTGATTACCTGTAAATTGTTCGTACGCACTGCAACGTGGACAGCCGATACACCAATTACATTTTTGTACGTAATATGCTCTCGATCCATTTTACTTAGAATCATGTTAACTACCTCTACATCATTATACATTATTGCATACGTTAACGTTGTATCAAAGTACGATGATAAATTACAATCGATTCCGGCATCGATTAAAGCAAATATCGTACGCTTATTTAGTTCGCTGCGTTCAAGTGCCAAATGCAAAGCTGTACATTTGCTTGAATTCATTAGATTTAAATTGACATTGGTGGCCAACAGCAATTCAATGACAGCTTCATTTTTCATTTTTACAGCTGTATGAAGTGCCGATTCACCCCATAGATTTACACCATTTCGGATCACATTTTCATCCAGTCTGTCCACAATCAATTTTACTACATCTATGTTATTATATTCGATTCCATAATTTAATGTTGTATTAGTTGATGATAAATTACAATCGGCACCGTTTTCCAATAGTTTAACGATTACATCGCTTGGACATTTACTGCTAAGTGCCAAATGTAATGCTGTGCATTTATTTGTATTTTGAACATTTACATTAACACCATTTTCAAATAATGCCGGTAAAAGTTCAAAATTTCGCGAAATCAATGCCGTATGAAGTAGTGTACAATTGTTTTCATCAACACCATTGATATCATCAACAAATGGTAACATTAATGCAATCGCATTAGATTCAAGCCGATTATCAATTGCCTGTTGAATAAATCTATTCTTTATTTTATTAATTTTGGTTGCACAACATTTTATAAGCAATTTTATGATCAACGTATTTCTATATTTGATGGCCAATTCTAGCGCACTTTTTATATTACCAGTTGTTATGCAATGGATGTCAATGGAATCGATTGTTAACAGTAATTTAATATGTTCCTCATCAATATTTGTAGGTCGAACGATTACGTAATACAATACGGTATTTCCATATTTATTTTTTGCATTTACATTTAGGCGTTGCATCGGTTGCCCATGACATAAAAGATACTCAAACAAAATGGTGAAATTACTGAACAATGCAAAATGTAAAAGTGTATTTCGATGAACATCGATTTGATCAATGCGATGATATTTTAAAAATATTTCGATGTACTTGATTTGATTTTGTCGAAAATTTCTACCGTATTCCAATAATGTTTTAAAATCTATGGTTTTACCATTCAACATTGCCATTTTCTTTTCAAACTTAAACATTTTAATTCCAAAATTTCACTTTTCTCACTACGTTGCAATGCTTCGGTTTTTATCACACGCGTTCACGTTGTGGTTGTGTTACTGTGTTGTTGTTGTTGTTACTGCGTTGTTGTTGTTGTTGTTGTTGCTGCTGCTGCTGTATTACTCCTATTCTTTACCGATTTCAGTTCGTGGAATGTTCTAGAAAGATAAAAAAAGAATAATATTTTGAATTGGATGTGAATGTTGGAAATAATCCGTAAAAATAAATTGAAATAAATTATTAATATTTTTTATACCACTTCGGCTGGCTGGCACTGGTGATGTCATCACAAAACTATTTCTCTTAAAATGATGAAAAACGTACACAGCGTTCGTTCATGTCGCCTAAGATATTATTTGCTCAAATTTTCGATATCGATAAGTATGTGACGACGACGATAAATATATGCCGATAAATATATGAAAAGAGAAAAGAATGTCATTATAACATTAACCCTTTGGTTCGCCAAATTATTTACAGTTACGTGGGCGGTTATAAATAAAATCAGAGATTACTGGTTTATCATCGTTTAACGGTAACAATGATATCTCTTAAATACATAAATATACGGGCAATGTCAATGTTTCCTATAAACACGCCCCCAACACAATTACAATTAATATATAAATATGTTTTCGTTACACAAAAATGCAATAATAGTTTCAACCGTAATTAATTGTTTAGAGACACACATGGAGAAAGAAAGGGTTAACAAAATGAATATTTTTAGCAATTAAACATATTTTCAGAAACATACACACACACACACACACGCACACGCACACGCACTTTTTTATATTTATTTCCATTTTTTTTAATTATTCTCTTTTCATATTTTTTTTATTATTTTGTTTTAACGTCGAATTTATAAATGATTTACGTTAAGTTGTGTGCGCGCGTGTGTGTGTGTGTGTGTGTGTGTGTTTTAGCATATTGCATTTATGTGTTTCTCTATATTTGTTACCTCAAAAGATTTTAAAGTTTTTCTTTAACAGTTTTTTTTTTCCGTTTTCTATGTTTCTATTATTTTATTTTTGTGTAGTTGGGCGAGAAGAGTATCAACCTACGCATTATGCGTTGGTTCTTTTCTGAAAGAAAATTAAACCAAAGACAAAATCCTGTTCACCCCGTAATATATCTATAGTTTTACACACAATCACACACACACACACACACACACCATTTTACGTATTTCCTTCTTTGTGGTTTGTCACCAATTTCGTTTGTTTATCGGAAGAAAACGATTATCGTTACGGAAAAAACGATTGTCTTCTTCGTTTAATTTTCGATAACGATGCATCGGCGAATAACGAATGAATTCATAAATGTTTTTGCGCTCAAAGTATTGCCGTATGAATCGCAAAAAAAATGTAAAAACGAAATATTATACCGATTGGAAATTTAAAAATTTTCCACAAAACTTATCGTTTTAAAAGTTCAATGGATTTTAATAAATTTTTCTCGCCCATTTCTATTTAAAAAAAAAAAACGCGCATGTGGTTTTGGAAAAAAAATGTCGCGAGCCTAAGTTAACAAAAAACAACATTTTTTGTGAGCGAAAAATTTTCTTTTCATTCAATACAGTCGTCCTCTCGCTTGGCACGCACGCAATTGCATAACATTCTAACGATACTCTAACTTTTCGGATATGCCGCCAGCCCCTTGTATCCTCTTTTTGATGATTTTTGACTTTCAACTGCTTCAAAAATTCAAATTTTTGTGTCTGAAAATACAGGGGCTTTTTTTTTTTTTTTTCTCTTCCACCGTGGTCTTGTGCCTAACTTCACTTTACGCTTTGGACTTCCCCCAAACATTTAATTAACACCAATAACCGAATAGTTTGTCATTGTCGTTTTAGTGTGAACAGACTTTTTGATGTCCATATGTGTTTTAACTAATTTGAAAAAACGTACAATTTTTATAAACATTGCCCACAAATAATCCAACAATCTAGTACAATTCTCTTTTTTATACTATGTGTGACAGCACCGGCAACACTGTCTCTGACTGACTGACTGACTGACGGACTGACGGACTGACGGACTGACACACAAATCAACTGTTTTGACCGACCGCGTTACGAGTAAATGAGTTAAGTTAAGTAGTACTGAATTTACTGCGTGCACAATAAGACGGATAATTTTTTTACCCAAACGTTATTTGATTTTCTTTTTTTTTGTTTTGTGTTTTTGTTGTTTTAAAAAAAAAAAGAACAAAAAAAAAAAAACAAACCAAAACTTAATTTGTGTTTTATAGTTTTTGTACTTTGTCTGGGCCAGAGCCGGAGCGTATAAATCGAGGTGGATAGAGAAACTGTGAAAATAAATTAATAATAATATTAGAATTAGTTGAAAAACGATAGGTAAAAAATGTTTTGTGTTTTGGTGTTTTGAAAAAAAAACAATAAATTAATATAAGGGCCGGTTCAGTGAAATTTGATTTATTTAGAATAAATGTTGTATAGAGCAAAAAATTTTAATATTAAAATGTGTAAAAGACGACAACGTTGCCACAATTTTTTAAGAGATAATTTTTTATATTTTATTATAAATTTTTAAAATTTTTCAATATTTTAATTGTTTTTCTTTGTTTGTTTTTGGGCGTTACGTGCATTGAATTTCAAATTGGAAAATTTGTTTATGCAATGTCATGTCATCACACCGTTGCCATTTCATTACAATTGTGAAATACATTAATTGTTATTGTAGAATTTACAAATTGTTCTTATTCATAAAATATAAAATTGTGAAATAAATATTTGATTTGACATTAATGGTTTTTTTTTGTTGTATTTTTCTATTTTTAGCAACAACAACAACAACAACAACAACAACAACAACAACAGCAACAACAACAACAGCAACAACAACAACAGCAACAGCAAACAACAACAACAATAATTAAATAGACTAAAATTAATTGTTGGCGGCGATTTAACTTAACATTTGACCCATTAAATTATAGCTTGAACGCTAACGATTAACAAAAGTAAAGCCACAACTTTTTAATTAATTAATAAAAGTTATTTCACAAAAATTTTAATTGGTGCTGGTGGATAATAAATAATTAAATAATTTTCAACTAATTGTACATTTGAAAACCATTTATCATAATCACATTTATAATGAATAACTCAAAGAGAAGACGGTTGATGGAAAATGTAGAAGCTGAGGTTATTATTATTTCTGATGATTCCAATGATGCATTGCCACCAGTAGCCGTTGATGATTCCAATGATGTATTGCCACCAGTAGCCGTTGATGATTCCAATGATGTATTGCCACCAGTAGCCGATGATGCCAATGATGCATTGTCACCGGCAGCAGCCGCAGATGATTCCAATGATGCATTGTCACCGGCAGCAGCCGCAGATGATTCCAATGATGCATTGTCACCGGCAGCAGCCGCAGATGATTCCAATGATACATTGTCACCAGCAGCAACAGATGATTCCAATGATACATTGTCACCAGCAGCAGATGATAGTGATATGGAACTTGTTGTCGATGTTAATGAAGCATTTGATGATGATGATGATGATGATGATGCTGCTGACGATGATGATTCTGACGATGATGGTAACGATGGTGATGCTGAGGATGATGATGCTGACGCCGATGATGCTAACGATGGTGATGCTGAGGATGATCAGGCTGCGGATGATGATGTTGAGGAAGTAGCCGGTGGTGATGCTGCTGTGGTTAAAACGGCTGCTGAGGAATCGGATGACGATTCTGTTATACCATTGAAACGTAAAGGAACACCTATTCGCAAATATGTTGAAGACATTTTTATGTCATCGGCAGTCAAAGGTATGACCGAAATTATGTATGACAATAATGGCGAAAGGTATTATAGAGTTTTAGACCGTGCAGTTGAAAAATATGCCAGTGCAACAACAATTCGCGAAAAATGTAAGTCACACATTTTTGGTATACATTTTTTTAATTAAATATTATAATTTTTTTATTGTTTCTCGGTCGCAGTTGCACATCGCCTCAGTGATGTAGTTACTGTTCGTGATTTTGCAGTAATAAAATGTCTTGGAAATGGTGGTAAGTGAAATTAGTTTATTGCCAGCACGCGAGCACGCCAATTGTTGTGTTTGTGCAACAACAAAAATATTTTAATATTGAATTTTAATTTAATTTTTTTTTTATTACAGCTTCTGCCAAAATTTATTTGGTTCGTAAACGTGGTGGCGTCGACCACAATGCCATTTATGCCATGAAAGTAATTTCAAAAGATCATGGTTTACATACGAATATATCATGCGAACATATGGCGAACGAACGAAGGGTAATTATTATTAATTTGTTGTTGTATACCTTTAACTTTAAAGTCGGCACTGTCGGCAAACATTTCGGTAAGCTAAAATTGGTACCGAAATGCGTATCCGTATTGGTGTCACATATCGTTTTTTTTTTCGCAAACAATCATTCGTGGATTTCAATTGGATGTCTCAACAAAAAATAATTACAATCGATGATTTTTGAGTAATTCAAAATCTTAATCGATTCCATGTTTCATGTTGGAAGTTTTGCGATTAACAATTCGGTAAAGAAACGATCCGGCCACTAAGTTTCGCATTGGATGATGTCCTATGATATGTATAAAGACGGATGCTTTCCCATGCGAACGCAAATCGAAATCTTACTCGTTTGGTTTTAAGTGAAATCGATTGGTACATTATATTTAACTATCTTTTTTTCAGATTTTGGCAGCTGTACGTGGCAAACCGTTTCTATCCCAGATGCATTATGCATTTCAAAGCAAATACGAACTATATATCATTTTGGGTAAATATCAATTGTTATAGTTTTGTAAATAATTTAAAACACAACACAAAATTATCCCCTTTTTCGGCTTAATTTTTATTTTCTTTTCCTTTTTAGATTACGTTGGCGGCGGTGATTTATTCCTCCATTTAAGTCAAGCCCAACGATTTGACGAAAATAAAGTTCGTTTTTATATTGCACAAGTTTTTGTGGCATTAGAGACATTACACGAAATTGGTATGGTACATCGTGACATTAAATTGGAAAACATATTAATGGATACGGCCGGTAATTTGGTGATTTCTGATTTTGGTGCAGCTGTAAATGTAAATACACCAGAGCGAAAAGCCATTAGTGTTTGCGGTAGTATGGAATACATGGCACCCGAATTGTTGCTAAGAAGTCGCCTTTATGATCGGTCAACTGATTGGTGGGCACTTGGTGTATTGACTTTTGAATTTTTGTGTGGTGCATCACCGTACACAGTTGATGGTTCGAAAAACAATAGAAATTCGATTGCAATTCGTGTATTAAAAATGAAAGCGCCGTCAGTCACAGAAGCAAGTGAGGTTACAAATAATTTCGTAATGGGTTTAATGATAAAAGATCGACTTAAACGTTTAGGTAAAATTAAATTTTTTTAATTTTTAAATATTTATACATTTTTTTTTTAGGTTTAGATGTATTCGATGGGATGTTCGGGGTTGTGCGCACACATATGACACGTGAGATGTGATGATACAACATGCCGAATTGATTAATTTTTGGTTACCATATGATTGCGTAACGCTCAGCAGAGCCGCCCCCCGTCGTCTGTCGTCGGACCGAAATTTTAATTAATTAATTTTTCTGATACGATAAATAAATATATGTGATTAAGGTTTGTGTCAGCCGCCGCCGATCGGTCGTTCAACGTTTATGCGATCGCACCGCAAACAAATCATTTATTTTAATGACGCCGTCGCATACACAAACAGTTTGACTGCACAATTCCGCATTTGTTTGCTTTTAATATTATTTCGTACGACTTTTATTTTTGCCAGTATTTGGCCATAGCAAGTAATTCTTGTTTTGTTGTACCATGTTCAATAAGCTTTTCATAGAAATATTGTTAGTCTATGCATTACACAAACCCACACACTCACACACACACACACACACACATAAGTGCACAGATAACTCTTATTAATATTAATTAATTTTTTTGGTTTTAGGTTGCCGAAAGGATGGTCCAAGTGAAATTCAAAATCATGAATTTTTCAGAAATATTAATTGGGATGATATAAAAGCAAAACGTGTCACACCACCAATAATTCCAAACATCGTTAATGAAACAGATACTCAGAATTTTGCGGACGAATATACCCAGCAACCACGTGAAATTGTAGGATGTCCAAGAATAGAAAATACCGAAGCCTTCTTTAAGGGTAAGATGATTTTTTTAATATTTATGTGGTTCATAATATTGAGTGTGGAGCATTAGTTAAATGTATCTATTTTTAAAAACAAATCCACAAATCTGGGGGGTGGGGTGGATGACAGTGGCAATAGGGATGGATTAGGAGACGGGGAGGGGGGGGGCGGTAAGTATATCTCATTGTTACATATCTATTGGTTTGGCAAATTTCAGCCGTACTGCATTTTAGAGACTGTGTAAGTTTTATTTGAATTGACATTTGGGGGGATCGCAATGATAGGCATTGCGCAGCACTTATTTGTTAGTTTCGAGAAATTCATACACACACACACACACACACACACGTTTTGTTCACACAGTCTTCAAACTTTCTAACCATTTCACATTTAATTAGACCCTGGTTGGTGTAGGCTTGGTGCCGGACACAAAACCAGGAACAACTACTTCGGATTTTCGAACGAAAGGTACTCCGTGGCATATTTGGTGCCGCCGTCATCAGAACAGAATGGTTAACGGCGAAGATACAATTTTGAATTAGACAAGTTGTACGCGGTCAACCAAATTGATTGTCAAAACAATCAAGATCAATAGATTGAGATGGCTTGGACACGTAGTACGCACATGGAGGACGAGCGTGTGCCAAAAAAACCGGTTAAATAGTAAACCAGAGGGTAGAAGGAGAGCCGAGGAAGACCTAAGGCGAGATGGTTAGATGCCGAGTAAACTGTGATATAAACATCGTAAAAAATTCTGGATTGGAAGACATTAACAGTGCGGATAGGTCAGGTTGGAAAAGCGTGTGTTGGAGAAGGCTAAAACCGCACCCGGGTTGTAACCGGCCATGGAGTAAGTAAGTAAGTGGTGTAGTTCAAACTTAATAGTATTACATATGATACCCAAAACCCATCGCCTGGGGTATCCTCATGGTCTTTATTCACCCTTATGTCATTCAATTATTGTGTCTTTGTCTTCGCACATACACATTTCTTTGTTCTTTCTATCTACGATCCGATATAAATATAAATTCTAAAATTTAGCCAAAGTATGAGGTGATTCACTCTTATTTTCCTATCTGAATATTCCCAATGGGATTACTCTATTTAGCCGGATTTGTTTTTTTTTCGAAATTTTGAACATAATCATTTTACAATAAGAATTCTAAATTATGGTGAAAGTAGCAGATATTCCATATTCCCAACCCCCCGCCCCCCCCCCCCCCAACTCTTTCGTCCATATCGGTACTACTACTCATTCCAGGCTATCTTAATATTCCCAAATGGAAATCAATTCGGGAACTATTAAAAAATGTTTTAAACTTTGGTGGTGGTGTGCCCTAATTTTACGTAGCGGTTGTGTTATGACCCGAGTTAGACCCAATTTTTATTTTAATTAATTAATTTTTCCATATTATATTTCCGCAAAAAAATAGGTTATGACTTTGTTGCACCACATATTGTGAAAGCCAATAAATACTATAGAGAATTAAATGCAAAAAGTGGATCAAAAATTGGTGTACCATATGTTCCCAGTTGTATTCTTCAAGTGCCAGTAACAAATGTAATTTTTTTTTGTTAATAATTTATTTTTTATCCACCACAAAATTCTAACCGATTAATTGTTTCAATTTTATTTTACATTTTTTTTACAGGAGACCTTGAAATTTCAAACAAAAAATCAGAAGTTTTTTCAAAAATATCAATTTTGTAATGACTCGAAAATTTCGTATGGTGCCTATTCGATGGTTATTGAGTGTGAAGATCGCAATACCAAAATAAAATATGCATGTAAAATTGCAAACACAATTACCACAACCCAAAATCAAATCGATAAATTGTATGAATGTCAAGGACATCCAAATGTGGTCACGATGGTCGAATACATTGTCGAAAGGAAATGTACATTTATCATAATGGAATTAGTAAAAGGTAAATTGTTATCGGACCGGTTTACCAAAAGGTTGCCCAATGAACTTGAAATTTTTAAAATATTTGAACAAATGATAAAAGTTACAGAATTCATTCATTCCAAAGATATTGCCCATTGTGATTTAGATTTAAGACATTTTATGTTTACGTCAAAGTCGTCGTTACAGATAAAATTAATAGGTTTTGGTTCGGCCAGTGATGTGAAGGACAATATAATGTTCGACAATATGTATTTAAAACCACGATTCAAATTAGAATGTTCGGCACCGGAAACTATTAAATTTTATGAACGTCAATTGGACATAAATGATGGGATCAATCCTAATACAGGAAATGAATATAGTTGTTTAAGAGAAAGTGACCTTTGGTCAATTGGAATTATACTTTATCGTTTGCTATGCAATGAATATCCATTTTTTTCGAAACCAAGTTCGTATGAAATGACAAAAGCCCAAATATTTGCGGGTGAAATAAAAGATAAAGTGAAATTTTCCGAACTTGATGAAAATCTAAAAACATTAATATGCCAATTGGTAAATGTAAACCCATTGGGTCGATTAAATTTTGCACAAATACGATTAAATGATTGGTTTGTTAAACAAAGGCGACTATGTTATTTGAAAAGAACTCGTAAAACTTCGGTAGCCGGTCAACGTTCATCGAAACCAAAGAAACCAAGAAATTAAATAAAAAGTTTCGGTTTTATGGGACGGGGGGGGGGGGCTGTCCGTGTTGTTGTTTTGGAAAAACTCTATTGTTTTTATTTTAAAAATAATAATTAATTATAATGTTTTTTACACTCTCTCTCTCTCTCTCTCTCTATCTCTCTCGCGCTGTCACACCGGCGGCTCTCTATCACTTTTTCTGTGTGTGTGTCTCTGTGCTTTTTTTGTTTCATTTAAAAAAGCCAATAAATACACTACGATCCATAATTGTGACTGTACAACCTAGACATCCATTCAATTTTACTTAATATTTTTATGGTTTCCTCCTCCCCCCTTGCACCCCCACTCACCATTGGAAATATACACTCAATTGTGCGGTGAACAAAAAAATGTTCGCGGTACATTTTTTTGGTGGGGAACGGGGGAGGGGGGGGAGGGTTGCACAAAGTAAATTCAAAAATTTTAATTGATTGATTGATTTGATTTTTAATAGATGTAGATTTTTGAATTTTAAACATTAAATTAAAATGTTATACTGGCCGATGTATACCCAATAATTATGGACCGTAGTGTATACCATAGATTAAATATTTATTATTTATATTTTTATTTGTTTTTGTTTTGTCATTTTTATTTTATGGATTATAAGAGAGAAGAGTGTTTTGTTAACCTATTTTTCTTAATTTAATTTATGTCTCTTGTAAACTAAATTTAATTTAATTTAAATTTTTCATTTGCAATTACCAAAATGTATTTCAAACACAATATCAATTCCATTTGTTAAAATTAAAATTTGTTAAAAAAATTAACCGCACTTTAGATTAGATCGCTAGATATGTGTGATACAAAGAAGATATAGCCCCCCCCCCACTTTTAACAATCCGCAACCAACCTAACGACCTGCACCACCCAACCGAAGACATTTCTTTTAACAACCCAGCGATGCGACATTAATGACACTCAAAATAAAATTATATAGGAGAGGAGGCATTCCCTACTTCTCCTCCTCCTCCTCCTCCTCCTTCGCCCACCCATCCTCCACCCATCCTCCACCCCATCTACCTTCACATCAAACATTCATATCATTAATTGACGACAAACTAAACATTTCCTCTATAAATATATTTGGTACAAATTAATTAAGATTTGTAAAAAAAACTAAGAATGAAAAAGACAAAATATTATTTCCGGCCACTTGAAAATTTATTATTTAAAAATAAATATTGTTTAATTAAAATTTAAATTTAAAATACTAAAAATATTTTTAATTTTCTATTTTTTTTTTCTCTTGCATTTCAATTAAAACTTAAAAACTTAAAAGACAATTTTAAATAAAAAAAAAAAATTTTAAAAAAATTAAAAATTAATTAATTAA
Organism: Bibio marci; assembly: GCA_910594885.2. Lineage (NCBI taxonomy): Eukaryota > Metazoa > Arthropoda > Insecta > Diptera > Bibionidae > Bibio > Bibio marci. The sequence goes on along the minus strand of OU343119.1, from coordinate 18,224,253 downwards.
AAAAATTTAATAATTTTGATTTTCAGAATTTTTATTAAATATATAATTTTTTTAAAAGTATTTTAATTGTATTTTTGTTTAATTAAATATTGAATCCAATATTTTGCTAAAAAAAAATTAAAAATAAATTAAAAAGAAAAAATTAAAAAATTAAGAAAAAAATTAAAAATTAAAAATAAAAATTAATAATTTAATAATTTTTTTTTTTTTTTTTTTAATTATTTTAATCTCAATTATTAATATTAATCGAATATTAATTATTAATTTAATTTAATATTCAACTTATTATTTTGGTATTGAAATTAAAAATTACAAAAAATTATTAAAAAATTAATTAATCTCATTTAATTTCATTTTTATATTTTATTATTATTATTATTAATCGAATAATATCAATTGAATATTATTAATTAAAAATATTGAACTCAATATAGTTTGGGATAAATAGTTAAAGATTAATAATTAATAAAAATTAATTATTAATTATTAAAAATTATTAAAATATTTAAAACAAAATGTTTTAATTTTATAATTTTATAATTTTATAATTTTAGTTTTACTGTGTTTTTTTTGCCTTTTTTTTGCTATTATCATATTTTATATTTAATTTAATTCCATTTATAATTATATTAATTAAATATTATTAATTTGAAAAATAAAAATTAAAAATAAATAAAAATAAATATGATAAAAAATATTATTTAAAAATTATAATATTAAAAATTATTTAACCACTTTTAATATCATTTATTATTTTTATTATTATTATTATTCTTATAATTAATCGGGTAATATTAATTAAATATTAAATTTTATATTAATTAAATTAATTGATGTTATTAATTTGGGGTAAAAATTGAATATTAAAATTATTAATTAATTACTTTTTCATTTTCATTTATTATTATTATTGTAATTCTTATAATTAATCGAATATTATTAATCAACTATTATTAATTAAATTAATTGAACTTATTAATTTAGGGTAAAAATTAAATATTAAAATATTATTAAATTAAAAATTAATTAATCTCATTTAATTTCATTTATTTATGATTATTATTAATCGAATAATATCAATTGAATATTATTAATTAAAAATATTGAACTCAATAAAATTTGGTATTAAAAATTAAAAATTAAATTATTAAAAATTATTAAAATATTAAAATATTAAAAAATTAACTATTAATTAATCTCATTTAATTTCATTTATTTATAATTATTATTAATCGAATAATATCAATTGAATATTATTAATTAAAAATATTAAACTCAATAAAATTTGGTATAAAAAATTAAAAATTAAAAATTAAATTATTAAAAATTATTAAAATATTAAAAAATTAAAAAATTAACAATTAATTAATCTCATTTAATTTCATTTATTATTTTTATTTTTATTTTTATTATTATTATTATTATTATTATTATAATTAATCGGGTAATATTAATTAAATATTAAATTTTATATTAATTAAAAATATTATTAATTAAATATTGGAAAAAAAAAAAAATTCCATTTTTATAATTTTTATAATTTTATAATTTTATATTAAAAATTTAATTGTTGCTTTTTTGCTTTTATTATTATATTTTAATTAATTTTAATTACAATGATTATTAATTTTAATTAATTAATAAATATTTAAATCTCTTATAAAATAATAAATAATCATTAGATATTTAGTCACCAAAGAATGTGCAAAAAAATTTACATAATTTCATCAAAATTATGTAAAAGTTGAATTAAAAATTTAAAAAAAAAAACCATTGAAAAATGAAAAAAAAAAAATTTAAAAAAAACAAAAAAAAATTAAAAAAAAAATTTAAAAAAAACCAAGAAAACCAAAAAAAAAAAAACTTAAAAAAACTAAATTTTGTTTGTTCTTAATTTAATTAATTATTTTTAAATCTATTGTTGGGCCCAACCAGTACCCGACCTCACATTATAGTTATTGACAATCGCTGGCTTTCACACACACACACACACACACACACACCAAACGGAAAAAATTAGACAGAAATATTGCCTGCAGATTATGGTCGCCGGTTACAAATTACAGGAAAATGATATAAAATTTGAAATTTTACGTTCTTAAATAGACCAGAAACAAATTTAGAAAAAATACTACCCGCCTGCATTTCCATTTCAACGTAAACCCTTCGTTCCAATTCTCGTTTTTTCATACGAATCAATTGGCGCTACTATCCCCCATCCAATAACCTCTGTTTGCGGCACCTTCAACACATCAATTTAATCTCTTCCACATACTATTTATACTAGTTTTCCTGCTGATAAGCCTCCACATCTGTTAACAGTTCGTTATCTGCTAACATTGCGTCCATGTACAATTTAGAATACCAGTGTGGTTTCTGTACCCATCGATGTACACCCGATCAAGTATTTAGTATACGATAGATCTTGAGAAAAGTGTTGGAAATTTAATGTTGCAATACCCACCATTTGTTTGTTGTTTTCAAAGCGGCATATCGAACGCGGAGCGTCAATGGATGAAAGTTATGGCAAAATTATGAAAGAGTTTGGTATTCCAAAAAAAAAAAACCGGATAGATTTTGGTGGCCATGACATTGAAACATGTGAAAGTTACAAGTACGAATCGAAGTACGAAATTATCATGATCACTTTGAAACCGTTGATGGACTACGACAAGGTGACATTCCATTATCAACACTACTAGTTCAATGTTAGGCTACGGAGAGGGACGTAAATATTGATAAACAAGACACGATTTTTACAAAATACAATAACTGTCACTGGATGCTTTCGAAGCGGTAAACAAAAGGAGGCATATCGGATCTGGGTCTCAAAGTGCATGCCGACAAAAGAAAATATATGGTGACGGCAACGACGGCACATCAGGAATTCGAGATAAAAACTTCGTTTTAAAATTGGAGAACATAATTTTGAAATAGCGAATAGTTTTGTGTGCACTTAGGAACGTTGATAAATGTAAAAAATGATATTGAAGAGGAAATTCGGTGTAGGTTAGCAACTGCAAAAACGAAATGTTATTATGGGCTAAAAAAAACAATTCAAATCGAAAATATTACAACGAGATTTTCAGCGCAAGCTATATACAACAACAACAATATTAACGGATGGATCGAAGGCTTGATGCCGGACACAAAAACCAGAAACAATTACTTCGGATATTTGAACGAAAGGTACTCCATGTGGCATATTTGGTGTCGCCGTCAAAACAAACAGTATAGTTGGATACAATTTATGGGATTATTCAAGTTGTACGGTCAACCACACAACCCAGTGTCAAAACAATTAAAATCAATAGATGAAGATGGCCATTGGACACGTATTATACGCATACGAGGAGATACGTGTACCGAAAAAATCGGTTGATTGGTAATCCAGAAGGTAGAAGAATAGCCGCCGAAAACCTAAGGCAATATGGTTAGATACAGTTAACTGTGATATAAAGATAGTTAAAATTCGGAATTTGAAGACATTGCGGCTGCGGATTGGTGAGTTGGAAGAATCGTATGTTGGAAAAGGCCAAAAACCACGCACCTGGGTTATAATGCCGCAAGGAGTAAGTAAGAAACTAAGTAATATGCAAAAATAATAATAATTTTCACAATATTATGAACTTAAATTTTTCATTTTTAGGTCGCTTACTCCAATTCCACTTTTTAGATCGCTTACTCTAATTCATTTCTGTTCACATCGTCGACGCAAATGTGTCTTACTCCAAGATAGCTTATATGGTATCTAACAACATACAACATACTACTCCGCATCGAAGTATATAACAA
>OU343119.1:18145458-18217958 GCA_910594885.2 Bibio marci | reverse complement strand
AGCGTGCTAAATTATATATTTTATTAAATTAAATACGCATGTACGAAAAAAAAAAATAAATACACACACACACACGCACACACACACACACACACACACGAAGAACAAGCACAAAAAAAAAAAAAGTTTAAGTGTTAAAAAAGAAAGTCCCATTAAAATAAAAAAAAAAAAATGGACGATGGCTGTCAAAATAAATTGTTAATTGTTCGATTTTTAATTTCGATGTTTTGACACAACGAGATAAAATCCCGATTTTTTTTTTTGGTTATAAAATTTTGTTTTTGGTTTTTGTTTTGGTTTTGGTTTTTTTCCGTGCGGTATAATTTAAATATATTTTTTTTAGGGGCGTTACAATTTTTCAATTTCTCTCTCTCTCTCTCTGTGTGTGTCTGTTTGCGTTGCCGATCGTTTATATCGTTGGTTGTCGCCGTGTTTGCCATACCCCGCAACGACGATGGGATGGAACAATGTTCGGGATTGCGTTCGTTTATTTTATGTGTATTTTTATACAATTTGTATTTGGTTCGATCAACGATCATTACGTTACCGTTGTCGGACGTTCTTTTGCGGTTTTTTTTTCGTTTTTAAATTTTAAATGGTAAAACCAAATTGTGGGGTGGTGAATTTCATTTTATTTTTAAATAACGCACACACACACACTGTACACACTCGGCGACTCTGGATTCTGATCTGTTTTTTTTTTGTTTGTCCGTCGATCGTTGTGCGATTGGTACAGGTTGCAGAGTATCGAATGAATGATATTTTTTTATTTTTTCAATTATAATTAATGTAATTTTTTGTTTTTTTTATTTTAATTTTAATATTTTCCAATGTTTTTTTTTTTTTTAGGAAATTGGATAATTTTTTTAAAGAACCATCACTTGTAATGGAAATTCCAAAAGAACTTCAAGATTGTTATTTTTTTTATTATTCAACGTGTCGAAAGGTAAAAAAATTAATTTTTAATTTATTTATTTATTTATTTATTGGTGTTTTTTTTTAGTTAATTTTATTAATTTATAAATAGACGAACACACACCAATACGCATAGCAGCAGAGAGTATCCATTACTTTTTTGACACGTTGTGTGTGTGTGTGTGTGATAGAAAAATATACAGTTTCAAAGTATTCATTGAGTCATTTTTGAGTTCAACAAATGATGGTGAAGAAAAATGCTTTGGAATGGGTGGGAACAAATGGTGTGGTGAATTATGTTGAATTTGTTCATTTATTGGGTCTATAACGGGATAATTTGATAGGTGTCGTTAGTAGTATTGCTTGTGCGCATTGTGTGTGAAGTGGCAATACATCGCTGTTGTAGTAGTTCAATCCACCTTTTTTATATATTGAGTGACATTAGACATTCAGTTGAAGTGAGTAATCAAGTATTTTGTTTTGAGTTGATTAAAAATCAGAAAATTTTCTGCCAACAAAACAGTATTTGGGCAGGAAATTATGTTAAATAATTTTATTCAGACGAAAAACAGCAGCAACAGGAAACTTATCGTTTTTTGTTACAAATTTATAATGAACATTAACCCCCCGTCACAAAACAATTGTGAGAGCATTTGTTTAGACGACGGTTTAAACATAATAATTTTGATGTTTGGTGTGATTAAGAACGTGTGAAGACAAAGAATTGGAAGCTTTACGCATTGAAGATCCATGTCAAACAGAAGAAGAATTAGCATTGGCATTAGATGTTAGCCAAGCAAGTGTTCCAAAATCATCACTGCTGAACGTTACCGAGAGCAATTAATTCATTGCATCAAAAACCGACCAGAATATAGCAACAGACATGACAGACCGTATGATTCTGCACAGCATGATAATGCTAAACCACACGTTGCTGCATGACCACGGTCAATGCAACACGTTAGAAGCACTTGGCTGAGAAGTTCTATCCCACCGGCCATATTCACCAGACATTACTCCATCAGACTATCAATTTGTTCGGATCGATGCACAGCACTTCAATTCATACGAAGATATGAAAAAATTGGGCTACATTCATGGATTGCTTCAAAACCTAAGAAGTTTTGCTATTAGGGAATTCATAATTTGCCACAAAGATGGTGAAAAGTTGTAACTTAGAGTTATAGACCTAACACTACTGTACGTCCAACATGTTTTTGCTACTGATTTTATAACATGATCGAAAGCAACGTTTATCGGTATGCAGCAAAATCATTTAACATTGTATTGGACGATTTTCATTGACCGCATGGTATTTATTACGTTTAACATACTCTCGTTTCATCATCACCACAACACACTTCATGTGACACACATTTTACTTTAGTTTATTGAAAACTTTCCCAGTGATAGGTAAAAAAAATTGTTTACTTTCAACTGCAGCTGCCACGCAAAATCAACAAAATTATGATTTTTAAAGTCGAAAAGTAATGCGTACCGAAGGTTGGCACACTATTATAAAATTATTCACTTTTTCACATCATTTAACAATGGGTACAACTGTGTCTGTGTTTGCGATAATTGTCAAAGCCATTATTTTTTGATATAACTTTGTGTAACACTCAAAATGGGTACTGTAATATTTTATAATACACCAGCTCCCCCTCCCCCCCCCCCCCCCTTTTACATATAAATAAATTTTCCAGTGTTTTAATTAATTTACATTTTCTATTCCATTTCCATTGGTTTCGGTGCAGGGTCCAAGTTGTCCGTACCGACATGAAGTACGTGCCTTAGGCCATGAACGTGTATGCTCAAAATGGACAGAAGGTCAATGTTTTGAATTACATTGTCCGGGACGGCATATGTTTATAGAAGTAAGTAAATTTTGTCGACGACCACCACCATCACCACCACCACCACCGATTTCACAAATTTTATTGAAATAATAACCATTAATTGTTTTTTTTTTTCGGTTTTTTTCCAATCATCCAACATTCAAACATTCAAACATTCAAACACAACATCAGAAACGAAGAAATAACATTCCCTGCTATTGGGAAAATAAACCAAATGGTTGTCTAAAACCACATTGTGTTTTTAAACATCGAACAACGCGAACAACTACCACTAATGGTACGAGCAACAACAACAACAACAACAACATCAACAACAACAACAACATCAACAGCAACGAAACTAATACGAATAACATCGAATTGGATGCAACTTTAGTTGCCGTCAACAAACAACAACAAATATCTTGAAATTAAATTCAAGAATAAATAAAAAAAAAAAAAAAAGTTAGATAGTGAGAGGAGAGAGAGAGAGAGAGGTGGAGAGGTGGGGAGATGGGCGGTAGAGTGGTAGAAGAATTTAAAATGGGGTCGTGGTGTGGTGCTTGTAGTGGAGGTGGTGTTGATGTGTTGGTGCTGATGCAAAAATAGATATTAAAAAAAAAAAAAAAAAAAAATGGGGAGGGCAAAGAAATAATTAAATTTTTTGTTTTTTTTTTTTTTTTTTTATAAAGAAGAGACAATTTATGTGGCGCATGCGCAGCTACCTTAAATTATTCTAATTTCTCTATTTGTTTGTTTTTTAGTTTTTAAAATATTAAAATTAATATTTGCAATTTTTTTTTTTTTTTTTTTTTTTTTTATTAATTAATTAATTAATTAATTAAATTATATTATTATAAAAAAAAATATTATATAAAATATTAACAAATATTTAACAAAAAAAAAAAAAAATACACACACACACTCACACACACACAAAATGTGCTTAAATTAAAAAAAAAAAAATATATTACTTAACTTTTATATTTATACAAAAAAAAATAAAATAAATAAATAAATAAATAAAAAATAGTCGTCGTCGTCGGTCGTTAGTTACGTCGTTCCGTTGTACTGGACACATTTTCCGAACGGGTACATAATTAAAACACAAAAAAAATGAAAAAAAAAAAAATTAAAAAATAATTAAAAAAGAAAAAAAAAAAAAATAAAAATTACCTCATCTTTTTTTTTTTTTTTTTTTAATTTTTTTTTTCTTAATTTTTATTAATTTTTTTTTTTTAATTTTTTTTTTCTTAATTTTTATTAATTTTTTTTTTTAATTTTTTTTTCTTAATTTTTATTAATTTTTTTTTTTAATTTTTTTTCTTAATTTTTATTAATTTTTAATTCTTTAACAAACAAAAAAAAAACCACACCCAATGAAATTAAGATTTAAATTAATTTGAAATTAATGCAATAAAAATAACAAAAAATATATTAAAAATTAATTAAAAATTAATTAAAAATTAATTAAAAATAAATATTAAAAAATTAATGCGATGCACAGCTCTGTGCTGCAGCACAGTTGAGCGCGAATGTTGGTTGATGATGGGTGAAAATGCGGGGGCGATGGGTGTCTTATAGCTCATCTATCACACACACACACACACACACACACAAATGATAATAATAATACCAAAAAAAATTTGAAAAAACAAAAAACACAAAAAAAAAAAAATTATATATGAAATTTTATTTTTAATTTTTTAACAAAATTTATTTCGGGGTCAAATTAATTAATTTAAAAAATTTATAGTTAAACTAAAAATTTAAAAAGCAATTGAATTTAAAAAAATATATACAAAAAAAAAAAAAATACGTTTATAAAGCAATAAAAAAAAAAAAAAAAGAAAAAAAACAAATTATAAATTTTATTTTATTTTCATTTAAAAATATTTAATTTTTTTTTAATTTCTTAAAAATATTTATGGAAAATTTATTTAATTTTTTAAATTTACGCTAAAAGCTAAAAAAGAATAGAAAAAAAAAATATACAAATTAATATTTTTTACTTGTTATTTATGGATTTTTACAAAGAAGATAAAAAAAAGAAAAAGAAAAAAGAAAAAAAAAAAAAAAAAAAATTAAAGTGCCTGAGATTTTTTAAAAACAAAATTAAATTAACAAAACAAAAAAAAAACAATTAATTAAAATTTTATTTAAAAATTTTTAAATATTTAATTTTAAATTATTTCTATTCAACCTTTTTTGTTTTTCATTCGCCCCAAAAATCCCGTTTTTTTTCTCTCAGATCTCATCCAGTGTTGGAAAAACGATAAAAAATTAAATTAAATTAAATTAAATTAAATTAATTAAAAATTTAAAAATTTAAAAATTTCAAAAATTTAAATAACCCAAAAAAATTTTGCTTATGAAAATTTTAATAATTTAAAAAGATAAATTTATATTCGCGCGAGCGCGCAGCACTCACTCAAACAAAAAACAAATAATTAAATTAAATTAAATTAAATTAAATTAAATTAAATTAATAAAAATAAAATAAAAAAAAAAAAAAAAAGATGCCAATTATTATTTTTTGTTTTAAATTTTGTTTAATTTTTTTTTAATTTTTTTTCTTTTTATGTAAAACATAAAAATTAATTAAATATTAATTAAATAATTAATATAATTTAAATATTACAAACGAAACGTTATATTTATTTCTTTATAAATATTTAAAAAATTATTTTTTGTTTTGTTTTTTTGTTAATTTTTTTTTTGTTAATTTTTTTTTTGTTAATTTTAATTTAAATTTTAATTTTTTCTAATTTCTCTATTTTTTATTAATTGTTACATTTATTTATTTATCTTTTCCTTCTTCTTCTACATCTTCTTCTTCTTCTTTATTTATTTTAATGTTTTTTTTTTTTTCCAATTTAATTTTTTTTTAAATTTTTTAATTTTTTATTTAATTATGGCGAAAGACTGAGTTTTTCTTGCTGTCTTAAATTAATTAAAAAAAAAAAAATACGTTAACAAAAAATTATTAAAAAAAAAACAGAAAAAAACTCTTTTAAAAGTATAAAAAAAATCAAAAAAATGTGTTAAAAATATTAAATTAAATTATAATTATAGAAAAAATTAATTAATGAATGAATGAATGAAAAAAAAAATAAAATAATTATTAATTAAAAAAAATAAAAAAAAAAAAAAAAATTAAAAATTAAAAAATTTACAAAAAAAAAAAACACAAAATAATTGCAAAAATTAATTTTGAAAAAAAAATAGGCCATAGTTGGAAAAGTAATTGATGTGATTTTAATTTCCATCGATACAGCGGTAAGGGATTGTGTGAGTGGTGGAGGTTCGGCGGTGGCTAGATACCCGCCACCGGTTGAGTTGTGCGGTTTTTTTTCTCATACGTCACAGTCAAAAATTATGCGAATTGATGTGAATTTAAATTTCGGGTGTGGGTGATACCCGCCACCGGTTTTGTTGTGCGGTTTTTTTGTCGCAGAAGAGCTAGTCGCAAACTTTGAAAATTTATTAGAATTTAATATCGGGTGTGGGTGATACTCATCAATCCACATACCGGTTCTGTTGTGGGGTTCTTTTCTCAGCGGCGCCAGTCAGAAACTCTGCGAATTGACGTGAATTTAATTTCGGGTGTGGGTGATACCCGCCACCGGTTTTGTTGTGCGGTTTTTTTTCTCAGAAGAGCCAGTCTCAAACTTTGAAAATTTATGTAAATTTAATATCGGGTGTGGGTGATACTCATCAATCTACATACCGGTTCTGTTGTGGGGTTCTTTTCTCAGCGGCGCCAGTCAAAAACTCTGCGAATTGATGTGATTTTAATTTCGGGTGTGGGTGATACCCGCCACCGGTTTTGTTGTGCGTTTTTTTTCTCAGAAGAGCCAGTCACAAACTTTGAAGATTTATGAGAATTTAATATCGGGTGTGGGTGATACTCATCAATCCACATACCGGTTCTGTTGTGGGGTTCTTTTCTAAGCGGCGCCAGTCAGAAACTCTGCGAATTTATGTGAATTTAAATTTCGGGTATGGGTGATACCCGCCACCGGTTTTGTTTTGCGGTTTTTTTTCGCAGAAGAGCCAGTCGCAAACTTTGAAAATTTATTAGAATTTAATATCGGGTGTGGGTGATACTCATCAATTCACATACCGGTTCTGTTGTAGGGTTCTTTTCTCAGCGGCGCCAGTCAAAAACTATGCGAATTGATGTGATTTTAATTTCGGTTGTGGGTGATACCCGCCACCGGTTTTGTTGTGCGGTTTATTTCTCAGAAGAGCCAGTCACAAACTTTGAAAATTTATGAGAATTTAATATCGGGTGTGGGTGATACTCATCAATCCACATACCGATTCTGTTGTGGGGTTCTTTTCTCAGTAGCGTCAGTCAGAAACTATGCGAATTGGCGTGAATTTAATTTCGGTTGTGGATGATACCCGCCACCGGTTGTGTTGTGCGGTTTTTTTCTCAGAAGAGCCAGTCACAAACTTTGAAAATTTATGAGAATTTAATATCGGGTGTGGGTGATACTCATCAATCCACATACCGGTTCTGTTGTGGGGTTCTTTTCTCAGCGGCGCCAGTCAGAAACTCTGCGAATTTATGTGAATTTAATTTCGGGTGTGGGTGATACCCGCCACCGGTTATGTTGTGCGGTTTTTTTCTCAGAAGAGTCAGTCGCAAACTTTGAAAATTTATGAGAATTTTGTATCGGGTGTGGGTGATACTCATCAATCCACATACCGGTTGAATTGTTCCGTTTTTTTTCCCATACGTAACAGTCAAAAACTATGCGAATTTATGTGAATTTAATTTCGGGTGTGGGTGATACCCAACAGCCACCCCATCCACCGGTTGTGTTGTGCAATTCTTTTCGCTTATTCAACAATCAAAAACTCTGCAAATTGATTTCAATTTCTAGTGATGTATCAAAAGGGGCAGTGTGCGCGATACCCACCTTACCCTCTCAAACAGATTGTGCTGTTCTCCATCAAGCATCCAGCTATGATCACCTTTTGATCCACTTTCTTATCATTCGCAATGATGGTAATATCCCCCTCCCCCTCCCCTTTTGATATCATCCATTGATTATGTCCACAGTTTCGAAATTTTTTCCAACATTTCCCGATGTCATTGCCGCTATATCGTCAACAGTCATTCAACGATGAAAGTCTATCATTATTATTATTCATTAGTTTATTTATAGGTTATGAATTGGACGACATAAAAATGTTGTCGCATTGAGCAACCCCCCCCCCACCCCCTGCAACGGATTTATGTATGGAGTTTGACGTCTACGACGGCGATGAGAGTATGCAAACCGCACCTGACGTTGGCGGTGCTCCGAATCCAATCCAAAATTTTTCCACTTTGCATAGAACAAAGTGTTTCCGGTTTTTTTTTCCCCAAATTTCATTTTGAAGGCTCGTTACGATTCATCGTCCTCCTTGTCGTTCAAGGAGTAAAATCTTTTTAAATTTTAAAAATAATAGCTAATCTAAAAAGTGTGCTATAATTATTTTGAAAATACGGTCACCACTTGTGAATTTATGTATATTTTATTAAAATGAATGATAATAGCCCTAATGCTGGTCAACAAACGAAGTGATAACTCTTTAATTGATCATGGTTTGATAAAACCACAAAAACAAAAACCAATTTGGAAGCATTTAATTGGGAAAATTTAATCGCATGATCCTGAATTTATTCACCAGACTTTGTGCACCATCGAATTTACTATTCGATCAATGGACAGTGCTATTCATCAAGAACAACAAGCAACATTTGATGAAACCAAAAAAAAAAAAAATGTGACTCAACTTGAACGAATTGCCAAAAAATCATTTTTCTATCACTGTTGAATAGCCCACAATTACTACCACAAAGTATAAAACCCCAACCCAAAATGATAGCCCAAAAATTATGGCCTTACAATCACTCATTTTTGTTTTTCTTAATAAAATCAATATTTTTTTTTTATGCGATGAATTGATTTTTTTTTAAAAACGCATTCCACATCGACATCGAATCCATCGAATAAAAATTTATGTATTCAAAAAACGTACTCCGCCTTCGATACAAAATATAATTTTCGCTCTTCGCCTTTATTTATTTTGACACTACACAAACTGATGGCTGAGTCGTTGACACAACGTTTGACAGACCGCCGCCATTATTATGTATTTTATCACCACACGCATACACGATATTCTTCTGCGCGTTTTTACATTTTGCAATTGTATGCATTTGCAGTGTTGTATGCATTTATTGTTTTTGTATGGTTTGGGTGTATGTGTGTGCGTGCGTGCGTGCTGTGGGTGATGCGTGTGTGTAAAATTGTTGTTGGATTTTAATGGTTTTTGGTTTTACTACACAACAAACAGTGGCCGAGGAGACAAATGAAAGAAAGATAAAAATTATTTTTTGTCAATTGAATATATTTTCATTTTTGGATTTTTCGAAATTAAATTAAAACTTTTCAAATAAATTATAGTTAAATTAACAAAGTTTTTTTTGGTTTGCGAAACGGTGGCGGTCGTGCGTAAAATTACATTTTTTGGTAAAACAAAATATAATGAATAAAAGAAAACAAAATGAAAAAATAAAAAATATAAAATTGTGATTGATATGAAATAAAAAAACAACAACAAAACAAAACAGTAAAAACAACAAAACATTTTTTTTTTTTTTTGGTTACTATTTATTTGTTGAAAACGTAAAAAAGTTTCAGACAAAAACCGAAAAATATAAAGAAGAAGAAGAAGAAAAAAAAAAAAAGACAATAAACAAAACGGTAAAAACAACAACAATTTTAAAATTGTGTCTGGAAAATAATTTATATTCAGTTGTTGTTGTTGTTTTTGTCTGCTTACTGATCGGTGCCTCTGGGCAAGTGTTTAACAAGCAAAAGTTCAATGTGCTTTTTTGCGCTGCCAAATTAATATTGAACAAAAGTTCGTCGGCCAATTTGTTGGGGGGTGTGCGATAGTTTTTTCTTTTATTTTTTTTTTTTTTTTTTGTGAATAAAATTTTTGTGTGTTGCGCGCTGTCTCGGCACGCATCTCACATTCGATTGAACAACGTTTTAATGTGTGAAAATTTGCGATGTCGTATTAATCTGCATAATAAATGTTTTGGCAATACACATCCTCAACATCATCATCATCATCATCATCATCATCATCATCATCATAATACAACAACAACCGGTGGTGGTGCTGCTGCTGCTGCTGCTGCTGCTGCTGCTGATGCTCAATATTTTCGACGTGGCCATCAATATACTCAAACAAATTTACCAGTTGGTGCTGCTGCCCATACCGTTATTGCACGTATTCTATTGATTCGTCCGCAACACAGCATTACCAACGTACAAAATTGGTGAGCCATAAAATTTTTATAATATTTTATTTAGATATTGAAATTATCGAAATATTTTTGGCGCAATGGTTTTGAGAAATAGGGTGGACCGTTGATTGCGCCCATTGTTAGGCCACGTCGAAAGACAACTAACTGTAATTTAATTTATCAAGATTATAAGTTCAGCGTTGTGTGTGTGTGACACCATCCACAGCAATCTGACTGTCTCTTATCGAATTACTGAAAAACAATGGTATTCAATATGGATCGCTCCGGCATGGCAGCAAACCATTTGAAACATATTGCTTCCCCCGTTGTTCTAAGCATATGCGACATTCCATCCACTCTTTACAAATCCATAGTCATAAAAGTCTATATGACCGAAATTTACCATCCGCCTTAGATGTTATACCCTTAAAATTAGTCGTGTCACAGTTAAGATCAGGTCATCAACTCTGTCTCCGGTTGGGTACCGGATTAATTTTTATAGAATTATTGAATTGCGGTACACGATTTTGTTATTCATCGAAATCCATAGTATGTTCCGTTTACGAAAATCATCAATTCATTTTGAGATTTTGTATTTTAAAATGTGTGTCTCTCTCTTTCTCTCTCTCTCTCTCTCTCTCTCTTAATTAGAATGACACTTTTAAAAATTAATCCTTTTACGCAAAAACATTAATCAAAGTAATTTTTTTAACGTTACGTCCGCAAAAAAATGGTTTTTAAAATCTGTCTCTTGACAAACGACATGTGCTTCTCCCCCCCCTCGCCCTCCTCCGATACAATTATTCTATATTCAATTTTATTTTGAGACAACAACTCACTGACCGCGCCGGCCGTCCCCTCACGCCTCATTCACATTCACGCCATAAAAAATGTGTGTGTGTGTGTGCTAAAATGTGAAAATTCTTATTTTTTCATTTTTTTTCCTGCACGTGCATGTTTTTTTTTTTTTTTTCTTTTGTTTTCCATTTTCAATTTCGCTGCTCTTTTGTCTCGTTTCGGTAGTAAATAAAAAAAATTACATAATATTTAGGTGTGCGAGAGAATTTATAAAATATTAACATTTTCACTAATTAAAATTGTTTGTGGTTACGCAATTGGCGCGCGGTTCGCTCGATCTGCTGCTGGGTTTTTTTTTTCCGTCTGTGTGAGTGTGTGCGATTTTCTTTTATTTTATTTATATAGACGCAACGTGTGTGTGTGTGTGTGTGTGTGTGTGTGTACTTACTTATTTTTACATAAAATGTAAAAATAAATTATTTATTTAAGAAAATTATTTTATTTAAAGAAACATACGGTACACGGACGGGCGTACTGGGACACCAGTCAGCTGTATATTTTTATAGTTGGTAAAATTAATTTACACCTTTTTATTAATATCATTTGAATAACACGGTGAAAAATAACAATATAAAATTACGGTTAAAATCACACCATTAAAGGTGTACGGGGTGGGGTGCGTTCGCAAACGCATATATTTATATTAATAACAGTATGTGTGTGTGTGTGTGTGTGTGTGTGTTTTTGTGAAAATATATTATTAATATTATTATTAATATATATTTTTTTTTTCATTGTGTGCGTGCGTTTCGCTAAACAATTTGTTATTTGGTATTATTGCTCACCGCACTCTCATTTCCCGGGTTTTAATAATATCCGGATAATACTAATAATTAATTATGAGACATATTGGTGCCGTGTGTGTGTGTGTGTGTGTGTGTGTGTACGTGTGTGTATGTGTGATGGCATTTATTTATTATAACGCAACCAGAAAATGTTATCAACCCTTTAATAAATTTGAGGTGACCCGCAAAATTCCAGACGTAATGGAACCAAACCAAAAACAAAAAAAAACATTGCCTAACAAAATACGATATAAAATGACGCATTAAAATTAGATTTAATTTACATAATAAAACCGGTTTTTAGCAGTGTTCCGTGAAACGGCCGCTGATTATTTGTTTTTGAAATAAGTAAACAAAACAATTTTTTATTTTTTTTCCGTATTCCAAGGACTTGCTTAATTGCAAAAATGTTTTTCACACAGTCTAAAGAAAAGCAAAAAATCGATTGTGTCCTTGTCCGTCTTCAGCAGAGACCATATTTTATTATTAATGGCATTTTTTTGTTGATCGATAGACGAAACTGAAACTGTTCGGTATACCTAATTTAGAATTTAGATTTGTTTTCTGTCAACACCAAAATCGGTGTGTCAGCATACAATTTTTATATGTGGAGAAGGAGAAGGAGGAGAAGGAGGAGACGGTGGAGGAGTAGTAGGAGGAGGAGGAGAAGGAGGATGAAGAAGAGTTTGGGTTGGGTTGAATGGGAATGGGCAACGACACTTCATTACAATAACAATCAACAACTTTTCAGGTGTAATTTGATGCGGTTGTCCCGTTATGTATTTTACAAATAACTGTATATTTAACTACTGTTTAGCGTATAATAATTATACCGTTACATAATTTGATATTTATACTAATTTTCATTTGAGAGTTGGCGAACAACGATTAATGACATCATCACGGCGAAATTTTTTTTGCATGTTACAATCAAACAATATGGAAAACCTACTAATATTTGTGGTGCTATAATAAAACATAAATATAACAGTTATATATTTTTAAATGTATGTGTTGATAATCCAATAGATGATATGTAGCCTAAAGATAGAACTGCGCAAACGACACGACGACATTCTATTGTATCCGTTCTATTCTTTATTCGATTAATTTCTTATGGCATAGGACTCGGTACGAAAAAAACAAAAAAAAAACATACATAAAATTCATTGAAATACCTAAAAACTGCTGTATTTGCACACACAAATTGATTTAGTGAGTCTAACTACAAATATTTATATATGTAAAACGATGCCGACGCCAATTACGACGACGTATGTGTTATCGGTGCCTGTACGACGACGACGACGACGTCTACAAAAATAGTTTTTATTTTGTTTTTCCCCGATGACACTCTTTTTCCGATACTCTTTTTTTTCTATTACTATTTTTATTATCACATTCAATATTCTGTTTGATTTTCCTGTGTGTGCTGTGTATTTATTTGTTGTGTGTGCCACTAGTAACACACACACACACACACACACACAAACACACAATAAGGATATAGAGACAGAGAGAGAGAGAGTGAGACGAAAGCGATAGAGATATTAATGTACATTTTTCACATAACAAATATTTGAATTGAAAAACATAATAAAATAAAGAATGAAATGAAAATTATTATTAAATATTACAGTGTCGAACAAAAACAATGGCGAATGGTTTGTTTTTTTTTAACTCTTGTGATAAAATTCGCTAAAATAATAACAATTTAAAAATATTATAAATTTGTTTTTAATTTTTTCAAAAATATTGCTGTTTATCAAAATATCACGGAATTGTGTTAATTATTTAGTGTTAAAAATTATTAAAAATTACTTTCAAAACAACCGCCATCTGTTTTGGCTGCCACTAACATTAAATTATTTTTTTCTATCCCATTGAGATTTCGGCAAAGAAAAAACGCAATAGTATTAACAATGCCAGCACTCCCCTCCTTCACTCACTTTATATATTTTTTTCCGATTAGAATACTTAAAATTTAGAGAATTAACACCCTGTGCTTTTTGCGACCCACTCACCCAAAACCTATAATTTATATAAACCATAAAATTATAGAAATTTCAGTGGTTGTTTCATATTATCAAAATTTTCACTACTCTTACCCCCCCCCCCCTTCCGGCTGTCATATTTTAAAATAACAGTTTTGCCTAATGTTTGATTGAAATGTATTCGAACGAACTTAAAGATTTGATGGCCAAAAATTTTCTTGGAAATGGATTACCGCACGCACCCCTCCACCCCCCAAAAATAACCAGAATTGAATTTCGATGACCGAACAAAATTACAGAATCTTATCGTTTTTCAATTGTGCAGATTACTCGGATTTATTACATATTACAATATGTTTAAATGTGCTGTTTCGTTAGTCATCAGTTGCCATCACCTACTACTGCCATGGTCAGTAGTTCTCCATAACAAATGCCTCTCTGTAATGTGCCATCGCGGTTTTTTCTTTTTTTTTTTTCAATACCACAGAATCCCGGACCGTAATTGCTTAGTGTGTGTGTGTGTGTGTGCGTGAGTCTTTGTTCGTAGGTTAATCTGGTCCATTTTACAAAATTTTCGTGGATGTGTTTTTAAATATTGTATGGCGATTAAATACCCTAACAACCTACGCCTCCACTCCGCCGCCTGATCTCCGGCGTCTTAATCATAATTTGTGGTGTTTTTGTGGAAAAACACTCCATTTTTTTGCAAACCAAAATGGAATAATCAAATAGTTTTTTGTATGGGTGCGGGGTTGAGGTGAGGGAGATGGGTGGACGGGGCTTTAAGATGAATATTTAAATTTAAAATCCATATATATGTGATAAGTATGACTGTACCGTTAAAGAAGAAAAAAAAAAAAAAAACCACCCCCTCCACCCACATTTTTCTTCCATCCTAAACCATTCGGTTTTTTTTTTATTTAAAATTCTTAAAATTCGCTTATGCACGTACTTTTTTTTTGTATTTTTTCCCCAGATACTGTGTGTGTGTGTGTGTGTGTGTGTGCGTTTATAGATCGAAACATATATATATAAATAATTGAATGGAGGAGGTACATAATAAGCAAAGACGTCGACATTGACGTCATCATCAGCATCGTGCTGCTGCTGCTGCTGCTGCCATTGTCGACGTCGTCGTTAGATATTTGTTTGCTAATTAACCGAAAAAAATTGTTTATTTTAACATAATTTTTTTGTTGGTTTTTTTTTTTGTTGTTGTTGTTGTAATTTTTGAGAGCGTTTAGTAAAAAGAGAGTCGCGACGGTCATCACACAACACACACACACCAGTTTTGTGTTGACATTGTTACTATACTGTTTTTCTGATGGTACTGCTAATGCTAATACTACTGATGCTGCTGCTGCTAAAAACAATCATTAAATAAACTAATGTTGTCCTGTGTGTGTGTGTGTGTGTTTGTGTTGGTGTGTGAGTGTATACAAAAATGCAAAAACAACAACAACAGTAAATATAACAGAAAACTCAAATGATTGTAGGTACCATGAAAATAGACAATTTTTTGTCGCTGGTGACTGTTTGTCAATGGATATATAATTTTCCGCTCATCGCTCTGCCGCCTTCCCCTCCCCACCCACCGATTTATGCGCGATTCTGTACCCGTCACACGTCACATATTTCCGTATGCAAATGTGTAAATGGTGTATGCGCATGTGTGCGCATATATTGTGTACACATGAATTTTTTTCTTCTTTGATTTTTCCTTCTCTCACTCATATTTTCCATTTTACAATTTTTTTTGTTCTTTTGATATTTTTCTACAATAATTTTCTTTCCGTTTCAATTTTTCAATTTTGTTAGTTCTTTGCGTTTACCGTTGTGTGGTGGTGGTGTGCGCGCGGTGTTTGGTGTGATATAATAATATGGTAAAAAAAAAAAAATAATAGGATTGTGATTTAATTAAATTTTCAATAATTTTTTTTCAATCTATCTACTTTTTTCTATATATAAAAATAAATAAACGTGTGCGTGCGAGTTTGAGTGTGTGTGTGTGAGTTCGTGTGTGTGTGCATAAGTTTGTGTACTGCACACTGTTAAGTAATAAAAAAAACGAAAAAAAATAATTAAAAATAAATAATAATTAATAAGAAAATAATAAAAAAAACCCAAAAAAATTAATTAAATATTGTTGTTGGTGTTGGTGCTGGTGCTGCTGCTGCTGGTGGTGGTGGTGGTGGTGGTGTTGGTGGATGGTGGTGATGATGATGGTGTTGTTGTTGTTGTTGTTATTGCTATAACTGTTGTTGTTGTTGTTGTTGTTGTTGTTGTTATTACTGGGTGTTAAATTTTATAATTTTTGTCATGTGGGCCTTGGACTTGTGTGTGCAAATTTCGATAGATAGAGTTTTTTTTTTTTCTTTTACCGTTAATGAAATAAAAAAATAACTGTTTTTTTTTCTCAGACCATACACACACACACACACAATACTTTTCTACATAATAATTATAATAATAATAATAATAATGAGAAAGAACCAAAAAAATAAGAAGTTACACAATATTGAAAATTTTTTTTCATTTAATTTTTTTCTTCTTAAATTTTTGTTTTTTGCATTTTCTTTTCATCCCAAACGGTTGCTTCCCCATCGCTCTATCCTCATCCCCCTGCCCCCCCACCACCCAATCCACCCATTTCTTTTCTTTCTTTTTGCCGTCTGTTTGTTCGCCCATTTTCGCCCCCGCCCCATCGCCACCGTTTTGACATTCATGTGGTCAGTTATTTTTTTGCAGCTATTGATAACCCCTTCAACACTCAACCCCGTCTACCCCTCCTCCGCCCCTCTCGGCCTCTTACGCTACCCAACCATAAACCATTAAATAAATAAAAATCGACCTGATTTATTTATTTTCATTTGTTTTACATTTATTAATTGATGTGGCGCGCCACTGTCGTCCAACAATTTACAGTTTCTTTTTTTATTATTATTGTTATTGGGGGAATAAAAAAGCAAACTATAAATTGTAACTGTAATAATAAAAATAATAATAATAATAATACCACCGACACACACAATAATTGATGACCGATTTTTATGCGGAAAAAAATAAACAAATGAAAATGGAATGAGGGTAGTGGGAAGGTGCTGTACCCCGAACGGGTTGTGTGTTTGTGTGTGTGTGTGTTTGTGTGTGTGTGTATAAATAAACAAAACTTTAAAGACGTTGTCTACTACTAAAGAAATTCTTCATTTTAATTTAAAACTTTTCTGTACTTCATTCTGAAGCAATATCCTTTTTATGATTCAATACAAATAATTATCTATTTGTTTTATTGTCGGTGGGTGGTGTAGTGTGTGCGCGTGTTTGTGTGTACCTAAAAATTTTCTTCTCAACATCAATATAGAAAAGAAAAAAAAAAATATAAAAAAACCGATGCCCTGCTGCTGCTCAATTAATTTATAATTTCAAATAAATATCTGGTTAATTAAATAAATTACGTGTCGTTTCAAAATGTTTGCTGTGTGAATGTGTGTGTTGGTGTGTGTGTGTGTGTGTGTTTTTGTATAACATAAAAATAAATAAATAAATAATTTGGTGTAACCTCGTTGTTGTTGTTGTTGTTGTTGTTGGGGTCGCCGATTGTCTGTCTGTCAATACCTTTGGACTCTATTTTTCTGTTAATCGATCGAATTTTCAATATAATAAAACGGTTAAAAATTAAACAACTACAACAACAACAACAGGAATGTGAAATATAACAGTATAAAAATAACTATCTATAAAATATAACAAGGATTGTTGTGGTTGTCTGTGTGTGTGTGTGTGTGTGTGTGTGTGTGTGTGTGTGCGACATCAGAAAACAAGACTCAGTGTGCAACACAACTTTAAATTGTTTCAGCAAATGCTATCCATCCGGATGGTCACAGAAACGTAAGTGAATCGGGGTATGTTCATATATTAATTATAATATTTTTTATTTTTATAATCAATCAATATGTTTTGTTGTTGTTGTTGTTGTTGTTCTTTTTACACAAACTCATCCGTAAATACACAATTTAATTAATTATTATGTGCGACCAACCATTTTTTTTTTTGCTTTTTGTTTTTCATATTTTGTATGTAGAATATGTCAAATAGTCACAAAAAATGGAATGGTGATAGACATTGTCTCAGACAACACCATACCGCAGTGTATGATCAATTAAAATAGCTAACGCCACAATATGTTTAAATGTTTGTTTGATTTAAAAATAAATCGTTGTAATGGATCATCAGATTTTGTATGACCGAGCACAATTTCACACCCTATAAAAAACCATTCGCATATAAAAAAAATCGAACGACAATTAATGTCCGAATAACTGTAGCCAATTTGGATTGCACACAGGTGGATGGAGCTGGGCTCATTTAAATCCAATGCTTTATAGTTGTACATATAAAATTGCATAATATATTTTAACAGTGTGTGTAACGTATAACGTACATAATGAACATACACTGTAAATTAAAAAAAAATTGTTTTTTTTTTTTAGGTAATACAATTTACAATCAAACCACATATAAAATTGGTAACATTTCCCACTCCAACGCCTCCAGTCGAATCGAATTTTATAGAATTATAAATTCTTTTACACTGTTTGGTTGGTTTTTTGTTGGCAATACGGTGAAAAGCAGTGGATGAGGTGCAGTTCTATCTTTTTTTTGTATATGTATTCGTTAATACCCTGATAATCATCATATATTTGACATATATGTGGAGAGATATAAAAACCATTTAGTAAAAATTCGAACGCACTTCAAGAAAAATTCAATATTTTCTAATACAGTTGTTGTTGTTGTTGTTGTTGTTATCATAAAATATTACAATGAAAAGATAGTTTTATGTTTTTTTTTAGATTGTAATTTTAATATATAGATTGACGCCAGTACATAGTGGCCAACGCAATGACACATCCTTTTTGTCCTTCTTTCTTCTTTTGCACAACACATAAAAATTCTATTTTTATATTACATTGAGCTCAAATTGCAAATCACCCATCCACACAACCCCATGCCACACCACACCACCACCACTGTCACTGTCACTGTAGTTCGCTGTCATTCGACACATCACCATCTATTCACATACTCAAATGAATGATGATGTGCGTTGCGAATATGAGGCGCACCCGCTTCGTTCTGTGTTAGAGGAAAATACATTTGAATGAAATGACATAAAGTTTTTAGAGGTGGGGTAGGTAAGAAAGTTGTTAATTTAAGTATATAATGTGTGTGTGTGTGTGTTTGTGTGACGGATGGGGACGGGTGGTGAATGATGTGGTTATGTGGTGGTTTTTTTTTTTTTAGTTTAGCAATGGAATTTTTAATATTAACCTAAAAAGAAGAAAAAGATAAAAAAAAAAAACGAAAAAAGGTTTAACCTTTTTGTAAATTTCTTTTGAAATCCTGTTGTTTATGGCTTTCATTTTGATTTTATGTGAAAAAGGAATTATATGGTAAATTTTTATTGCCATAATCAATCGGAAAAAGAGTATAATAGAAAACTTTATAGTTGCAAAAAAAAAATTGTATTTTAGTTTTTAGCTATTGGTTTGACCCAATTTTAGGTCAACTAAAACTCTCCCTTCCCCCCCCCCCTCCCCAATATATCAATAATATGTCCATTTTCTTTGTACAAAGGGAATAACACATACACACACACACACTGAGACCGAGACACAAAGGCACAGAGACAAAAAACTTACACATGAATCAATGATAAATGATAATTTTTTTTGTGTGATGCGACCGGGGATTGGTGTGCGAGAGATAATTGTTTTGTGTGAACAACATTAAGAAAAAATGATGGTATACATGAAAAAAAAAACAGAAAACACAAAAAATTATGTAGAGCGCAAAAAATACTGCAATGCAGCAAAAATATATTGTAAATGTTTGTAATTTTTTGTTGAACAACAACAATAACAACAACAGCAACAACAACAACAACAGCAACAACAACAATGGGACTAAAAAATCGAATAAAATAAATAAAACAACAGACATTTTAAAAGAGAATGAAAATCGTAAGGAAAATGTATTGGAAAATATAGAGCAACAATAAATTAATAAATGATAGAAATATTTTCAATAATAAATGATAATTTGAGCTAGACGTGCATTAGCTTGAGATACACACACACACACACACATTTTGTATTTTACTATACTGTACTGTGTACTGTTATATTTCTAACTGTACTATAAATTCCATAGACATTATAATTACAATAACAATTCAATGTTATGTGCAAACATAAAATAGCACACAATCGATTTACAGTTACAAAATCGCGTGCACATAAATTATCAATTTTTCCTTATTAATTAATTATCGTTTTTTATTTTTTCGCGTCGGTATTATTCTATTTCCGAAAATAAATTTTTCGTTTTTCGGTACGGTTTCGTTTCGGATACGTTCGGTATGGTTTTACAACAAATGCGGTATGTGCATGGACGTAATATAAATGTGATTATGAATGGGTTCATCGGTACATCATCGTTGCGATTGCGTTTTATAATAGGTGTACGAAACGAATCGTAGTGATGTATGGAAATTTTACGGTGCTACCAAGAGAATCGGTGAGACCATGTAACCGAAAATTTGTTGGTTATCGATTTTCTACCGAAAAACTTACCAATCTGGGCGAATCGATGAGATATTATTATTTATTTTTCACTTACGCTAAAATATTGATGAGCGATATGATTAAATTGTTAACTTATTATTCTCCGATCGCCATCCCCATCTAGGCTAGACATCATCATTAGCCGAAACCAACAATTTCATCAAAACTTATAGATTTTTAAATGGGCAAATAGTTTTTCATGCGACGACTTTCTTTTGTATCGAAAATGTTTTGAAATAATTGCGGTTACTTTAAAAATTGGATATTTTTTTACCAAATTGTGATAATCAAATGAGAATTGTATAGGTTTTCTGGTTCCAACTGCATAAAATCTTTGGCTGCGACTATCATTTGTATCTGGAATTTTATAGAAACTTTTTAAATAATCCTATTTTTGGGATATTTCACAAACAACACAAATTGTGAGAACCATATGGGATTTGTACAAGTATGTAGGATCTGACTTCAACTTATTTCTTTGCACATTAAATTTTATCTCACAAATTTTTTTCTTTAGGACTTGCATTTTGTTTCCCGGCAGGGTGTATCCAGAAGTAATGAAATTAAAATTTTTTTGTTCAAATTTGGTTACACCAGAAAATGATGTTGAATGATGATCGAACAACAACAACAGACACAGAAATGTTCACACTTTGTACATCAGTTTTAAAATGGCTGTCTCCGTTTTTAATCGGTTTAATTGATGGGGGGGGGGGGGGGGGCACGCGTTTAGACAAACGATTGATAAACTGTATTCACTTATGGCAATAAACAAAAGAAAAGAAATTCGTGACACAATTAGTGTTTTTTTTTTTTTTAATTTATGTTTAGTGATTAAGTTTCTTTGTCACCACCATCTTCCAACCAACCACCCGGCCACCCTCCCATCATCTTTTTTAGCTCCTCAATAATTATAAGAATTGTCATCGATAAAAAACATAATTATTGTGTTTATTTGCAATAAAATAGAAATAAAAAAACAATTGCATGTGTGTGTGTGTTCGATTACGGTATTTTCCGTCATCCGCCGTTCACACACACACACACACACACATTATAAATTTATCAATAGATATTTTTCTGTTGAACAATTTTCTATTTTTCTTTAATTACTTGAGAGTTTTTTTTTATTTTATTTTTTTTTTTTTCTAATTATTTTGAGACCTGAAAAATATTTTAATTTTTACATTTACGCACACACACACACACACACACACACACACACACTCTCTTGTACACGCACAGTTAATTAACCGTTGTATTCATAATAATTTCATGATACATTTTTGTTTGTACGGCTCACGCGGCGAACAGCAACCGTTTTTTTTACTGTTTATTTTTTATATTTTTACGGTTAGATGAAAACAGCAAAGCAAAGCAAAGCAAAGCAAAGCAAATAACAAAAAACTATTTATAATTGAAAGTTCATCTGTTTTTTTGGCGCGCACGGTCAGATCAATAGAAAACTATATAAGAAGCACCACAGAAAGAAAAAAAAAAAATACAAATATAAAGAGACAGAGAGAGAGTGAGAAAAAAAATATTGTAGTTGTTAAAAGGAAATGCGAATAGAATAGACGCGAATGAAAAACAATAATAAAATTCTATTATTTTATTACCGTTATTTATTAAACCGTTATTTTATATTTTATCTATTTTCAATTAGTCATTGAATTTAATTAATTGGGTGCGAGAAAACATTAATAACATTAAAAAAATTATTATTAACCATTTTTTTGTGTGTGTGTACCTCCCTCCCCCCCTCCCATCACACATCATCATTATTATTGATTGATTTATTATAGCACACACACACATTTACAACAACAAAACGTAAAAATCAACATTTTTATTATAATAACATGCGTTGTTAGCGTCAAAATTCGTCGTTTCGCACACGTTGTCGTTGTATTTCTTTCACCTCATGATTATGTAAAAATAAAACAAATAAATACAGTAAAACCAACGATGTGTTAATATTTTATTATTATTATTATTATTATTATTAGTATAATTTTTTTTTTTTTTTTTTAATACACAAGGTGTACCGTACAAGTAGTACAACAATTTTCTCTAAACATATTTAAAATGTAAATAGTTTTTTTTTTTTTTTTTTTTTCTCTCGTAATATTCTCTTATTTCCGTTGGCACTACCATTCAATTCAATTCAATTCAATTCACTGTCGTAATTGGCATTTGAAAAGGATATTTTCATACTTTTGCAACATTCTGTGTTTTGTAAACGTGTACGTCCATCGGTTGGTGGTTGAAAAGAATTTTATTTTAATTAATTTTATATTCATTCATTTTGATTCAATTATAAAAACAATTAATCATTTTGACCAGTCTGTGTGTGTGTGTGTGTGTGTGTGACGTCTTCACAATAACGTTAGAAGGTAAGAACAACATTGACATTGCACATAAAAGTACACATCCTTTATCCAGTAAACGTTTTTGGCAAAACTGAAACTTTTAATAGCTAACAATTATTTTTATTATTATATGTTTGTTAAAGTGATTTTAACAATTCCAATTTAGAATTGGATATACATGTAAAAATCGGAGGCATACAATTGTATACAGGGCACGATATTAACACCATTAATAGAAATTGAAAATTAAAATGTAGTTGTGCAACGACACCATTTGGAATTTTTGGCGGTTGGCACTGAAATCGATATCAAATTTTGTTCTAACCAAATTTTATCACACACACACAGTACACCCCTCCCCCGCTCCCCAGGATGTGATTTAAAAAAAAAATATTAAACGCCGGCGCATTTAAAGATTATAATTTGTAAAAAGAGGCAAACAATTTTTGGTAGTAGTAATTCTATTAATTCAGTCGACACAAGGGTGATTTAAATCCATTGATCCAAGTGATTCGAATTACTTCACGAAAAAAAAAAAAAACCAATAATTGATTGATTGAGAAAAAAGTGTTGCCGTTAAGTTGTTTCGCTTGCCACCCAAAAAAAAACCAAAAACGGTAGCGTGCGATATTTATTTTTTTTGTTCGAAATCATTTGTATTGTTTTGGTGTGGGACACCCTGTGTGTGTGTGTGTGTGAGTGTGTGTGTTTTTTTTTTTATTTTTATATCTTTTTAAATTATAAATATACGAAAATTTTTTTGCTGTCGGTGGACGCGTGTACGCAAGGGATACGTGTGTATTTATAGAGGCGATTAGAATTGTTCAATACAATACCGAAATTTAATAATATTATTAGAAATAGATTAATACTTTTTGATAGTTCAGGCAAATTGGATTTGTAAAGATTTGTTTGTCTGTACTCACGTAACAGTAGCGCACACAAAACACCAGTTTTTTGCTGGAAATAATAATAATAATAATAAAACAGCAAAATAAAATAATGCAACACGCAATTTTACGTTTAATTTTATTAATAAATTACATTTTTTTTTCCCATCATCATCATCATCATCATTATCATCATCATCATCATCATCATTTTACAAATTTTCTTAATCTAAAAATATACTGTGTACAGGAAAGACTCTGTTGACGGTGTCACACAATTTTTTTTGTTGCAATAGTTGAGTGCAAAACATTTGTTTACATGTTTTTAAAAATTGTATATGAAATAGTTGAACTTAAGTGTTTGTTTGTGTGGTGATGATTTGCTATCTACCACCCCCCCCCCCCCCCTCTTTGGAATTGTATGCCAAAAAACTAAAACCATTAAAATTAAATTTCGTTTCAAATCGATCTTAACCAAATGTGAATTTGGGTTGTTTGGACGTTGAGGTATTAAATAACTTTAACTTTTTTTTACATTTTATGTGTAAAGTGAAAAGGAAATGGGGTCGGGGTGCGAGAAGTGTTGTAGAAGTGGCGAAAACTCATTGCTCATATAGAGAACTTAGAATTTTGGTGCGGCGGTGTGAATTTAATACTATTTTTCATACGCTATTGAGATTGTCGTGGTTTGTCGCTTGGGAATCGATTAATACACGATCTGATTTGTATTGAGTCTTATCTGTCAGGCAAAATATTAGTGAGAAAGTCTTTTTCCGGTTATTGAGATCAAGACACCAGAATATATACACTTTTAACTGAACTCAGTATTGTTTCTGGATACTAAAAACCTAAACAATTTGGCCAAAATTCTTATCCAATATTTATTATATTGATGGGAAAGTATAGAATGGCCTTAAATTGCATGACCAATGTTCATGAAATTGTGGTGTGTGTTAAAATTTGTAATACTCATCAGGCCGGCCGAATGCTTTCAGTAAAAGATTTCACAAATACTGATCAAAAATTTGTTTAGTTCTTCAATCCAATCACTGTTGCCGACAAAACATTATAAGAATAAGAACATTTCAGCCGCCATGAAAGTCTTCAGTTCCATGTCGTACAATAATTTTTTGTTTTAATTTGATGAGACTTCAGACTGAGTAATTATCATAACATTCCCTAATAACACAATATTAAAATAGGATTTTTCAAGAGATTTTCAAATGTTGTGTCGAATAAGTTGTTGCTCTGATGAGAGTTTTTACTGTATTTTTTGTGTCTTTTTTTTAAATACACTATTTTCGGTATAGGGTATGCGGTATAATAGTTGATCGCCTAAGATCGCCTCATTCTCTATGCACATTTCCTTTAAAATAATTTTACGATCTTGAATGTTCCCAATCTAATAATGCGACAAAAATTACTAACCACAAATATTCTTTATTGAAATATTGATATTGGGAGTTTTTATGATGTGCCACAGCAATGGGATAAATTAATGGCCGCCTCAAATTAACCATGCGGGTGGGGGGTGTAGACAGGTGTGTAGAGAATAAGAAATTGCGGTGGTGGTGTTAGAATATACAATTTTTGCAAGAATTATGATCGGCATTAACTTGTGACTAATATTGTCTGAGTTTCTGTTTCACACACGTTTGTGACACACTTTTGGAGAACAAAAACAATTTGTGTCATAACATAAAAATGTGCTGGGATATCACGTGCGAATATTGGTGTTGTTGTCGTGGTCGTCGTGGTTGTCGTCGTGGTTGTCGTCTCTACCGCCGCCGCCGCCGCCGCTGCTGCACATTTTCATTGTCGCGCTACGGAAAATCTCTTTAATAAAATTTTCTTTTTTTTTTATCTATTTTGTGTCTGTGCGTTTGTGTGTGTGTGTGTGTGTGTGTGTGTGTAACAAAAAAGTAAAACTATTTTAAGATTCATTCAAAACGTTTTGTTGCTGTTGTTGTTGGAATTGTAGTGCGACTTTTTTGTTGTTGTTGTTGTTGTTGTTGTTGGCTGTTAAATTGTTTCTTTCAAAACAATTGTAATTTTTCATTTTCCAAAAAACTTTATTATTATTTGTATTTGTGTTTGTGTGTGTGTGTGTGTTTGTGTGAACAAATTATTTTTGTTCTATTTTTAATTGGCTTTTTTCAACAAAATTTTTTTCCCATTTCAATTAAATTGTACCAAAATTGCGAAATTGAAAATAAAATGAGTGTTTGCAGGCTGGCGGGCAAAGATTTTTCATTAATTCGTTAATGTTTTTCATTGTAATGTTATTTAACGCAAAACAAAAACAAAAAAAAAACCCAAAAAACAATTGAATTAAAAATTCTATTTTTAGATTTTTTTTCAAATGATATAACAATTTTTTTTTGGTTATTCATTGATATAATTCTTAATGCCTTTGTGTGTGTGTGTGTGCGCATGTGAGTAAGTGTGTGTGTGTCCTTGTGTCTTTCATAGTGCTATAATTTATATTCATTCAATAATAAAAAAAATTGTATTGTATTAGCGAATTACAATAAAATAAGTTAAATTTATTTTTTCTACCAATAAATACAATCTCTGTCCCATACAAAACCGGAATGGAACACAAAATAATTAATATAAATCATCTAAATCTGATGGTTCATCATCATTTCCACCATCGTTGAATGTTCGAAACCACCCTTTGAGCGCACTTCTATTTTGGATTGGTTAATTATTAACGGCGCACCCATAAGCGATTCCATACCATTTTTAAAAGAAATTTATTCTTTATTCCGACAGTTTCTCTACTGTCAATGTAATGTTTTTGTAAATGTATGACAGTTCGACTGGGATACGTTCACAAAACCGAATCGTTTATATTTTACATAGATTTTATTATAGGGTGAAACTGATTTGCCTTTAAAATTTGCTATGTTCTCGACACGCCGTACACCGTACACCGTCACCGTCACCGTCGCGGTCGCCGTCGCCTCCGCTCACCATTATCTCTATTCGTTCACAACAACACCAACAACAATTGTACACGATCATTTAAAAATTTACAATTTACATATTTTATATTATAATTATTATTGCGCATGTGTACATTTTTTTACTGTTTTATCCATAAAAATATAGAATTTAATTAAATTAAATTATTCATAAAATAAATAATAATAAAACTGAAAAAAGTAAATATATTTTAATTTTATTACTATTATTTTCACCTGTACCATAAAAATAATAAATTATTTGTTGAATTTGGCGGCGGGTGTAGAGGGGGCGGGAGGGAGGTTTATTACAGTCCAATATAATTTAATTAAATAAAAATAGTGCAGGCGGCAAAGAGGTGAAGCGGTCGCTTATGCGATGCGTTCGTATATGTGTGAAAATTGTGTACACGAAAATTCGTTTAATAACGGTGCTTTTGGAACAGTCCGTTTTTTATGCGCCGTAGTGTGGTTGCTGGTGCCGGACTGACACCTTTGTTATTTACGGTGTTCGTGTTAATAGCAATGGTTTTACTTACGTATTATATTCGGAAATCGTGTCCGGAAAAATTTCTCCGGTCATACGAACGAATTTTGTGTTATTGAAGACTAGGGACTAGGGAAATTTGTTGTGGTCTAGGTGACTGCACGTGTTTTCTGTGGCATTGGTGTTATGACAAAATTATTGTTATACATAAGAAAATTGTATTATATTCGGAGGAAATTGATTGAAAGAGACTCCGTGTGATGGACTTAACTCGCATCAACCTATATACTTTGTGTTATGTGTTATAATAGACTCAGTCAGTGTTATATTATAGGACATTGCTTGTTGTTGCATGCAGAATTTGTGTGATTGGAAAATTCTCTTGTTATATGCGGAATTTATGTGATAGGAAATTTTGTATTACAGAAGACTCCGTGTAAAATGTGACGCAAAATTATGTTGTGGTTTTACTGGATTTAGAAATTTTGTATTATTTAGAAACTTCACTATTGGGAAACATATTGTTGTGTATGTGGGAAAATAGTGTGTTTTTAGTAGACACTAATTTGTTTTGTATTGGTGATTGGGTATACACGTAATTACCAAAATCTGCCCTACACGGCTACAGTCATTAACAATTAAGAAAACTTATTTTACAGTGTATTAGTTTACAAATTGTGTGTGTGTGTGTGTGTGTGTGTGTGAATTTAATAATTAAATACAATAATTGTACTAACAAATATTGTAATAATACTTAAAATGAATGGTTAAAATTTTTCTAAAACAAATATTTCTAAATGACTTTCACACTGTTGCTACAGTGCAGCACAAAAATTTAATAACATTTGTAATTTGTATAATTGTTAAGTAATAAAATAATAGAAATACATGTGACGTTTCGTCATTTTCAATATTTTTTTACTACAAAATAGTTTTGAAAGAGTGCAATAAAATATTCAAATGTTCATATGACACACACACACACACACACCCGCACACATGATGTGAAGATGAGACGAAGAATGTTGTTTGGTGTTGTTTTGTTTGTGTATCATTCGCGTTTGTTTGCAGTTTTGTTGTTGTTGTTGTTGTTTTTTTTTTTGCACCATAACAACGCAACCGCAACCGATGCGACACCAAATAACAATGCAATGATAAATAATAATTAATATTATATTAATAACAGTGTGTTGTTGATTGATGATAATGATGATGATGATGATGATGACGACGACGTCGCGTTGACAACCGACTCTGGAATTCACACTATGACCATTTTTATTTTATTATTTTGAATTTATGATTTTTTTGATAAATTATCTTATTATATTTATTTGTGATGATGATGATGATGATGATGATGATGACGATGATGATGATTGACGTGCTATGAATATTATAAAATTTACATTTTTTTAATTATAGAATGTGTAATTAAAGAAAAAACGTCATTGTTATAAAAGTACCTTTTTAGTATTTATTTATTTATTTATTTATTAGATGTGCGTGTGTACGTGTGTTTGTGTGTGTGTGTGTTGGTGTGTTAAAAAATTTATTAATAATAAATAAATATTATAAAAAAAATAATTCATGCGCACAAAACAAGCAACAGCAAATAGAAGATTGGAAAAGTTAATATAAATTCTGTGGATGCAAAGTGGTGCTGATGGTAGCGGACGAGCGGGGGGGGGGGTTGGGTAGGGGGAAGGGGGAAGTGCAGGGATTGATATGGATAAGACTCGCCCGCAGAGACTATAAATTTGATTGTGATTTAATTGATAATAATTGCGGTATTTTGTATCTTAAAAATATCGTTTTTTCTCATATCTTTGTGCTGCGCGACTGCGCATCGTAAATAATACAATATTTTAATTAATTAATTAAATGAGGTTTTTTTCGCCAACGGCATTGTCTCAATTTGTGATCGCGATCGTGAACACACACACGCATTTGTTGTTTTTGATGTTGTTTCTCTTGAAATAAATTAATTGTTTTAAAAATAAAAAAAAATAGTGTAAAAAAAAATTAATTAATTAATTAATTAATTAATTAATTTAATTAATTAATTTTTTTTTTTTTTTTTTTTAATTAATTGGGGTAAGAATTTTGTTTTTCCATTTTACTTTACAAAAATATTAATTTTTTTAATTAATTTATTATTCCGCTATAATTAAAATAAAAATGAGACAAAAAAAATTATTTAGCATAGCGTGAATTTTAATTAATTAAAATAATAATTAAAATTAAAAATTAAAAAAAATTTATTTTTAATATGAGGGTGGCCATGGGTGTTGGGTGATATTCTGTATTAATTTTTTTCTTAATTTTTAAAAAAGCATATTTTTAATTAAGGGTTGACATTCCATTTTTTTTTTTTTTCTTTCCATTGTTTCGAAGCAAAATTGTGAACGAAATCTCTTTTGAATTACCGTTTTTGTTTCAATGCATTTGACACATGATATATGTGTTTTTGCGTAAAATTTCTATTCACACGCACGCATTTACTGTGAAAATAAGTTGTGTAATTTAGACGTTCCACTACTTCATCCGGGCCGGGCAGACCTTTCCACTAATTTCCCATTGTTTGATAATTTCTTGCGATAGGTGTTAATTTGTTAATTTAATAATATTTATTATTTTGTAAAATTGGCGACTGCCTGCCATAGGGTTTTTTGTTGTGTTTTGCATGGAACTCTGTACAATTTTGCGCGGAAGCCATTGCACTCAAAAATGTTTGGTATTAGATGTATTCAACGTTTGGTTGAAGCCAATCAGCCAATCAGTACGGGTGTTGTAATGCTGTCGCTTCTATTTTATCAATTTGATTGTTGCTAACTCTACCTCACTGTGTTAACTGTTTCAATTGGGTTTATTAATTCATATTACACAGCTGCCCATCGAATTGCACCATCAAATACAAAACCTAAAGCGTTGGGGCCCCTCAAACGTTTGTTTGTTGTGCGTAGCCTCATCGCATTCTCGATATGTATCAATTTTTCATGGCCAGAATAGTAAGAGTGTCAGGTGTAAAGCGAAATTACATAATTCTCTCTATAGATCAATTCTGCAACGTAACCCATTTTCCATTTGGCATCGCTGAAAATTGATATTTACAGATAAGGGAAGATTAAACGGCCTTACAACCACCTCCACTTGAGTCACAATTGAAACTCAAAAATTAATACTAAAAGACAATGATCCAAAAAAAAAATAAATAATAAACCATTTTCCGATACCGATACTTATCGATTACATTAATTTTATACGCGTTTATACTTTAATGTTGTTAATTTACGTTTTCACAAATGCGATACTTTTATGATAATCGATACAATTTGTCGCTCTTTAAAACAAAATATAATACAATAAATCAGCAGACACGTTGAACGTAAAAATTAATAAAATTATTTCCAAAAAAATTTTAACTTATAATGTATCGGATACATTTTTTTTAGAAAAAATTTTTACCCTATGAAAAATACGCATGTGTTGATCATCAGTTAATGAGTTAATTTTATAAAAATACAATCCATTTAATGTCACCCTGACACCCATACACCATATTTGTATTTTTTCACAACATCACTGAAATGCCATAAACATTTTATGGATCTTTAGATGATATTTACAATACAATAATTTTATTATTATTACAATATTTTAATCACACATTTAATTATATTAAAATTAGCTATAATTAAATTTTGTAATCTTTTGCGTTCTACGTGTGTGCGGGTGTGTGCGGGTGTATGTTGTCGTTACTGTTGCTCTTCATAAGTCATGTAATTAAGAAAAATATTCATTTAAATAAATAAGAAATATTAACTATAATTATCTTAAAATTTGTTTATCTGCTCTGATGAATGTAAGACAATAAATTTTTTGTATACAAACGAGCAAACAATGTTCACATTCACAATTGCGTTGACAATGGCCAAGTTTTGTATTTGATTATTTTTTTTTCCGTCCAATTACACATCACTTAAATGTATGTATTCGATACATCCATTAGGATTTATATTTTTGTTTATTTTGCCTCGCCGCTGTGTGTTTTTATTTTAACGGTGTATAATTTTGAAGGGGGAAATGATCAATAATTAATAATTTTTCATTAGCATGAGAGTACAGTGTGTAGGAAGGGTGAGCAATGGGGTGGATAGTATTTATCAGTGAATTACCGTTTTCAATATACAAAATTTATGGGGGGGGGGAGGGGGCTGGAAAAACTGGCAAATTAATGAGTAGTGCCATATAGAATAGAAGGTGATCAGTAACTGTACACTTTGTATAGATCTGGAATCACACCATCTTTGGGCTGTACTCAATGCGAAAAAAAAAATCAGAGACGAATTGAGTTAAGTTGAAAAAACCTATTTTACTTGAGGATGTAGTAGGCCGACCTTGTCAATCCTCTACATATCTTGATATTCATTTTTTACAGCCAAACCTAGACAGCGGTGCTACTGGCTAAAAGATAAGGGGAAAAGTTTTTAGGTTTAGCTTTAAAAGAAACTGTGGTAATTTTTGATTCATTGAATATATTGTGTTTAGAAATACAGGACAGTTTAAGTCAGTCATGTTCGGTCGATGTTCAACCTACAATTCCTTGCCAATAATTGTACACTATTTACTAAAGCCGTACCACAAGTATCCATTTTGCTTTCCGGTTTGAGCCAATTTTTCGGAAAATTTAAGTAAAGATAGATTCTTCTTCTGTGTGTGTTCGCAGTCCAAAAAAATATGAGCTTTACATAGCAATTTAGCACATAAAAAATTGTAAAACCTGAACATATGACTCAAATCCATCTCGTTCCGTGTACTCCCAATCCCTAAAATCAATAATATTGACATTTTATACGGCAAAAGTATTGTAGTACTTTAATTCACGATTCACATAAGTTTTAGAATAGTTTTAATGGAAATAGATAGAACAAGGTTCCATTTCTCTACCCCACCATTCTCTTTCCATTACAAAAAATATAGGCGTTTTTGGTGGATGTTTGCGATAACAGGTCACTTCCTTCTACCAAAAAATGACACACCAGATTTTGTTACCAACCTGTTTTTCAAGGATAATTTTTTTTGTTTTGCCCTTCACAACCACCTCCCGCCTCCCTATTCATTCCTCTTTATCTTCTACATTTTGGGCGGCCCAATCATTTAACAGAT
The DNA here is from genome assembly GCA_910594885.2 of Bibio marci. Classification (NCBI taxonomy): domain Eukaryota; kingdom Metazoa; phylum Arthropoda; class Insecta; order Diptera; family Bibionidae; genus Bibio; species Bibio marci. Next base: position 18,185,737 of record OU343119.1, on the reverse strand, counting down.
CGTACCGTTGCCACATGAATCACACTGTTCCACTGTTTAAACGGTAAAACATGTATTTGTGTCGTGGTGGAGTTTTGTTCAAAAATCAACACACACACACACACATCAAATTCTCTATAGAAATAATTTTCGTATACCTTTGCCTTTTGTGTGCAGACAAACAAAAAATGTTACACAAAACCGGTTGTGTAAGTAAAATTTGGTTTTTATTGGGGTTTTTTGGGGGGGGGGGGGGGTGCGTTGTGGAGTAACAAAAATGCTTTTTTTTTTTTTTGAGGTTATGTAAACATCATTTTATTCCATTTTTTATTGCATTTTATTATTCATTACACACACACACACACACACACGTTGAAATAATACCGTTTGTTTCTTTTATGATTCGATTGCGTGTACATTTTAATGTGCGCGATGATATTTTAAATATTTATTATACTGTTTTTTGTTGATAAGACGATGATAACTGTAAATTTTTATAATTATATATTTATTTATTTATTATATGTTGCGTATAAATTATGTAAAACACAACTGACAACAACAACAACAACGACAACGACAACGCGACAACGACAACGCGACAACGACAACTGACAACAACAAAATATTGTACATAACCTTGTTTTTTAAATTAAATATGAAATGAAAACAATGCGGCAGTTTGTGATAGGCGTCGGGGCGATATCGTTTTTTTTTTATAGTGATTGAATGGTGTGTGTGTGTATGTGTGTGCGCACGCATGCAAAAAAAAAAAGACGATGATTGATGAATTGCAATGACACCGCTCTGACACAATTCATATATTTTAAATTATGTGTCGCATCGCTTGTGTACCATATTTCGATATTTTGTACCATTTAATTAATCTCTACAGTGAAATTAATTACGTAAATTAAATTGGCGTGCAATAAATTGCAGGCTATAAAAAAAAAAACTATTGCGCACGCAAACATAATTAAAAAATTGAAGGATAGGATTGAGCGGAGCGGTGACGAACAGAGAGACATAGACATAGAAAAAGATAGAGTGTGAGAGAGAGAGAGAGAGCTAGACAAACAGATAACGTTACATGCAATAAATACAGTTATCGAAGTTCAAGCATTCGACCGTAAACTGACTTTTAAAATTATAAAATATATTTCTAGATCCGCATCACTTCATTAAATTCAGTGGTGCGAATAAGTTCAATTATGGTTTTTTTTTTGTAATTGATGTGTGCGGTAATTAATTTATTTTTTCGTTTTTAATTTAATTAATGTGTGTCTGCAAATAATTAATTATTTTTACCATTAATTAATTAATTATAATTAGAATTTACAAATAGTTTAGTTTTTCATTTTCAATTTTCAATTTTTCAATTTCGATTTCGATTTCGATTTGTGTGTAAATTATTTTAATTTTAAAATAATATTCGGCGGGCGGCATGGACGATTGCGCAAGAATATTTATATTTTTTTGTTTTACATTTTACAATTTCAATTAATTTACTTTCGAATTTATTTTATGATCGACATAATTTCAATCAGTTGTTCAGACATTTTTAAAATTAAATAATTTTTAGACTTCGCAACACTGCGATCGATTAAAGGCAAGGGTGTCGCAAACGATTTCATATTCTTTAATTATTTACATAAGAAACCATTTGCTTTTTTATGGAATACATTTTGTTTGTTTAATTTTTGTGGGTTGTGTGTATTTTTTTTGAAGTAACGGTTTAATAGAACATTTTTATTTTATATTTGTTTAAAATAAAAAGAGCACCGCATCGCTGCTGCTGCTGCTGCTGCTGCACTAACTGTAGACACATATACCGTAATGCGTAATTATATGCATTTAATTGATTTCTTGCGCACGCAGTTGTACCATTTCAAAATTTTTAAAATCAAAATGATTTATTCGAGTGTGTGTGTGTGTGTGTGTGTGTCATATATTTATCAGAAATATTTACAGTTACATAATAATTAGTTCAAATGTGAATTGATGACCGTCTTTTCTATTTTATACATAATAAACAATGTCTAGCGTCGTCGTCGTCGATAAGTCGATAAAATATTAAATTTGTATTGGTATTTTGTGGACGGGGGTACTGTGTACTGTACTTAAGTTATTCCAAATAAGAGTACAAGAAGTTATAATAATAATAATAATAACCACTTCACTTTTCGTACCATTTTTTATATTTATTTATTTATTTTTATTTTTTTTATTGATGTTACAGTTCGTTAAAAAAGTTAGTGTAAGTAAGAAACGTTTTTTTAATCTGTTTTAAATCAATCGACATTTCTGCATAAAAGTCTAAACGAAGTCCATTTCTTGTCGTGGACAGTTACATTCACAGCAAATAAAATAGAATGCCCATATAAATTTCCATTTAGTATCACTTGAAGATGGGGTGTGGCTGGAAAGTGACTTGAATTTTTTTCATCAGTTTTATCCTATCAATAAATTGCAAGCGAATGCATAAGAAATTGTCATTACTTTTAAGGGTAAATCATCAGGGGACTACTACAAAATGGCGGATACTTTTACAGTCGCCAAGGTGTTAAGTGTTTAATGGAAATGGAAATGGATTCTTTCTATTGAGAGTTACATTCAGAGTGAGTGATAGGGACAAATAAAATAGAATGCCTATATAAATTTCCATTTAGTATCACCTGACTGATGATGTGTGACTGTAAAAAGTATTGAATATTTTCACCACATTTATTTTATCAATAATTTGCAAACAAATGCATAAGAAACTGTCATTACTTTTAAGGGTAAATCATCAGGGGACTACTACAAAATGACGGATACTTTTACAGTCGCCAAGGTGTTAAGTGTTTAATGGAAATGGATTCTTTCTATTGAGAGTTACATTCAGAGTGAGTGATTGGGACAAATAAAATAGAATGCCTATATAAATTTCCATTTAGTATCACCTGACTGATGATGTGTGACTGTAAAAATTATTGAATATTTTCACCACATTTATTTTATCAATAAATTGCAAGCGAATGCATAACAGACTGTCATTACTTTTAAGGGTAAATCATCAGGGGACTACTACAAAATGACGGATACTTTTACAGTCGTCAAGGTGTTAAGCAAAAAAAAAATAAAATATTACAAGAATGTTTAAATGTATTATAAGTGCGTGTAGCCGAATGTTTTGCTAAAGTCTTACAAATGCAGTCGCGTATTGTGTGTGGTGTGGTGTGTCTTTCCAAAAACTATCATATTTCAGTGTTGTAGCCGAATCTGTACTCTTCTATTATGTAACACATTCTACACTCTCCAATATTTGCAGTCGTCCTCAAGTGCACCTTTCCATACTATTACCTGAAAAATGTACGCGTTATAAGACTAACTCCATATGATGATTAATTTACTAATCTACATTTTTCTATTAAACGGAATTCGGATGTTTACAATACATTCACACATTGTGTTGTGTGATAAAGTTCTAACCACCCAACCATATCTTCTTCCATAATAATAACTTGAAAATAAATTCAATGGGACTATGAAAGTGAATGATAAGTTTTTAACATTTTCAATACGTCATTCTATTAAGTAATTCCGGATAATTTACTAGTGTTTCAACTGTTTCAATTATGACACACCATTACATAATGTTGTGCGGCATGTATTTTTCTTACAACTATAACCTTCTGCTAACTAAAGAAATAGGTGTGGTCTAAAAACAATCGCTGTTACCAATTTCAATTATGTGCCACACATTGAAGTAGTTTACTCACTTACTTTTCCACCAAACTGTTGTATTTGAGTTTGCGTGCGTGTGTTTCTTTGTGTGTGTGTGTGTGTATATTTACACATTTGATTTTATTGCATGTTTGTTGTGTTGTGTGTTGTTTGGTTACGTGCGATGTTTTTTCATGTAAATAATATAATTTATATTTTTCAAAATTATATTATTTGTGAACGTACGAACGAACAACAACAACAACAACATGAATAAATAAATAAATAAATAAATAACGATTAATTACAGGTAAATGATAAAAATAATAATAATAATAATAATAATAACGTTTTATTCATTCACTCTGCCGTACGTCAACGTCATTCGCGATGTTGATTGTTTGACATTGATTAAAAATTACGTTTTCAAAATTATAATAAAAGATAAGTTTTGTTTGTTTTGTATTTTTTTTGAAAATTAATTAATTTAAAAAAAATTTCATCTCGGTCGAATACACTTTTATATATTGTAATTAAAATTTAATTGCAATAGCCGGACTGTGTTGCTATCGAGCGACAGACAGACAGACAGACAGATAGAGTACTGTACGTGTAGAGAGGCAGAGAGAGAGAGAGAGAGAGAGAGAGCGTGGGAAAAAGAAACTAACTGACTGATTGATTGACAGCAATAAAAATTGTGTTCTATTTTTTTATTTTATCGTTGAATTTTTATGTTTTTTTTTTTTAGAAATTTTTATTAACAAAATATTCAATTGTTTTTATTTTTTTTTCTCTTTTCAGGTAAACACTGAAACGCAAAACAAAACACACACACACACGAACGCATGTTTATGTGAAAAAACAAAAAACTGGATTGCAATAACAACAACAACCAACCAACCAACAACAACAACAACACTACCAACCAACCAACACCAACACCAACAACAAAATAATAAATACAAAACAAAAAAATAATAACGGTTTTTTTGTTTACAGTCAAGACACAACCAAAAAACAACAGTTAGTTAATTAATTTTATTATTAATTAATAGTAGAGAAAAAGTGGAAAAAGAAAAAAAAAGGGGGGGGACAGGAGGAGACAAAAGAAGGATTTGAAAATAGATAAAACAAAAGAGAAACAGGTAAAAAAAATAACAGTTTTAAATTTAAATTAAAAAAAAAACAGTAAAATCTCTGCTGCCACGCAATAATCATTGCACATTGTAATTTGATAAAATTTAATATGTTTTTTTTGGCGTATCGTTTTCGTGCTCAGTTCTTCTCAGCCTCTTGTCTTTTTTGTTTATGGTATGGTGCAGCACGGCCGGCTCCTGAGAAATACGTGCATGAGCATGTTCCAAATATATAGTTCGTTTAAAGTCACTACAAATATTAGGTCCTTGCATTAATAATGTCAATTTTTTTGCACGAAAATGGCATTTATTTGTATAACAAAATGACTGAGTCACATCAACCAATATATTGCCCATCGTTAGCTATGACTTCCTCCCATCTTTTGGGAAGTTTGTTGATTCATCGTTTGAAACACTCCTCATCTTTTGTCCCAATCCATTCATCGACCCATTTTCGCACTTCTTCAGCATTTCGAAAGCGTACATCTGTCTGTCTGTGGCTGACCTGCATTGATCGGAACAAATGGTAATCAGAAAGAGCAAGGTCTGGAGGAGAGTACGGGGCGGTGATCAAGATGATCCGAACCGAGCTTCTTTATTTTTTCCTTAACGATGTTTGCACGCGATGTGCTCTGACCTGGTCATCGTGAAATAAAACTTTTTGTGGTGTTTTCGAGCTATCAATGGTCGTTTTTCGTTCAATTTCTTTGCCAATTCGCCCAGTTGTCGTCGTCGTCGGTAGCGATCAGCTGTAACCGTTTCATTTGGTTTTAACAGCTCGTTATACACCACATCTTTCTTTGTACACCACCAAATGCACAGCATTACCTTCTGGCAATGAATATCGCTGATTTGATTGTGAAGTTGAAGCGTGTAAACCACCGTTCACAAGTTTTTTGATTTGAAGCATGTTTACCGTTTTTATTGAATAATTTCAAAATCTTATCAATTTCCAGTCTTGGATAGAAACGATTTTTAACAATTGCTTCACACATCCAGAAAATATAGCCGAAATATTTGTCAGAAGCTGTCGCTGTTGTCCAGTATGGCCTCAGAAGAGTGTCAATAGTTTTATCCGAATTTTTTTTAATTATTAAAAACTTTACAGCTTTACAGGGTGGTTTGAAAAGTTTATGGTACAACTGTTAATTTTTGTGTTAGCATCGATCATTGTACCATAAGTTCAGGTTATCGAACGAAATACGAGCGGTATGAAGAATCCACTGTATTTGTATTGAAATCCATAACCTCGTTTTTCTGTCAAGCCATTCACCATTTTTATTTTGTAAGCACCATCGGTAAACGGTGGTCCTTAGGTCTCATTCCATTTTAACAATTCAAATGTAACGAAAGTTTTAATTTTCCATGTGTGAAAATAAATTGTTTTCATAATTTTAAACGTTATGTGTGGGCTGAAGAGATGAAGACCAGGAACATATCGTTTTTACCGTACAATATTGTTTGTCTATATATATTTTTTAATAAAGAATTTTCATTTGTCTAATCAGATGAGCTGGCCGAAACCATCGCGTGGTATTCCTTAACCATTGCCATCACTTTTCCTTTAACTTTTGTACCTCCCCCCATTTCAAATTTACATTTTACATTGCCTACATCTTCTCATGTTCTGTGCGGCAACGTTATTTACGTTATTCCTTCCGCTGTAATCCATTTGCCCCGCGATGAGATCGCTTCACCAACGGCATCACATACAACCAATTGTTTAATCATTGTATTTAATCATTGTATTTTTTTTCGATATTTGATATTTGTAGATAAACCGGAACAACAACACAAATAAGAAGAAAATTATATTATACTCATAACAAATGGCCACGATCGATGGAAGACCGACGCAATATGGCATTTCTCTTAAGACCCTTAGAGAGCTGATGGAGCATCGGGGACGCGAAGGTATTACATTGATACAGGAATGCGGTGGTATTCAGGAAATATGTAAAAAATTGTATACATCACCGAGTGAAGGTGGGTATTTTTTTGTGTAATAAATTTTTTTTGATGTGTGTGTGTTTGGATTAATTAAATTTCGTTGCCACAACAACAGGTTTAAGTGGTACAAAAGCTGACATTGAACATCGACGAGATACATTTGGATCAAATGTAATACCACCAAAACCACCAAAAACATTTATGCAATTAGTTTGGGAGGCACTGCAAGATGTAACACTTATTATATTAGAAGTTGCCGCTCTGGTGTCACTTGGTCTATCATTTTATCAGCCGCAAGACAACGATGAACGTAAGCTAATGGGGTTTTGGGTTTTTGTTATTTTAAATTAGTTTTTATAATTAAAATTTTTCACGTTAAAAATTTTGTTGTACCCAATTGAAAAAAAATGTAGCGACCAATAAACATGCCGAAGAAGATGAACATCACGGTTGGATTGAAGGTTTAGCCATTTTAATATCAGTTATTGTGGTCGTATTGGTGACGGCATTCAATGATTATTCAAAAGAACGACAATTTCGTGGACTACAAAATCGTATCGAAGGCGAACACAAATTTGCAGTTATACGTGCGAATGAGGCCAGTAATATAGCGGTCGGTGACATTGTGGTCGGTGACATATGTCAAATAAAATATGGTGATTTGTTGCCGGCCGATGGTATTCTAATACAAAGTAATGATTTAAAGGTATGTTGTTGTTGTTGTTGTTGTTGTAAAATAGTAATTAGAAAGGGGGAGAAAAAAAAATATATATCAAATTTTGGTGGCACCATTTTTCAGAGAATTGTTAAAATTTTTCCGATTTTATCGAAACGATTGAAAATTATTAAAAGATTTCGAAAAAATACAAAAACCAGTTCGAAAATGTAAAATGAAAAGAGTTTTTAAGCTTAAATTTTTCACCACGAATTAAATACGATTTTTTTTGTGGATGGCCAACTGTTTTTTGTATTAAAATTATATCATTAATTAATTTGGTCGATGCTACTGTAAACAATATTGTTTGTATTGCGCAGGCGCTATAATCGGAATTGTAAAAAAACACACAAAAGATAATGCTGAAATTCTTTTTTCTCTTCAAATCAATTTTTTGTTTCGGTATTTCGCGTCAATGATCGGTGTTTTTTTTAACATTTCGTTAAGAACTGATCAATTTAATCAAGCTGCTGCAATTGTGGGGGAAAATTTTGTCGTACATTAACAAACACGCAGTCGTGCGCAGTTACATTATACCCGCACCCTCCTCCCCCCCACCGGATACACAGCTATTTCTCGCTATAAATGATATTCAAACCCATCAGACATTTTCGAAAACAAAATCATTGTCAGCAATGTGAAACGCAATTTTATTAATTTACTGTCATTTTGGTACATTGTTACTGTTGCTTAGATCGATGAGTCATCGCTGACTGGTGAATCAGATCACGTAAAAAAAGGTGAACAATTTGATCCGATGGTGTTGTCGGGTACGCATGTTATGGAAGGCAGTGGTAAAATGGTTGTAACAGCGGTCGGTGTTAATTCCCAGGCGGGCATAATCTTTACGCTGTTGGGTGCGGCCGTCGATCAACAAGAGGCCGAATTAAGAAAGATGCGAAAAGGTAAAAAAAAACATTTAAAAATTAATTTATTTAAAATTTATTTTATTTTTTTTTAATTTTTTTTTTTCCAAAAATTAATTAAAATTTAATTAATTAATTTTAATTTTTTTTTTTTTTTTTGAGATTTATTTATTTATTATTATTTTTTTTTTTTTGTTGTTGTTGTTGTAATTTTATCTCTCTTCTTCTTCTGTTTTTACTTTGTATTTTTTTTTTTTTTGTTATAAAATTGTCTGACTGAAAATAAAAAAAAAAAACGAATAAGTCCCAACAAACCATAAATGGCGCGATATTAAATATAAAAATAAAACTTTTCATAAAAAATTAATTAATTGTTTGTAGTTAAAAAACAAAAAAAAATTTCCGTGCATTTGTTTCGTGTTTTTATTTGTTTTTTTTTAATTAATTTTTTTTGTACTTTTAAATTTTGTAATTAGTTTAAAAAAAAAAAAAATGAAATTAAAAATATATATTGAACTTTTTTTTCCATTTCTCTCTCTGCTGTGTGTGTGTGTGTGTGTGTGTGTGTAGTTAAAACAACAAAAAACATATACACAATTAAACATATACACAAATAAAACACACACACACACACACACACACACCTATACACATATAAAAATAAAATTTGAATTGAATTAACGGAATCGATCCGATCCGGAGCGCGTTCAAAATGTTAAGTGTATACATTTTGTTGTTGATCGCCGCGCAGCCACAGTCGCGTAAAATAATAATGGATATGGGGTCAGAGCGAAATCGATGACCTTTTATGTGACGACGATGTACGAATATGATCGTATCGTATCGATCTTCCAGCCGATACAACTGTATCTGGTGACAACTCAAAATTTTAAATGAATTTCAATCGGAATTTCAATGAAACGACGGTACAAAAGATCATGAATCTCGACTGATCCCGAAATCGTTTTGTCAGTCTTTCGTTTTGTTATCAAACTAAAACAGCACAGAAAAACGTTACAAAATCTCGTTTCGTTTTCGTTTTCGTTTTTTCGATAAATATTTAATCAAGCGCTGCTGTTTTGAATCAATTCTCTTGTCCTTTTCGTCCATTATATTTTAACGCTACAAAAGTTCAATATCAATCAATTGATAAATACAAAAGATCATGACCGGCACCATTAACTTTTCACAGCCGTCCATTATATTATTATCAAGCGGTATCTGGTGACAACTCAAAATTTTAAATGAATTTCAATCGGAATTTCAATGAAACGACGGTAAAATAGATCATGAATCTCAATTGATCCCGAAATCGTTTTGTCTGTGTTTCGTTTTGTTGTCAAACTAAAACAGCACAGAAAAACGTTACAAAATCTCGTTTCGTTTTCGTTTTCGTTTTTTCGATAAATATTTAATCAAGCGCTGCTGCTTTGAATCAATTCTCTTGTCCTTTTCGTCCATTATATTTTAACGCTACAAAAGTTCACTATCAATTAATTGATAAATACAAAAGATCATGACCGGTACCATTAACTTTTCACTGCCGTCCATTATATTATTATCAAGCGGACAGAAAAGTGAAAACAGAAAGAAAACGCTACAAAAGCTCATTATCAATCAATTGATAAATACAAAAGAACATGATCTGCACCATTAAATTTTCACTGCCGTCCATTATATTATTATCAAGCGGACAGAAAAGTGAAAACAGAAAGAAAACGCTACAAAAGCTCATTATCAATCAATTGATAAATACAAAAGAACATGATCTGCACCATAACTTTTTACTGCCGTCCATTATATTATTTGCAAACCACCGGAAAAATGTGAAAACGGGTAGAAAACGCTACAAAAGCTCATGACCGGCACCATTAAATTTTCACTGCCGTCCATTATGTTATTATCAAACCACCGGAAAAAAGTGAAAACGGGTAGAAAACGCTACAAAAGCTCACTATAAATCAATTGATAAATACAAAAAATCATGACCGGCACCATTAACTTTTCACTGCCGTCCATTATATTATTTGCAAACCAACGGAAAAAAGTGAAAACGGGTAGAAAACGCTACAAAAGCTCACTAAATTTGTCACACACACACACACACACACACACACACACCGACACACCGACACACGGATACAACGAAACACATTTATTTCAAATTTAATTTCTTAATAAATTATTTGTGTATTTTTGAACCAACGTTCAAATTATTTAAAATTTTAATTGTTTAAATTTTTTGTGTGTGCTGCCCGCGCTGTTTTATATTTTCATTTGAAATTATTTATTAATTTTAATTTTAATTTTAATTTAATTTATTTTATCCTGCACACACACACACACACACACACACACACACACACACACACACACTTGATTGCAAACAGTATTTTTCATTTTATAATTGTTTTTATATTTTTTTTAGATAAATATAATCTCCTCCCGTCCCCCCCCCCCCTCCTCCGCATCCAACGCCCCACATCCCCTTTTTTTTTTTTTTTTTTAATGACATCCATGAAAAATTTTCAGGGTGTCGATATTATCATTTTTTTTTTAATTACACTACCCATCCGGCTGCCCCTCTCAAAATAATTATTGTTTTTTTTTATCCATTTTCCAAATAATACATTATTTTATTCATTTTTCAAATTAACCGTTACAAAAAAAAACGGATGAAGAAATCCCCCCCCCCCCCCCCTTTGGTACACACACATATATATGCAACCAATAGATTACATCCGGCTGCGCCAAATTGTATTTCTTAATTTCATATGTTTTTTTGCGGATACGGAATTTTTTAATGTGCGTAATTTTAATTTTTTTTATAATACAAAAGCGAATGGCTTTGAAATTGGTGGTGGTTGGTGGTTTTTTTTTTGGTTTTTTCGCGAAAATGTATGTGTAAACAAAGATGGCGCCAGCAATGACGTCAGTCATTTTCGGATGTAATCTGTTACCATTAAAAGAAAGAAAATAATAATAATAATTTTTTATTTTTTAATTTTTCAATTGTTTTTTTTTTAATTAATTTTTTTTGTTTTTTTTTTAATGTTTTGTGGATAAATTTTATTTTTTCATTTTTCTAATTTATTGCATGGTAAAAATAAAAAAAAAAAAAAATATATATAAAAAATTGTGCATTGGCAGAAGCTCGAAAGCAGCGGAAGAAGAAAAGTTTAACAGGTGAATTTTTGTTTTTTTTCCATTTGCTATTTATAGTTATTTAATTAAAAAAAAAAAAAAACTAGAAAAAATACAAACAAATACACTCTGTCTCTCTCTGTCACTCTGTCAGTCACACACACTCTGTCCGTCTTTCTCTTTGGCGCTCACACTCCCCAAAAAAAAACACAACCATTTAATTAGAATTAATTAATTAATTAATTTATTTATTATAATTAGGAATAATGTTATTGTTATTATTAATATTATTCGTAACGGATGTTTGGTCACGAAACGGTTTCAACGGTTCAACTGCAACAACAATGACAAAAAACCATTGAAGAACGCAAAACGAAAATAATGATGAAGAAATATTGGTTTTTGTATGGAAAAGAAAGTGCTAAAATGATGTTGTTGATGGTAGGGGGGAAGAGGAAACGGGGGAGGGACAGAATAGGAGGAGTTACACACATACAAAAACACACAGCACACACACTTTTCTGTTGTCCCCTTCAACAGTTAACAGCGTTAATTTATTAATTTTTATAGAATAAATTGTGTGTGTGTGTGTGTGTGTGTTTGACATTTACGGTGACAAACACCATCAAAAAAACAATTGCATACAAAATTTTTCTTCACATATCAACGAACTATTATAAATTTGAAACCGTTTCTCCGCAGCCGCCTCCGCCGCCGCCTTTTAATAAATAAAATACACCAACCGTGCGTTAATCCGAACGCTACTTTTTCATTTATTCGTCGATTTTAGTGTTCGGATTATCGCACGCGCAGATATAAAATAATATCAACACACTAAAATTATTCACATAATTTTCTTATTTTAAAAGATAAATTGAAATTGAAATAAAAAGTATCAGTGATAGCTTCAGTTACCTTCTAGTTGACTTGTTAACAATTAAAAAAAATCACTTAATCATTCTAATCACTCTTGGAAGTTCTGGGATCATAAATGAATCAAATCATACCCTATTTTTTTAAATAATTGTAAAATCAATTCTATAAAGATATGGTATTTTTGGAGATATGTCAATGAAACGCGCCTCACATATCCTTAAAAATGATTGTTGTGTATGAGTACGTTTAAATCAATTTTTTTCCTATTAACATCCAGATGGGAGTGCTTGAGACGAATTTCCTGGAAATTTGTAAATTGATCATTTCTTAACCGATTTTGATGAAATTTTCATTTTATGTATTCAAAGTGGGATTATATGAATAGGTCGTAGAGTAGTTCTAAGATATCGACACCCAATGGGCAGTTTTATTGATCAGAGTTGAGGTATCCTGGTTAATTTGGATATTTCTCATTCGATTTCGATGAAATTTTATTTTATGTGTTCAAAGTGGAATTATAAGAACAGTTCTTAAGGTAATTCTAAAATATCGATAGTCAGAGCAGTTTTACCTATCAGAATTGAGTATCCTGGTTAATTTGGATATTCCTTGCGTTCGCATTAACGCACGTGTTCGGATTAGCTGGCGTTCGGATTAACGCACGGTTGGTGTACACACGATTTTATTTATTATTGCGTCTATGGCCTGGTTTTTTTGTGGGCGATAATTTCGGTAAGAACAAAATACAGATTTATTTGAAAGTACAACGGTACATTATTTGTAAAGTATTTGCCATCATGGCGGCTACAACTATTTTGATCATCTTTATGGCAAATATTATGGATTCACCTCACACAACAAGAACTTCTTAGGTTTTCAGAGTAATCAATGATTGCAGTCATTTTTTCATATCTTCGTATGAATTGAACCGGTGCGGTGTGCCTTTTTTGGGGTTGACTGCATCGACCCAAACTAATGGTAGGCCGGATGATGGACTGCCCAGCCAAGTGGCCAGCTAACGCGTTTTGCAAAATTTTCCATTTTTAATCAACTATTAAAAAAAAAAAATACTTGTTTACACTTCAACTGAATGTAATATTTCACTGAATATGATGAAAAGGTGGATTGAACTACTACAAACAGTGAAGTATTGCCACTTCACAAACTGTGTACAAGCAAAATACTACTTACGAAACCTATACACTTTTAGGACCAGGATTTAGTTATAGACCCAATACTTCGAGATTCCTTTCTACACACTGTTTTACTCTCTACCTATCACTCTCTCTCTCTCTCTCTATCTCTCTGTCTCTCGCTTTCTCTCTCTCTCTCTCTCTCTTTCTCTTTCGCTCGCCCTCACTCGATCTCTGCCATTAATATTTTCCATTTGTAATATAAAAATTACCATAAATTTTTCGGATGAAAATTAATTTTTTCGGAAGGTTTTAAGAGATTTTTTTTTTACACAAAACCAAATCAATGCCAATGATAATATCCGTTTAATCGAACGTTAGTACACGGCGTACGTGTGCCGATCGATTAAATATTTTTTGCGGCAAACAACCGTTAAACTGTAAAAACAAAACAAAACGAAATTGTGCGAGAGAATGAAAATTTGTGGTGAATGGGTGAAAGGCGGTGTTTGTCAACAATCCTAATTTTGTTGCCGCCGCCGCCGCCGCCGATAAACAATTACACCAATTTGGTTCCGGTTCCCTTTGAGAATAAATGAATGTTGTTCGATTAATATTTCATTTCATATTCATTCATTTGAGGTGTCAATTCGGTAAAAACATTAAAAACCGTTGCCGTTATGTGAACAAATAATTTCCCCCACCACATTGTATTTTAAAAATATTGTAACGGTAACGGTACCAATTAAAAAAATAAAAAATAAAATGTTGTTGTTGTTGTTGTTGTTGTTCTTATAAAAATTATAAATAGCAAAAAATTACGGTAAAAGTTAAATTTTAAATTTGGTTTTGTTTTGTTTAATTTTTTTTGTTTGCTCCGCCCTCGCCCCCCCCCCCCCCATCGTCCACGCCTTCTCATCATAAAATAGAATAATAAATAACTGTTATTTTTTTCAATGCCCCCCCCCCCCCCCCACCTCCTCCAACCCCGCCCCCCCCCCAACTATTAAAAATTAAAAATAAAGATATATATTTTTTTTTCTAATAGAAATATTGAAATTTTAGACTATTTTGTTTTAAAATAGAGAATGTGATTGTTGTTGGAGTTGTTGTTGATATGTTGTTGTTGATTGATATTATTTATTGTTGTTGTTGTTGTTGTATATTTCCCCAATTGCATTTTTTTCTAAAAATTAGCATGAATGAACGTTTTTGTTTTTATTTTTAAATTTATTTCGTATTGCGTAGACGTAAATTTTTTGAAATAAATAATATAAAATATTTTTTAAAAAAAATTTGGGTTTGGGGTTTTTTTTTTTTTGTGTCCCGAATATTTTCGAAGTTTATTTTTAGAACTGGTTTTTTTTGTTCATTTTTATGGTTTTTAGGAAAGAAGAGGGGTGTGGGAGGGGGTGAGGGTGTGGGGAATGGGAATTGTTGATTGTGGTCACAGTCAAAACGTAGGTGATGAATTTGAAAATAATTAAAATAATTATATTTTATTGAAATTTGATGTTAATTTTGTGAATTTTTTTTGTAATTTCACTTGGGTTAATCAAAGTTAAAATTGTTTAAAAATAGCGGTTCGGTTACAGCGGCTAAAAGTTCTAATTCACCTACTTCTTTTCTTCTTGTTCGTTACATTTCCCATTGGATTGCTGTTGTTAATTTCACTTTTTTCTTAACTTGGCTTCAGTGTTTCGTTCAAATGGAACACTTAACGGGTATTTGTCTTTGGCCAATTTTTCGTAAAAAAACACTACTTCGATCGGTTGTATTGGTAATATTTTTGGTACAGTATCTCACACCATTGGCATTATGTTAATCATAGACGAAGATTTGCCTATGGAAAACGTCATGTAATTTATAATTTCATCATAGAATAGAATAAAAAAGGGTGTGTACGATTGTGACTACTGGCACCGCCCCCATACCTTCTTCTTCTTCTACTACTTCTTCTTCTTCAACTTCTTCTTCAACTTCCACTTCTACGTTACACCCCGCAACAAAATTACATTCTTATTCTATTTTCTAATCTTATTTTAATTTTAATTTTATTTATTTAATTCTTCTTCTTCTTTATTCTCTACATCTTTATCCTTCTGTTCTATTTCTTCTTCTACTTCTTCTTCTTCTTTTTCTCTTCTACCTCTTCTACTTCTAATCAAAAAAGAAAAATTTTTTTTTTCCAAAATTTAAATAAAAATCCTTTTTTTCTTAATTTATTTACAAAAAAAATTTTAAATTTTTAAGTTAAAAAATATTATAATTCGCTAAATTTAATAACAAAAATTTAATAATTTTTAATTTTTTTTTGTTAATTTTATTTTTATTTTTTTTATTTTATTTTTTTTTTTTATTTTCATTTTCTATTTAACCCCAAAAAAAAAAAAAAAAAACAATTTCCATAAATTAATCGCAAAAAAAATATAGGAGAAGATGGAGCCGGCGGTATCACAGGTAATAGTCATGTAAATTCACCACTACCACCACAACAACAACCGGCGGCGGCGGCGGCGGCGGCGGCTGCACAACAACAAGTAATACCGATGCCGGTGACAAAAGAGGAGGGTGAAAATCATGTGGCGTCGGGTGTGGCAGCCGAAAATGCCGGTCACAAAAAGGAAAAATCTGTATTGCAAGCAAAACTAACAAAATTGGCCATACAAATTGGTTACGCCGGTTCCACCATTGCCGTGCTCACCGTTCTCATTTTGGTCGTCCAATTTTCGATCGATACATTTGTTATCAAAAATTTGCCGTGGAAAAGTTCGTATGCAAATCAATTGGTTAAACATTTAATTATCGGTGTGACGGTATTGGTGGTGGCCGTACCCGAAGGTTTACCATTAGCCGTAACCCTATCGTTAGCCTATTCGGTTAAGGTAAGTGATTTTTTTATTTGTGCAATTTTGGTATTTAGAAAAAAATTCGATTTATTTTTCAATTCATTCACATTACGTTGAAAAATAGAAAATGATGAAAGATAATAATTTGGTACGTCATTTGGATGCCTGCGAAACAATGGGCAATGCAACAGCAATTTGTTCAGATAAAACGGGTACGTTGACGACAAATCGAATGACCGTTGTACAATCGTATATTTGTGAAAAATTATGTAAAGTTACACCGAAATTTTCCGATATACCATCGCACGTTGGCAACATGATCATTCAAGGTGTGGCCGTTAATTCTGCATATACGTCACGTATAATGCCCGGCCATCAACCCGGCGAACAATTTATGCAAGTCGGAAACAAAACGGAATGTGCATTACTTGGTTTTGTCAAAGGTTTAGGCATGAGCTATCAAACGATCCGTGACGACATACCCGAAGAATCATTTACACGTGTGTATACCTTTAATTCGGTGCGTAAATCAATGAGTACCGTTATACCACGTCCAGGCGGCGGCTACCGTTTGTTCTGCAAAGGTGCATCTGAAATGGTGCTTAAAAAGTGAGTATTTTGTCATGGAAATGTATTATGGATTTTGTGGTGTGTGTGTGTTTGTGTAAATCATATCAGGTGAACGTGCAGTCACCCACGTTCCTTGGTACTATGATAATTTTTGGTATTGCCGAACTGTTGTTCGCAGTAACTTAACTGGCAGCTTAGATTCTTTAACATTAAATCAATGGATTGCGGTCCATTGCAAAATGGATTCTAATTGTGAAAATCACAACCGTTGGTTTGATGCAGCTGGATGCTAAATTTATGCTATGGACATTGTTTTATGTTTCCAATTCTTTGGAACTTGATAATTTCAACAATTTTGAGATTTACTTGGAACATTTTGATAATTTTGCTATTTCTCAATGGTGTTTGATACGCACATTTGTGTGGGATTGTATATGTCGAGCCGATTTTCAAACTCAATTCCTACAAACTTGGAAATAATTTCTCAATGGAATTTGACCAAAACAATGCCAAACGAATTGCTGCTACAAAATCGATTTTATCAATTTCTCAAGAATATAATAATTTACCTGCGATCAACTTAACTTCTTTGGCACTTAATTGTTTACGGTTTTCTGATCACTTTCGTAATTTCCAAACCTTTTTGCAATGGATTTTGAAGAGATTTTGCAATTTTAAAGTTAAAACTGGTGTCGGTATTTCTCAACGGTTGAATGGATGAGCGATTATAGCGTAGTACGTTCCGATAAACGAACAGGTTGAAATGGGGTGTGTGTGTGTGTGTGTGTTTAGTTTTAAAAAATATACATTTTCCGAAAATAATTACTAAAAATATTTTTACTCCAACTATAGATGTGCGTTCATTTATGGACATGATGGTATTTTAGAGAAATTTACACGTGACATGCAAGAACGTTTACTACATCAGGTTATCGAACCAATGGCATGTGATGGTTTACGTACAATATCGGTTGCTTATCGTGATTTTGTGCCGGGCAAGGCAGCCATCAATGAAGTTCATGTTGACAACGAACCGAATTGGGATGATGAGGAAAATATTGTTAATAATTTAACATGTTTGTGTGTGGTCGGCATCGAAGATCCCGTTCGTCCTGAAGTATGTTTAGTATTTTTTTGGAAATTTTCTAAACAATGTCGAAATTATTTTCTAATTACAATAAAATTTCGGGTGTCAACAGGTACCCGAGGCCATACGTAAATGTCAAAAAGCTGGTATTACTGTACGGATGGTAACCGGTGATAATATTAATACAGCCCGTTCCATAGCCGCCAAATGTGGTATTGTTAAACCAAATGAAGAATTTTTAATATTAGAAGGTAAAGAATTTAATCGACGTATACGAGACAGTAACGGAGATGTTCAACAAAATTTATTGGATAAAGTGTGGCCAAAATTACGTGTATTAGCACGTTCATCACCAACCGATAAATATACTCTAGTCAAAGGTATTTTACAATAGATTTTGAAATAGTATTTAATTTTTATTTTAAATTTTTTGGTTACTTATTTCTAATAATCACACACACACACACCATCGCCGGGCGACACGCCCGGCCGTTTTATTTTTGTTTCGTTTTTGGCGATCAGGTATTATTGATAGTAAAATTAGTGAAAATCGTGAAGTTGTTGCTGTCACCGGTGACGGTACAAACGATGGACCAGCATTGAAAAAAGCCGATGTTGGTTTTGCCATGGGCATTGCCGGTACGGATGTGGCCAAAGAAGCGTCTGACATTATATTGACCGATGACAATTTCAGTAGTATTGTAAAGGCTGTAATGTGGGGACGAAATGTATACGATTCGATTGCCAAATTTTTACAATTTCAATTGACCGTAAATGTTGTGGCCGTCATTGTTGCATTTGTTGGTGCCTGTGCTGTCAGTGATTCACCATTAAAAGTAACGTTTTTTATATTTTGTATTTTTGATTTAATTTTTAGTTTAATTGTTGAAGCATTCCCCCCCCCCCCCCCCCCGTTATAAGCTAATTTTTGCATTCAATTGCTTCGACCAACCGGTTTTTTTTTAGAAATGGACTTTGAAACTTTTTCGGATTATTTTTCACAAAAAAAAATTCATTGTAATTAGACGGAAAAATGCTAAAATTGGATAAGTTTCTTTCCGAAAATACACCGAAATATCATTTTGAAGGTTTTTCGATTACCAAAAAAATATATTATTTCCACGGAAGAGGAAAACGCTTATGCTAAAACTTTTTCAGGGCCAAATCCCTAAATTTTGAAAAAATAAATATAAAATTTTAATTGGAAATGCTTAAAGCTAATTGGAATTTCGAATTCATATCAAAATGGGGAAAGGGAAACGGGATTTTTAGATTTTTTTTTGTACTACGCAATCTCATCAAAAACACTACAACCCTCCCCCCCCCCCCCTATAAAGATACTTGTTCTTCATAGAGTACCGTTATAAGCATTAAATCACCGTTACAATGAAATAACTAATTTATTTTATCGATAGCCCCCGACACGTCGCCCGTCCACCTAAACCTGAAACGCTTTCCGATTACCATCTGCTGAATCAAATTTATTAAATGATTTCTTATTATTAATCCAATTAAAATAGGCTGTTCAAATGTTATGGGTTAATTTAATTATGGATACATTGGCATCGTTGGCATTGGCCACCGAATTACCAACACCCGATTTACTATTACGTAAACCCTATGGCCGTACAAAACCATTAATATCACGTACAATGATGAAAAATATATTGGGTCAAGCTGTTTATCAATTATTTATAATATTTTCATTATTATTTGTGGGTAAGTTTTATTTTGGAATGCATTTCGCTATGGATTACACACACATAGCCCAAAAAGGCCATTAAACACATCGCCCCCCCCCCCATTAAACGCCATTCGTTTTTTTTTGTTTTGTTCCGCAAACTATTAGGTGATAAAGTATTAGACATTGAATCCGGCCATGGAAAACCACCGACACAACATTTTACAATCATTTTTAATTCATTTGTAATGATGACATTATTTAATGAATTCAATGCTAGAAAAATTCATGGTCAACGTAATGTATTCGAAGGTGTATTTACAAATCCAATATTTTATTCGATTTGGATTGGTACGTGTTTGTCACAGGTATGGCGATAGAATATGATAATCAAATTTAAATGATGATTTTCGTAGGCAATTTATTTAATCGACGTTTATTTTTCATTCATTTTTTCTTTTAGATTGTCATCATTCAATATGGTAAAATGGCATTTTCAACCAAAGAGCTTACGCTGGAACAATGGTTATGGTGTTTATTCTTTGGTTTCGGTACATTGTTATGGGGTCAATTGGTTACAACCATACCAACACGTTCGTTACCAAAACTTTTATCGTAAGTTGTTACATTTTTTTCATATTGTGGTTTTTGTGTAATTGTAAAATGTGCGGTGGTGGACGTGTGTGTGTGTGTGTGAGAGGTTACTGAAAACAAACGCATCGTTAGTCGTGCTGCTTGTTAATCACAGTCATCTGAAGAATGTAATTTTATGCTATGCTTTTGATGGTGGAACAGAGTGAGACATTTGACAATTAAGTAGGTTTCGTCCATCATCCTAACCACAACAGTTTCCATATCACAAATAGTCCCATTTATATTGTATCGCACATGATTTTTTTTGATCCTAAAAGGTCTGTAATCCTTTGGAAATCACCAATTCTATTCGAATCCTTATTTCATTCTATTTCATATGAAAGAAAGATTATTGAAAGATCGTTAATCCTTTTAAAGAAATTAACAATTCTATTCAAATTCTTATTTCATATGAGAAAGTGATTCTTGAAAAAGACTTAATCCTTTTAAAAATATTAACAATTCAACTCGAATCCTCATTTCATATGAGAAAGTTTCTTGAAAAAGACTTAATCCTTTTAAAAATATTAACAATTCAACTCGAATCCTTAGTTCATATGAGAGAGAGATTCTTGAAAGATCCTCAATCCTTTTTAAAAAATCAACAATTCTATTCGAATTCTTATTTCATATGAGAAAGATTTGTGAACGATCCTTAATCCTTTTAAAAAATTCAACAATTCAACTCGAATCCTTAGTTCATATGAAAGTGATTCTTGAAAAAGCCTTAATCCTTCTAAGAAAATCAACAATTCTATTCGAATTCTTATTTCATATGAGAAAGATTCTTTAAAAAGCCTTAATCCTTTTAAAAAATTCAACAATTTTATTTCGAGTTGAATTCCTTAGTTCATATGAAAGAAATTCTTGAAAGATCCTTAATCCTTTTAAAAAAATCAACAATTTTACTCGAATTCATAGTTCTTATGAGAAAGATTTTTGAATGATCCTTAATCCTTTTAAAAAAATTAACAATTCTACTCGAATCCTTAGTTCATATGAAAGTGTTTCTTGTAAGATCTTTAATCCTTTTAAAAATATCAACAATTCAAGTCGAATCCTTAGTTCATATAAAAGAGATTCTTGAATGATCCTTAATCCTTTTAAAAAAATCAACAATTCAACTCGAATCCTTAGTTCATTCTCTTTCATATGAGAGAGAGATTCTTGAAAGATCCTTAATCCTTCTAAAAAAATCAACAATTCAACTCGAATTCTTAGTTCATATGAAAGAAATTCTTGAACGATCCTTAATCCTTTTAAAAAAATTAACAATTCAATTCGAATTCTTATTTCATATGAAAGAGTTTGTTGAAAGATCCTTAATCCTTTTAAAAACAAATCAACAATTCAACTCGAATCCTCATTTCATTCTCTTTTATATGAGAGAGAGATTCTTGTAAGATCCTTACCCTTTTAAAAACAAATCAACCACTCAACTCGAATTCTCATTTCATATGAAAGAGATTGTTGAAAGATCCTTAATCCTTTTAACAAAAAAAAACCAACAATTCAACTCGAATCCTCATTTCATTCTCTTTCATATGAGACAGAGATTTTTGAAAAATCCTTAATCCTTTAAAAAAACAAATCAACAATTCAACTACAATAAATATTTTTCTATTAAAATTAGCCTAACAGATTCCGGTCCACGATCACGTGACGCCTACACACCGTTGTCGCTGATCTGTTAGAAAAATTGTCCAAATTTGTGTATTATATTCCAAAAAAACCAAAAAAATGGGCACTAGACGACACGAGAACATTGTGGTTGCGACCGATGAAAATCAAAAGTGAATACAATTCGGTCATTCAATTTTTTGCCTAACAATGCCACGCAGCAATGCGTTCCAAAGTGTGAACTCATCAATTGTTAAAAATTACAAATTTTCTTATTTACTCATCGATGAAATGTGTTAAGAAGAACTTTTTAAAATATCGGTCGCCGCTTCTAAAACGCTGCCGCTACAAATTTGGATTGGTATTGAAGAAGACCAGAACCGTACCGTTGTACCGTTTGTAACGCAATGGAGTAAATAAGTTTGATACATCCATAGCGTGTCCACGTGTCCGCTCATTCGTTGTATGAAAATTATGTAATAATTCGAAATTTGTATATTTCATTCATAATAATGACGTACCGTACTGTGCGATAAGTCACACCTAAAGCGTGATTTTTTTTGAGCAATCGGTTTCAAAAATTAAAAAAAAAACACATAAAAATAAATATTTTTAATTGGAAAATTACTTTTTTAAGTAGTAGCAAATTTCTTTTCATTCAGTTTTTGAAAATGATTTCGTTCATGTGACCACCACCGCGACTGCTTCGTAAAAAGGTCATCCGCTCGGCCCAATTTTTTCATCACTCGTTCGAGAACTTCTGGTCGTACAGCATTAATTGTACGAGTTATGTTGGCTTCCAAATGTTCAATCGTCGCTGGCTTGTCCGCATAAACTTGTGCCTTCACATTGCCCCACAAAAAAAAAGTCCAACGGCGTGATATCGCACGATCTAGGCGGCGGCCAATCGACTGGGCCATTTCGCCATATAACTCGTTCACCAAACGCGTTCTTTCAGCGCAAATCGATTGTGGCATTGGCTGTATGGCATGTAGCGCCGTCCTGTTGAAACCACAAGTGGCCGCCCACATCATGCGTAGCAACATTTGGGAAAAACCAGCCATCCAACATTTCTCTATAGCGCTCCCGCGTTGACCGTAACATTTGCGCCGGCCTCATTTTCAAAAAAAACCGAGGACCGATGATGCCTTCGGCGTGTAAACCGCACCAAACTGTGACTTTTTCCGTGTGCAACGGCGTCTCAAGCACTTGCTCTGGTTGTTCCTTGCTCCAATAACGCATATTTTGTTTGTTGACGTAGCCATTCAACCAGAAATGTGCGTCTCATCGCTGAAGATGATTTTGCGATAAAAAAGCGGGTCATTTTGCAGCTGGTTTAGAGCCCAATCAGCAAACGTGCGACGTCTTGGATGAGAGCGAAAGATGTTGCATTTTGTAAATGTTGAACCTTACTGAGTAAAAAAAAAAAAAAGATGGCGGAGATTTGACATTTCCATCCCTCCATCAAAACCCTATTGGAAAAACGATTGCTCAAAAATAATCACGCTTTATGACTGGTATGACTGCAAAAAATTGATGTGGACCACAATCGAAATGAACGAAAATGGTAGCTAACCGATGGCGTTACACATTCCATTACATGACACATTACCACGACAACGGATAATTTCACTCGTTTTCTTTGTGTGCAAACCGGGTGTTGGTGTCGGTTTTTTTTTTGTTGGTTGGTTGGTTGTGTGTGTGTGTGTGTGTGTGTGTGTTTGCGCAATTCTTTGGCAAAAACACCGGCCATTGTTAAAATGAAAAACGGTTATTTAATTAAATTTTTTTCCCATCCAAATTAGTTGGGGACGCGGTCATCCCGAACAATACACGGAAGCCATTAATTTAGGCGATGAACGATTCGATTCAATGGATTCGGATAAAAAACCAAGAGCCGGACAAATTCTATGGATTCGTGGATTGACACGCCTTCAAACTCAGGTATGTGCCCATTTTTTTTTTTTATTTATTTATTCTCGACAAACTTTCGGTTTTTTATTTCGATATTATTTTTTGTTTTCTCTTAATTTTATATTTTATTATTTCATTTATTATTTAATTGGTATTTTTTTTTTTAATGGTGTGGTTTCTTTTTTTTTTTTACCCCTTCTACCCCTAGAAAAAAAAAAAAAAAAAAAAAAAACCCCCAAGTCGCCACACAGTTTTTTTTTATTATTCGTTCGTTCGTTCGTGTGTCCTATGGCGGCGAAAGAAAGAAAAAGAAAAGAGATGATGAGAGAAAAATTGAAACTCTTTTACACACAACATCATTTTTTGTGTGTGTAATAGTTCAGTTAAATTAAGGCTCGGTTTTACTGGCCGGCCATAGAATGAAAACGCTCGCAATGATTAAATTTTGTTTTTTATTTTTTTTTTTCAAAATACAAAGTAATTTTTTTTTTTTTTGGATTTTACAAAAATCGTGCCCCCCACCATCATCATCATCACACCCCTTTCTTTTGTGTTGTGTTTGCCAACGGAAAAACCGAGGCTTTATTGTTTATTGAATTAAAATTAAAAATAGAAAAAAAAACCAAATATTTACAATTTTTTTACAGATGAACCTTTTTTCTTAATTATTATTTTATTAATTAATTAATTAATTTGGTCCCCCGAATTTATTTATTATTATTATTATTATTATTATTTTAACGAAATTTTGTTAATTATTAATTAATTTTTATTTTCAATAGATTTAAAAAATCATTACTCTTTTACTCTTCTCTTCTTAAAAAGTTTTTGAAAATTTTTTTAATTAATTTTTTTTTTTGTTTTTTTTTTTTAATTAAATAATTAATTAAAAATAAAAAAAAAAAAAAATTAATTAAATTAATTAAAAAATTTAATTAATTATTTAATTAATTAATTAAAAAAAAAAAAAAATAATTAATTTTTTTTAATTTTATTAATTATTTAATTAAAAAAAAAATTAATATTAATTAATTTTTGTTTTAAAAACATTGTTTTTCTCTACTTCGTTTTTATCCTCTTATTAGTTTTTAGTATTGAATTTTTTTTAATTTAATTTTTAAACAACA
Source organism: Bibio marci (assembly GCA_910594885.2). Classification (NCBI taxonomy): domain Eukaryota; kingdom Metazoa; phylum Arthropoda; class Insecta; order Diptera; family Bibionidae; genus Bibio; species Bibio marci. The sequence goes on along the minus strand of OU343119.1, from coordinate 18,160,752 downwards.
AATTAATGGAAAAAAAAAAAAAAAAAAATTAAAAACTTCTTAATTAAAAAAAAAAAAAAACCATAAGCAAAAAACAAACGATTTAAAAACAGTTAAAAATAATAAAATAAAACAAATGAACTGTGATGAAATGAAATGTGGAAAAAAATTAATTTAATTAAAAATTTTCCCGTTACTTTATAAAAAAAAAAAAAAAAAAAAAAAAATTTACCGCAAAAAAATGAAACTTTATCTTGGAAAAAAAAAACTTATTGATTCGGTAAAAAAACCGAAAAAAATCTAACACACACGCACAATTATTCTTTTGTTTTGTTTTGACACTTATTCGGGCGCGCGTTTATTTAAAAATCAATTATATTTATAACAGCAAAAAAATGTCTACCACATGCGAACTAAGCAAAAACGCATGCGCCCTTCCGCCCACCCCCCTCCCCCCCCCCCCCCCCAAACCGAACCGAATCTCTGATGTGAATCTTTTTACTAATAACAAACACATAAATAAAAAACACCATCACCAAAAATATCAACCAACAAACACATACAAACAAACACACACACACACACACACACACGTGAATTAATTTCCAATCGAAGGTCACAACATACAATATTTGGTCAATCCAAAAACCCGAACGCACCGGTCGCCCGTCTCATTTCCGCATCAAAAACGCAAGCGTGCGCAACACATCAATAATAATAATAATAACGATAATGAAAAATCAACCGCAACCGTCGATTCGATATCGACCGTTAATTTTAAATGTACATTTTTTATTTATAAAATGAAATTGTTACAAGCGCCTTATGCCCGTTATTAACCCGTTATTAACGTGTAAGTTTGGTGGCACCAATTCAAAAGATTTAAATTTATACAAAACAATATTGGAACGAAGTTTCTTTTCGGACCAAAAAATTTACTTTAAAATTTTAATGTTTCTTTTTTTATATTACTTTACCACCTCTTTCGACCCCCCCCCCCCCTCCACCGCCGCCGTCGACAGTTCGATTTCAATGAAATGTTGCCACATTGTACAGTACTCATCAAAGTGTTAGAAAAACGTGGTGGTCGCTGGCGGGGGGTGTGTATCAAAAAAAGTTATAAAATTTAAAAAAATTACTGATTGAATGAAATTGGGGTGTGTTCGATTTATAATTTTCTGTACAATCGGGTAAAAATTTCTTTGGAATCTCTGGAGGAGAAGGAGGAGGGGGGGGGGGGGGGCGGTGGGGTAGCGGTGGTAAACCTCAGGTTGTCCACTTGTTAATTATATTTGTTCATTTACATTGTTTAATACGAATAAAAAATAGTAATAAAACCGACGATGGATTGTGGTGGGGGCGCGGCGTAGAAAAGTGTAGAAAATTAGATTAAATTATGAAAGGAAAAATATATTAATAAAACACAACAAATAATAATTTAATCCAATTTCGGTTACCACAAAAATTCTGGTATTTTGATGTGCCAATATTTTATTCACGTTTCGCCACACCCCCTCCGCCCCGTCCCCTTTCCGATTTAAATTAATTGCAATTAATTTGTGATACACTTATTGAACTATTGAATGTTGTAACGCATGAATCGAAATAGGTTATTTCTTCTTTTGGGGGAGGGGGGAAGGGAGGGGGGTGGTTTTGATGGGTTTTTGTTTTTCTTGCGAAACTATAACTATTAAAAAGTTAAAATGTGGTTCATTTATCGCCGCAGCCCCACAATTCCAATGAATGAATGATTTTTGAATATAGTTTTTTGAGATTAACGTAATTTATTGTTTAAAGGGGGTGGGGGATATCATTTTCAAAAATATAGGTGTATTCAAAAAAAAAAGGTGGATCACCACTGACGACGAATAGAATGAAGATAAAAATATATTGAGAGAGAGAGAGAGAGAGAGAGAGAAAGAGACAAGTTAATTTATAATAATTTTAATTTATTTGTAAGAGTACCGTTGTGTTTTTAGTACAGTTTGGCCCTACCTTTAAAATACACCTAGTTGCAGTGCGGCTGCGTAGGAGGGGGAAAATGAAAATGTTTTTATTTTTAAACATTACTATAGTAATTTTCAATGGGAGAGTGTAAAAGTTGTGTGTGTGTGTGTGTGTGTGTGTGTTTGTATGAATGGCGCAAATGATTGAGAATGTGTTTACAAAGTGACAGTGATGCACTGAGCTGTGAGAACTTGTCTTCAGTCGCTGTTGTTGTTAACCGACGGTATTTATTCGAGTGTGTGTAAGAAATTTTTATAAATTATTTATAGTAATTTTTTGTATAAAATAAAATGATGATTTGGTCTTGGAATCCATTAAATGAACTCACCGCCCCTCACTGATTGTATTTTTACAATATTGATAAAAATTATGATACAAATTTACTTACTTATTTTCAATTTTATTATATATATTTAAATTAATATAAGATTAAAACATTAAAACACACACACACACCGCACACACACACACTTACACACTATTTTAAAATTTTAACCAGCTGAATTTGAGCGGAGTGTGTATTTGTCTCTTTTTAATTGTGCACAATTGTGGTGCATGGTAGATTTTTTTTTTCTATTAAACTATTTACCGTTACGTTTGTTTGCGAACACCAACTGAGTTTTGTTAACGGTGCACGGGAAATATGAAATCCAGCAAAAGTGTAATATGAACCGCAACTTTAAAAATTATTGTTTTACCCATTATCGATTTTATTATTATTATTATTATTATTATTATTAAAAACACAAAAAAATGGATACGATAAAAAGTGCTGCTGCTCGGCCAGCATTTGTGCACGCCCACATTTAGGAGCCAAAACCAACCATTCGATTCGATTCGATTCGATTTGACAGAGCACCACTAGCAAAATTCACACACACACACACACACATTCTGTACGCGTCCCATCATCACAACCATCTCGCGTCTGCCTTTCCCTCCCGTCATCACCATCCAAACCGTAAACATATTGGATATTTTACATATTACATTTTTAGAAAACCAATACCGTTCGTTGTACCGGTTCGTCAAAAAACAAGAAGAAAAAATACGTAATTTAAAAAAAACTTTTTTAATAAAAAAAAAATCTTAAAACGCTTAAACGCTTAAAAACTTTTAAAAACTTTTAAAAACTTTTAAAAACTTTTAAAAACTTTTAAAAACTTTTAAAAATTAATGAAAAAATATTTAAATTTTAAAATTTTAAATTAATCCATTTTATTAGTTGTCATTAAATTTCGCAAAAAAAAAAAAATGGCGCAAAACAATTCTTGTGTGTAAAATTTTGTCGAAATTAAAATAAATCCTGTGCAAAACATTTTCGTAGCGCAGTACGATTGCGCAAGAGAATTATGGGATATTTCGAGTAATTTACCGAAACTTGAATACAATTATTGGTTTGCACACACCACACCATCAACGCCATTCATCATTCGAAGTGGCAACGCGTCCAAACCCGAACCCCAAAACACAATTATGATATTTTGAACGATTGCAGCCCACAGGACACAAGAATTGCTTTGTTGCCAAACCTAATTCCACCATCACACACCAACCACAACCTCATCGCCTGTCATACCCGAACCTCTCAACCCTACCGCCTCTCCCCTTTCCTCACCCCCCACCCCCCGCCCATAATCAACTTTTAAATTGGGTTAATAAATAACAAACAACCGAAACTAATATTTAAAAATGTAAATTATTCTAAAAACGAAATTTTAGAAAAACCTTCGAAATCCAAAAATCCAAATTTTTGTTTAAATTTTTTTTTTTTTTTTTTTTTCTCAAAAATTTTGTTTTTCTCTTTTTTTTTTTTTTTTTTGTTCTTTTTTGCCCACCACATTTTATTTTTTTTTTGTTTTAAAATAATTTCTTTTGTGTTAATTTGTTTTCTCTCTAAAAATTATATAATTATTAGCAACCGGAACCAATGAAAGAGACTGAAGTATAAAATAAATAAATAAATAAATAAATTAATTAATTAATTAAAAAAAAAAATACGTAAATTATAATTAAAAAACCAAAAAAAACCACAATTAATAATTTTTTACAAACCAAAAAAACCGACGACGACAAAATCAAAAATTACTTCGTTGTGTTTTTTTAAGGGCACAACACCAAAAACCAAAACCAACTCTAAAAAATAATCAAAAATTTATATTGAAAATGCTGTGAAAAATATAATTAAAAAGTTAATGAACAGACGGAATAAAAATTATAGAAAAAAAAAAAACCGTAGAGAAATTAAAAAAGAATTAAAAAAAAAATAGAAATAAATTTTTTGGGGCACCAAGAACAAAAAAAACCTTAAAATTACCCCCCAGAAATTTGTAGCAACTTAAAATGAAATATTTAACCAAAAATAAATATTTATAGAAAATATCAAAAAAAAATTCAAAAAACCAGAGAAAAAATTGCATAAAAAAAATATAATTGTTCCAGAGGGAGGTAGAGACAGAGAGAGAGAGAGTGGGAGAGTGGGAGAGTGGGAGAGTTGTAGAGTGGTAGAGTGGGAGAGTGGGAGCGCAGAGAGAATAACAAAAATAAAATAGAATTAAAAAATTTAAAATGAAAATGAAAATGAATACAAAAAAATAAAAATCAAGTACGTAACGTAGGACTTTGACACATTCATAAATTTTTTTTTTTATTTTCTTTTGTTTCGTTCCAATTAATTAATTTAAAAAAACCGTTAAAATAATATTCCGTTACTTTTTAATTTTTTCTATTTTTATTCATCATTTTTTTTTGTTTCATCTATTCCATTTTTAATGAAAATACATTGAACGTTTGCTGTTACGTATCGCTACTCAACCACCCCCCCCCCCCCCCGCACAGATCCCTCACCCCTTTATTTTCAATTTAATTTAATGGAATTATGGGAGAGGGGCGAAGGGGCAAACAGACACAATATCGATGAAATTCAAAATTAATAATGCTAATTTTTTAGGGTTTGTTTGTGGCGCGGGGGAAAGGAGGGAGGTATTTTCTTGATCAAAAAAACTAATTAGAAAGAAGTGATTCACTCTTACTTACTTACTCTTACTCCATGGCGTTACAACCCGGTTTTAGCCTTCTCCAACACGCTTTTCCAACCTGACCTATCCGCACTGTTAATGTCTTCCAATCCCGAATTTTTAGGATCTTTATATCACAGTTTACTCGGCATCTAGCCATCTCGCCTTAGGTCTTCCTCGGCTCTCCTTCTACCCTCTGGTTTACTATTTAACAATTTTTTTGGCACACGCTCCTCCTCCATGCGTTCTACGTGTCCAAGCCATCTCAATCTATTGATCTTGATTGTTTTGACAATATTTGGTTGACCGCGTACAACTTGTCTAATTCAAAATTGTATCGTCGCCTCCAACCATTCTGTTCTTTGACGACGGGACCAAATTCAGCGATTCACTCTAAAGACCAACAATTCCCCTCTCACCGCCACTCCCCCCCCCACCCCACCCCGCATTCATATTAAACTCATACAAAATTTTGCGACCTTAAAATCAACAAAAATTCAAATATTCCATGAACAATTATTCGAAAACCCATTTTAGAATATTCCTTGTATGACTATTTAATTCCACCATACTCCCCCTCCCCCCTTATATACATTTCAACAAAATTTCACCGGCTATAGTAGCAAGAAAAATTCCCAAAATAGAAATATTCGAAATCGGGACGCCGGGATGAAATGATTCGACAAAGCTTTCAAAATATTTCTTTGGTATTGTGTAGTTACAAAATTTCCCCTGCCCAACCATTCCATCTTTTCGCTGTGTTAAGCTCAATGTGTCACCGACCGACCAAATAATGTCAAGACAGAAAATGTCTATAAAGAAATATTAAAAAACGGAGTGCGAGTGGATAAAATATGAAAAAATTATTCGTAAAAGCGTATTAGTATTTACAACACCCTTTGCGCCGCCACCTCTGCGCCGCCACCTCTGCGCCGCCCCTTACATTCTCAAGCTCAAGCAAATTTCTCGCACACTATAAAATCCAAAGAATATATTTTTATAGGTCGTCCGGGTCACACATTCCGTGATCATCATGTCGTGTCCATTTGAAAGTATATTTTTTCGATGGAAATTGCGGCCGATTAAATTCAATGAAAATGTTTAGGGTGGGGGGGGGGGTGGTAAGGGGTTGGGGATAGGGAGGTTTTATTTTATTTTTTTTTTCCCTCTATTACGGGAACATTTCTCTCCACAAACATTCAAATCAAATCCGCTGGAATTAATTAATTTTATGTTTAATATTTTATCAAATTTTACAGTTAGTAGTTTTTGTATTAATCGAGATAATTAAACAAACACCACCTCCTCCAGTTCGTCCGTCGTTCGTCATCGTATGATGACGAACCATCGCCAAAACTATCCATAAACTGTGTGACACAAAAGAAATTGTTCAATCGATTTCAAATTCACGTTTAGCCCTAGCGATGCTCAATTTTCAGATCTCTTAGTGACCACAATTTTACACAGAATCGTTTATCGAATTGGTGAGTATGTAAACGGTTGTTATCTATCGAGTGGCGGTGTCATATATCACCACGCCGCCGCCCGGTCCCCTTCTATTTCACAACGTTCAATGTATTTTTTGATTTTAATTTTTTCAAATTTTTTTTCAAATTAAGTTAATTTAGAGATTTGTTTTTTTGTTATAAGTAAATCCAACCCCCTTAAACCTAAAGCCTAACCCATGCCACCGCCGCCGCCGCCGCCGATGCCGCCGCCACCACCACAACCACCACTACCATCACCATCACCCCATTATTAGATTATTTGAATATGAAATATAGTTCAACAATTTAGTTCTGTTTTGTTAAAATATTTGGTGCATGTAACCGAAACCCTTCGCCCTCAATGCCGTACCCCCGCCCGCCCTTTGCCAAAGCCACCCCTGCTGCCGCTCCTTCCTATCAATATTTCAAAAACGTTCCAGACAAATACTGTGAATATTATAATAATAAATAGAATATAAAATAGAAGTGTATAGTAATTTGCATGTGTGTGTGTGTGTGTGTGTGTGTGTATTGGTTAGATTTTTATTAATGCGTACAATGTTACGTCACCAGCTACACTACCGCCACCACCACCACCACCACCACTACCAACACAACCGCGCCGCAACAACAACAATAACCATCCCGCCAAACATTTGGTGTTGCTGTGTGTTACATATTATTTAGTAATTTAGATTAGATTTTTATTAAAAATTTATCATCGACGTCGACGTCCCCGACGACCACACCCATGTTCATGTAACAATAATAATTATATATATTTTGTGAATGCCGACGCTCGCTAAACGCCGCTCATTCAATTGCTGCTTAGAAACTTAGAAATTTATAGGCGCCGAGGTTATGTTCGTATTTAATTTCGAATAATTTCCCTTTAAAATTGTTGCTTAAAATCTTAGCTGTTTAGAAAATAACGAAACCGTAATTCTTATAAATTTATACTTTTTATATCTGTCTGTCTCTTTCTCTCCCACTCTCTCTCTCTATCTCGCTCTCTTTACTATCTCTGTGTGTTTTGTTCGGCAAACAATGTACTGTCAGTCAGTGTTCTATGCATTTCATATAGCGGTAGACTTTTTTCATGTGTAAACAATAAAAAGCAATAAATAAAAAGCTCTTTCGGCAAATAAATAAAAAAAGCTTTTATTCGTCCATTTTTGTTTGTATTTTGTTTTATATATAATCGGGCGGGCAGACATTTTAATTTCATTGTTCTTCCGTTTAGTTTAATTATAATTTTGTTTTTTTATAAATTTTTGCCGTTAGGTGGAATTATGGTGGAAAACAGAAAAAAAAAACCTTATGAATCTGATGAAAAAGCGCCATAACCTCAATTTTTTTTTTTCCTTTCGACATTTTATTATTATTATTTAACGGTTGTTCGAATTTTTAAGCTTAGCGTCACACATTATTTGTTTCGAAAATGAATTATAAAATTTATGGGATTTTGTTATTTCTGGTATATTTTTTTTTTAAGTTATCAATAACATCGATAACATTTTATAGGATTTAATTTAATTAACATAACCTCATTTTTTCAAATAGTGCGTATTTTAATTGCCTATTCACTGCAGTTCCAGTTTTGTTTGAGCATTCAATTCTGTACCGGCCATGCGGGTAATCCACTAAACGTTCATACACATTTCTATTATGTAACAGACACACACACACACACACACGTACAAACGGCCCCACAATACACCTCCCACATAAAAATTTTTCTTTCCAACTATAAAAATTGAAATTGAAACTTAAATGATTGAAAAATTAGTTCCACATTTTCTTTCGAGTAATTATTAATATTTATTCGTTTTTATAGTTGATGAATGGATTAAGTTGAGAGCGAGCGAGATAGAGAGAGATGGAGAGAGAGAGAGAGAGTGAGAGAGAGACAAAAGAAAACACTCAGAAAAAAAAATAATACATTTATTGATGTGTGTGTGTGTGCGGGTGTGTTAAACAGAATATACCTTCTTAATTGTTTGACACATTTACCACATACGATATAGATGTCAAAGTTAACATTTTTAGGTTAAAAGCTTCCATTTTGTTTACCACACACACACTTTATCACCACTGCGCAGTTATTGTTATTTTGTTTTTGTTTTTGTTACCGTAGCGTCTCGTAGTGATTTTTTGTTGTTTGTATAAAAAATTAAATAGTCTCACTATGGTGTTAGTGTGAAAAGTAACGGTTAAATAAAATTATATTGAATAATAAATTCTCTGGCTGTTTGTTTGTTTGTCTGTTTGTTTGTTTGTTTATTCGTTTGTTTGTTTATTAAGCCCGCCCACATTCCCCCCTATATATATTCGTATTGTTTTTATCACAATTTATACAACACAAATTTTTACAAAAACTCTACACACAAATAAATTTTTACTCTCTATTCCCCTATTTTTTTTTTTACTTTTGTTTTTTCATTTATTGCCTTTTTATTGCATTCACATTGAAATTGAAATTGTTGTTGGATGACGGGTGTTGGTACACTTGTGTGCAAAATCATTCGTTCCAACAGAACCATTTTTTTATTTTTTTGTATTTTTGGGCATGCAATTTTTTCCGATGTACACAATATTTTATTGACTGTGTGATCAACACAACCACCATCACCACCACCACCACCATCTGCTTCGACATACCTTAAAAATGGTGATAATTGAAATGCACCCAAATAACGGAACATGAAATTGTTTTATAGTTTTGTGTTTTTTTATTGTAGAAGAATAATTTTGGTTTGTGTTTTTAAAATACGTAATAGAGTTATAGCACAAACACACTCACACACACACACACACACACATACACACTCACACATGTTGCACGTACATTAATTGTGTGCGGCGCGGCCATTTGTTTTGTTTTTTTCTTCTTTCATTTTAAATTGTAAATTCTTATATAAATTGAATTTTTCTTAACCAGAGTCAGAGTCGTGACCACGCCTTTCCCCCCGCCCCCCCCCCCCCCCCCCCACTTACAAGTTAAAAAACAGTAGTGACCACAATTCGGACTCCATAAACATAAATATTGTAGATTTTTGTAAATCTGTTTACGATCACGATCATGATCATACTTCTATAGGTTCCAATCAGTTTTGGAAATTACCGGAAAAATTCTTAAGAACCACTTTTACCGGCTAAATAAAGTTTTGGAACATTCTAGAAATTTCTTCACCAACTTCTCTATAGGCTCCAATCAGTTTTGGAAATTACCGGAAAAATTCTTAAGAACCACTTTTACCGGCTAAATAAAGTTTTGGAAAATTCTAAAATTTCTTCACCAACTTCTTCTATAGGCTCCAATCAGTTTTGGATATTACCGGAAAAATTCTTAAGAACCACTTTTACCGGCTAAATAAAGTTTTGGAACATTCTAGAAATTTCTTCACCGAATTCTATAGGCTCCAAACAGTTTTGGAAATTACCGGAAAAATTCTTAAGAACCACTTTTACAGGCTAAATAAAGTTTTGGAACATTCTTGAAATTTCTTCACCGAATTCTATAGGCTCCAATCAGTTTTGGAAATTACCGGAAAATTCTTAAGAACCACTTTTACCGGCTAAATAAATTTTCGGAAAATTCTAAAATTTCTTCATCAACTTCAATGCAAAAGATTATACGATTTTAAATTTCAAATATTACAATAATAAAGTTAAAAACTTAAGTCTCTGTTCTTTTCTCTCTCTCTCTCTCTCTCTCTCTGTTACACACACACACACACCTTCTATTTATCTCTATTGATTGTCTCTCTAGATTTTTAAATTGTGACACATTATTATGATCGGCGCGAAAAATTGTTATACTAAATTTCTTGAAAATCAAATTTTGCTTCAGCTACAATGCTAGAAAATTCAATCATTTGTTGCCGGAATTATAATCGCCGGATGGTTTTTTTTTTTTATTGAAATTTATAAATTATAAAGTTTTATAAAATAACAAAAAAATATTATTTCTAACCTGTGCCCGGCCACCCTGTACCCGGCCACCCTGTACCCGGCCACCCTGTACCCAATAACATTTGTAAATATTTCAATTTTTAAAAAAATTGTACAATACCATCGAAATGTCATAGGTAAATTGTGTTAAAAATCGTGTTATAACGGTGAAAAACACTTAAAAATTATATTAACACAGTACGGAACATAATTATTGGGACACAAAAAATAAAGAAAAAACATAAAAACAAATTCAATTTATAAAAGAATCTAATGATGAACAAAAATTACAATTTTATAGAATAATTTAATTGATTTGTTGTGTTTGTGTGAGTGTGTGTGTGTGTGTGTGTGTGCGTATACAAAATATTGTGGTGGCGATGGCAAACACAAACTACATTAAAATTACATTTAAAATTATATGTATCAGCAGCAGCGATGGAATTTTATTTAATTTTTTTTTTTTTCTTAAACCACCCCCCCACCCCCCCCCCTCCACTCCCATCTCTACCCCGTTACCACTGTCTAATTTTCTAATTATTATAATAATTATAAGAAATTTTTTTGTCGCTGTAGTAGTTTCGAGATTCAAAATTTTTAGTTCTTTATTCTTAATTGTTAATTGAAAGGTTTTAATAATTGAAAGTCGCGAGAAGCGCATGTGTTACTATTTTTTTTTTTTTTTTTTTTAGAAAAATATAATTAATATTTGATCGCATGCGCATTACTTTGCATTTTGTTGCATTCGCTGGTTTTCTCTTTTCCTTTCTTTCTTTTTTTTCTTTCTAATACATTACATTTTTCTCTTTCTTTCTCATTCTATCTATTGTTTTGTTTTTTTTCTCTCGCTAACACAAAACGGTACCGTTCGGTTTTTTTTTTGGGAGAAATAAATATTCAATTTTTGCTAACAAAATTTCACTCCATTCATCTCCCACCATCCACCACATTACTGTGTTGCCGTGCCATCGTCCACACGAAAAACCGAAAAATCAAAAATTAATATCTACAAATATTCGTTCGCATCATTGTGATCATGATGCTGTCAAATAATGGTACGAAAATGGTAAGTAAAATGGTAAAACTTCTGATAAAACAACCTCGCCTAAACTGTAAACGATCAAAATAATCGTTTTTCTTCGCAAATTTTGCGATTGTAATTGCACCGGTAATTTTAAAACCATAATAATAAATTGTGCGTCCACTGTAAATTATAAGAATTTGTATTTTTTTGTTGTTGTTTTTACTGTTGTGTTTAAAGTTCATTTTTAAATAAATGAATTTTTGGTTAGGCACCGAAGAGGATGTCACGGCTGTCACCGGTTTTACCGTGATCATTTCGAAGCCACCTTAAAAATCAATTTAATCTATTTTATTTAACATTTTTTTTACTCATTTTTACTCATTTTTACTCATTTTAGCAAAGTATAAAATTGTTTTTAGTTTTAACATTTATTTACGACAATTAATTAAAACCGGTTTTTAATAAAATAAAAATCTATTATTTAATTAATGGCCGACCAATTGAATTGATTGAAATTTAAAATTAGATTTTTGGTAAAAGTTTTCTCAAAATTTACGGTTACAAAAAGGTGTTGTCTTGGGTGCGCCAAACTGTATCAATTCAATTGTTTACATTTGTAATGTTTTGGCTACACGCCGACCCGCTAACCAATTGAAAGTGGCACACAAAAGATGACAGATGTTTAGGTTAGGCGAAGAAAATTGGTAACGGTAAATTCTATTAATTAACTAATTTGTGTTTTATTCCATTTTTAATGGAATGATATTAACAAAACTTTTGTGTTAAGGATATTTTTTTAACCGGAAACACAAAATACATTGAATTTATAATTAAAAATATTTTCTAATTAACCCATCACCAACAAACACCACCATCACAATCACCACTATCATTACAACAACAACAATCGTCATCAAATTGTTATATTGTCCACAGTTATACCATCAATTTATTAAATGTGTATGTGAATTAAAAATACACTACACACACACACACAACTATAATTAAAAAAAAAAAAAAAACCTACAGTTTTAAAATAACAGTGTTTTCGTTCGCTTTGTGCGTGTGTGTGTGTGTGTGTGTGTTAAATATTTTAGCTATATATAAATTACACACATGCCTAAATTAATAGAGACATGTGGGCGAATTGTCATTGCATTGTTACGTCTTTGTGTAATGTTTTTACACTGTAAAACTTTGTCTAATGTTTTTACACTGTAAAACTTTGTGTAATGTTTTTACACTGTAAAACTTTGTCTAATGTTTTTACACTGTAAAACTTTGTGTAATGTTTTTACACTGTAAAACTTTGTCTAATGTTTTTACACTGTAAAACTTTGTGTAATGTTTTTACACTGTAAAAAAAAAAACAAAAAATTGTTACGCCATTAAATGGATGATGGACGACACAAAAATAAATAAATATGAAACCGGTAAATGTTGTGTAAGTGTCTGTGTGCAATTTATTTATTTTTATTAATATATAAAAAATAAAACTGTAAAATTAAGTGTGCACGCAGTGCAAAAGGGGTTAACATTTTAAATGCCGACTCCTTGTACTTACTGCAACCACCCAACCAACCAACCAACCAAACCAAAGAAATGAAATGAACATTTTTTTAACCTCACTTTTTTCTATTACTTTGTTTTTTTTTTGGCCAGAAAGCAATGAAAATATATATAAAAAAAAAACAATAAAATAACTAATAAATTGACAGTGTACAATACACTCAGAAAAAAAGTAAATATTAATTGAAAAAAATTGGGTTTTTTTAGAAATTAAACTTTTAAAATATGAAATTAATATTTTATACATTTAAAAACAAATACACACACACACACACACACACACACACACACACACACACACACACACACACACACACCATAACACAAAACATTTACAATACAAACGAAAGATTAATTAATTAATTAATTAATAATTAATTGTTAATTTTTTTGCAAATTTTTAATATTTTTATGTGTACAATTACAATTAACCGCTTAACGCGCACAATTAACGCGCGTATTAATGCGGGCGGCGCGCAAAACCGGCCAAAAAAGCGGTGCAGACCCGGTCGGTATTTTCTTAAAGTAAAAAAAAAAAAATTGATTATTTTTGGTCGGTTTTTCTCAAAAAAAAAATTGTGCGTTAAGGGGTTAAAGGAATTTTTTGCGGCGGCAGTGTTGCTGTTGTTTATTACAAAAAAAAACCAATATTTTAACAAAATAAAAAAGGCGCTATTTTATGATTTTTTTTTTTTGTTTCGCTTTGAACTGTTTTTAATTTTTTTTTTTTCTTTAGATGCGTAGCCTGCTTTAATTATTTAAAATTAATTATTTTTCAAAACTTTAAAAAAAATCCAAAAACTTGATCCTCCTCTTGATTTTAAATTTTTTATAATTTTTGTTTTAAAAAAAAATTGTGTGTTTTAAAATGGTTTTTGAAAATGCGATAAACAGTTGTGGAAGGGATTTGCTTTTGGGGATTGTGTGGTATTGCGTAGTTCCTCTAGACACATTGGCTAACAAAATGATAGACCAGTCATTCGAAACCGGTTTCTCTGGGGCAGGTGCCACACACACACTATTTCGACTATTTTTTTCATTTTAAATTTCATGAAAATTTGGTACGTACTTTTAAGTGGGTGGTGGGTCCAGAACTATGTTTTTGGGCGATATTTTGGTATGGAAAAACATACATTTATTTGACAGTGTACAACACGGTCCATTATATTTTATTCCAAAGATGTGAACATCGGAAGCTACAACCATCTGTTGATCATCTTTGTGGCAAATTATGGATTCCCTCACAGTCGAAAGACTTCTTAGGTTTTAAAAGCAATGGCATGAATTCAGCCTCATTTTTTGTCATATCTTCGTATGAATTTGTGAATCGGTGTGTGCAGATAGGGCTGACTGTGCATCGACCCGAACAAATGGTAGTCTGATGGAGAAATATGACGGGTGGTTATAGGATTTCCCAGCCAAGTGCCGTTAACGTTGCATCGTGTGGTCTAGTATTTTCATGCTGTGCAGAATCACAGGGTCATGTCGGTTGGCATATTCGGGTCGTTTTTGATGCAATGCCGGGCTCAATTGGATTAATTGCTCTCGGTAACGTTCAGCAGTGATGGTTTGTTCCGGTTTTTTTAGCAGTTCATAGTACACTACACCAAGCGCTGGTCCCACCCAGATGCACAGCTTAACCTTAGAACACGATGAATATTTCGTTTTTGTGTCGATGGATCTGGTTCACCTGTCTTCCACCGTTTTCACACATTTTTGATTATCATAATGGATCCATTTTTCATCAGCAGTCACAATATTCGTTGCAAAATTGAATGTCTTTGAAGCAAAATTTTACACACATTTTAGATTTTCCAGTTGTCCAGTTACGTCAATGTTCATGTGGATATTCAATACGATAGCTTTTGGAACATTTCTATCTTCATTAAACAGTGTGATACCCAATACACAATAGCTTTTGGACCATTTCCATCTTATTTGAAACGTTTTGGAAACACTTGTGCTTGGGTAACATCTAATGCCAATGCTAATTCTTCTTCCGTTTTTAACATGGCACTTCACCCGCTGAGTAAAGTTTCCAATTCAATACGAAAGGTGGATTCAACCACTACACTACAGCAAAGTATTACACAAGTTCACACACTGTGTACAATCAATAGCACTTACGACATGGACCATTTCCATCTTATTTGAAACGTTTGGGAAACACTTGTGCTTGTGTAAAATTTAATGCCAATGCTAATTCTTCTTCCGTTTTTAACATGGCACTTCACCCGCTGAGTAAACCTTCCAATTC
>OU343119.1:18117958-18140458 GCA_910594885.2 Bibio marci | reverse complement strand
TAGTTCAATTCATTGGACGGACCTATTGAGTTGCTAATTATATTAGATAGGATTTTTTTTGAACGGTCGAGTGTCGGTGTGTCTCTTATAACTTTTAATTTTGTATGGGGTCCGTGCGCGCCAGCGGTTGTGTACCGGTACCCCGATTCCAATGAAATTGGGCCCGATTGTACAGTACTTACATTAAGGTATAAAAGCAGTTGGAAATAGCAATAGCAAAACCAAAAAATGTGCTTCATTTGACATCGGCAAAATTAATTTTTTTATTTAAATTAATGGAATTCGGTCACAGGGTGTATCAAAAAAAAGTTAAGAATTTTCAAAAATTGGAATTTATGTTCTAAAACTAAGGTAAGGTACTTTGAGGTACTTTGGTAAGAAGAATCGAAAAACCGATTGAGCGATTGAGTTGTTCAAATACAGGGTGTACCAAAAATATTGAACACAACCTTTTTTTTTTTTTTTTCTTTTTTAACATTAACGGGAGGATAATAATAAATGAAATGACAATATGAAATTTTAACTGAAATCTGTGATTGATGACACAAAATACATTCCAATTGAATGAAACTCGGTAACTGATGTGCTATCGTCAAAGAAGTACGTGTTAAGGTTGTCACGAGCTTCATTTCGTTTCCGAAACAGTTAAATTTCATTACTTTTGTGATTCCCATACAGTCGTTACATGAACACATTAACTGCCATAGAACAGCATCAAATGCTGTCACAAAATACAAAGTGTCACGTGACAGATGCTACAACATTTTTTCTTTAAAATATACTCAATATCGAGTTCACCTACACATACGCACACACACACACTGGACATGTCTGTGTCATACTCGTTTCAACTGCACCCGGTTTACACACAGGGCGTCGCAATTGATGATTGACCACTTGTAGTTTAATTATGACGTCATAATTAAAGGTATGTATTTTGGTTTAATTTTGTTTTTTGTTTTTTTTTTTATTTTCATTTGTTTTTTTTTCATTTGTTTTTTTTTTGTTTGATTTTAGTTTGATTTTAGTTTATTGGTTTTTTGATTTTTCAAATAAAAATTGAAAAAATACAGCTACACACACACACACACACACACACACACAAACATACAGAAACATATAAAAAAAAGTGATAATAAAAAATGTTGTTGTTCTTTTGTTTTGGTGTTGGTTGTTGTTTGGTGGACTTAGTGTTGGTGGCAATCGGTCAGCCAATGCAAAAACCAAACAAAAACGTTACCGATGGTATGGTATTTTGAAATTATTAGCCCATAAAAATCCTTTTGAAATCCTTTTAACGACAAATCCAAAAAAAACGGGACGGTTACGAGTTTAGTGGTTGTCGCGTCACACTGTTGAAACGGATTTGTTTATTGTTTATTGCCAAATTTTGTAGTGGTAGCGCGCGCACAGAAGTCGGTAATGATTTCCAAAATGCTTTCCATCTATTTTATAAGAATAAGCCGCAAAATGATTGATTCTAATATCGTTGGCGGTAGATTTTTTTGTAATGATAGTGCGCGCAGAGAACGGTGATATTTTCCCCAAAATGCATTCCTTCGATTTTATAAGAACTTAATTAGTCCCAAATTTGAGTCTGTAATTCGAATTTTACAGAATTTGTAATGATAGCGCGCGCCGAGGACGGTAATATTTTCCCCAAAATGCATTCCTTCGATTTTATAAGAACTTAATTAGTCCCAAATTTTTGTTCTGTAATTCGATTATACAGAAATTGTAATGATAGCGCGCGCCGAGGACCAAAAAACTTTCCAACATTTTTTTTTTTTAATTATTTAATTCGCTCTAAATTTGATTCTGAAATTGTTCGTCACAGAGTTTGTTTGTAATGGTGTCGCAATACCGACCCGGAATCGTATAAAGTATAATATTTTCAAAACATTTTCCTAGCTGGGACTAACCGGGGCCGCACGCCTGATCGATGCCAAATCGACGTCAAACAACGAAACGTTAAAATTCCATATTTTCAAAACGAAAATCCAATCCGATTCTTCATCATTTTTGGATCGTTAACGTATCACGGCGACAATTAAAATCCAACACTCCAAATTTTCCAAATTTTCCAAATTTTCCAAATTTTCCAAATTTTCCAAATTTTCCAAATTTACCAAAATTTCCCAAAAAAAAACACCTAAATTTTAACAGGCACACACAAAATTCCCCAAAAAAATTATCCAAAAATAAACTTTTAATTTATTATTAAATATATTTTATGAAAATTAATTAAATTAACAATTAACATTTACAACAACGTTGTTAAATTAAATACGCACAATTCTAATGTATTTTTTCTGTTTTTTTAATAACAAATATATGTTTAAAATTTATAAAATAGTAAAAACAGCGACAGGTTATTGTTTTAATTACGATAAAAATTTTCATTGATCACCGACTACTGGCATCCGGCCCCCCCCCCCTCCCACTACCAACCACCGCGTCACTGGCCTACAGACATTCAGAAATGAAACGACGATTCGTATGCAAATAATAATAATGGAGGGGGGGGGGGGGGGGTGCGGTTTTGTTGTACATAAAAAAATTAAATGAAAAAAAAAATACACTGACGCACGCGTGCGCAAAACAAATTTTATTTAATTTCAATAATTTTAATTAATTTCATTCATTCATATTTTTTCTCTCACACACACACACACACACACACACACATTTATTCATTTATTTCTCTCACCCAATACCCACAAAACACCAAAATTTGTAAATACAAAAATAAACAAATAACCACCATTTTTATTATTATATTTTATAATCTTTCTCTCTCTCTCTCTCTCTCTCTCTCTCTCTAGCTGTAGTTCTAGCTCTCCTCACTCACTCTCTGCCTTTCTCTCTGTACATGACTCTCGTTCTCTATCTCTCTCTCTCTCTGTCTCTCTCTTACACACACTCACATTTCCTAAACTATCGATTCTATATTTTGTAAATGTGAACCAGAAAAACAGAGCATTTTTGTGTTTAAATTAAATTAATTGCAAAAAAAATTAAAAATTAAAAATTAAAAATTAAAAATATAAACTAAAAAAAATTAAACAAACCAAAATAATAATATTAATTTGTGTTCTTTTTACAGGGTGTATTAAAAGGTGTCTACCAGGTTAACAAAAAAAAATTCTATATAAAATTACGAAAAAATAAACTTTTTTTTTTAAAATTAATTAATTAATTTTAATAATAATTTAAACAAAAAAATTTATAATATTTAAATTTTGATGTTCAGCTTTTTGTTTTATTGCGAAATCATTGATTTGTTTGTTGTTTACAATCTGAGCAGCAGCGTTGAAATTTTGTGTATTCCATCGCCTGTAGTTGTAGTTTTTTTGCATGATTATTATATTTTGTTCGGACTATAAAAAAAAAAGCGGAAGGAAGGACGCAGTGTCAAACACGGAACCAAATACCAAAAAAAATCAAAATATACTGGCCCTCCCCCTCCCCCCGCCCCCCCACATAAACACAAAAAAAAACAGCCACCCACACACACACACATTATTACAACACCACTGTTCTGTTGTTTTACTCTGTTGGTGCAGGTGCGACGCGTTTTTTTTTAATTATTCGCAGCGCATCTGCACACACACAAAAAAAAATACAAAAGAGTATAAGAAATGTCAAATTTTTAATGAAAAAAAAAAATATCGATGTAACCACTGTGTGGCGGAGTATTATTAATCGTGCATTCAATCAATTCGGTGTGGATGTGGATGGGGATGGGTATAATATCTGTGTGTGGTGTGATATTTATTTATTGTTTTGGTCGATTTGTCGGTGAATATATTTTGTGGTGTGTGGATGGGATGTGAAAGTTTTACACGGTGAAAAAATTTCGGAACCACAACCGTAGAGGTGTTGTGTGTGGTGTTGGTGGTGGTGGTCCAATTTTTTGCAAAAAAAAATCTCTACTTAATATAGACCACCTTTTTTTGTTTTCTCATAACCAAATTCTATCCAAAAGTTTTTTTTCGTTGAACTGGGTCCCTGAACACCACCGCAACATTTTGCCACCGCAACATTTCAATCAATATCCAATGGTTCGGTAACTATTTTTTTTTTTTCCCCCGGCTAAGTCGTACACATCGATATTTTGCCGTAATGGATGACGAAATTGATATAAATTGATGTTGGGTTAGGTTTGTGCGTGCGTAAACATAAACCTCCTTTTTTTGTTTGGGTGTAGTGTGTCATATCGATTAACATATCCGTTGGGCAATCATGTGCCATAACGATATGATTGATCTTATAATTCTGTGTTGTTAACCTGTTCACAAACATATCGTCACACACCATAAACTGAGAATCCAACCGTTCCCAAAAATAATCATCGGATTTTGGTTTTTTTGTGAAACGAGTAACACTCGTTTGAGACTCGGGTGAACACTGCTGTGTATTTTTGTATTTTGTAACATTTTAATATTTTTCTTTTGAACGTGTCGGCGGCGCAGTCGATCGTTACGACCGAAATGCAAAATTTTTTCCAAAATCGAAATAATTTCAAACACACAAAAAATTAAATTATAAGTGTGTGTGTGTGTGTGTGTGTGTGACAGTTCAACGGACTTCAACTTAATAGCGAATAAAATTAAATATAATATGAACATTGTGATCAGTCTACCGTTAGGTACTACACTCAACATCGAACCGAAACGATTTTGTAAATATAGTTTTGTTCAAAATAATCAAATAACCACTAACTCACACACACACACACACACACACACAACAAATATATACACACAGCACATGCAAACACTAACTAACACACACACACACACACACAGCACAGCACATAAGTCTCTCTGCGTTGTATTATACAAAAAATTATACAGAATAACAGAAGGTAAAATTGGTGCTGGTCTAGACTCATAACACCACACCACAACACCACATCACATCACACCAACCAACCAACCAACCAACCAACCAATCAACCCGGTCCATCTCATCGCCCCGGGGGAAAAAAAAAAAAAAAACAATTTAATTAATTAATTTATCGTCGGCATGTAAATTTTTAATACACCCTGTAAAAACAAAAAAAAAAAAACACCCGTTATTAAATTTTTTATACAATAAAAAAAACCATAATTTATTAAAAATTAAAATTAAAAATAATTAAAAAAAAACAAACAAACAAACGGTAAATTGTGTAATTTTTCAGCAACTTTTTTATTTATTTATTTTTGTTTCAGTTTTTGGCTCCGCCCTCACTCTGTGTTTTGCACATAAACCGGTTTTTATTTTTATTTATTTATTTCAATTTTTAAACACCTTCGCTGCCGCCGCCGCCGCCGCCACCGCCGCCAGACAGATAGAAAAACAAAAAAAATTAGAAAACCGGTTTTATTTTAATTTCTCAACATTTCAACAAACAAATTAAATATTTTATTTTTAGCTTTATTTTTCTATACACATTTATTTTTTTTTTTTAACTGTCACTCCTGCCTGCTCTCTCACACACTCTCTCTCTCTCTCTCTCTCTTTCTTTTTATACTTTTAATTTAATTGTTTAGTTTAATTAATTATAATAAATGTCCAAACAAATTAATAGAAAAAAAACGGAAAAATAAAATTAATGCGACAATAAAAAAATTATTAAGTTTTTTTTAAACCAAAAAAAAAACTGGCCCGCGCCAAAAATATTTTTAGGTTAAAATTTAAATTTTTTGATTTATAAAAAAATTTGGTCATTAGAAAAAAAATTTACAAAAAAAAATTAAACAAAATATATTCTTTTTTCTAAAAAATTCTTTTTTTCTTTTGTTTTTTTTTCGTTATTTTTTTCTTTCTTTTGTTTTTTTTTTTAATTTCATTTCCTATTTTTTTTTTTGTTTTGTTTTTGTTTTGTTTTTGTTTTTTTTTGTTGTTTTTTTTTTTTTTTTTTTCTGTTTCTTATGTTTTATGTTCTACAAATTTTGAAGGTGATAGGTGGTGAATTACAAGAGCGCTTGATACCGGTACCCTACAGCAAGAGCTCCACTGATCAAGCTGTAAGCTGCTTTCCAATTTTCATTATCTATTTTAATTGTTTTTTTTTTTACTGTATTTTGTTGTTGTTTTAATTTTGTTATTATAATTTGTTTTTTTTTTTTTTTGTTTTTTTTTTTTTTGAACCTGTTGTTGTGTGTGTTGAATCTATTTTTATATATATATATTTGGAAAAAAAACAAAAAAAAAAAAATGGAGAAAAAAAGTAGGGGGAAAAAAATAAAAAAAAAAAAATTTTAACGTCGCGTTTTATCGGCGACACCCGATCGATGGTGGTCGGTGCTGTGCGTACCATTGGAAGACGTGGGCCACACAACGTGCGGAGTAATCGAAGGAGGGCGATCGGGCGGGGTGGATGGAAGGAAGCGCAAAGCAGCAGCAAAAAAACCAGTTTCACACACAAAAAGAGCAATCAATCGAAGGAGTTATGCTCAAAATTAACCCTTCCCCACCCACCTCCTCTTTATTGTTTTTTTTCTCACTACTTTTTTCTTTTCATTTTTTTTTTCCCCAATTTTAATTTTTTTGTTATTATTTTTAATTTGTTGTTGTTGTTGTTGTTGTTGTTGTTGTTGTTGTTGTTGTAACGAATAACATAAACACGGACACACACAAACACAGCCCACACACACACACACACACACACAAACACACAACAAAATGGTCGGTGTTAAATAGAGATTTTAATGATGAAATTTAAAAAATTTTCGATTAGAAAAGAGCTAACAAATACGAACAATTTTTGGTGATGAGTTTGGCCGTTGAGAGGAATGTGAACGGTCTTGTTTCCCCGGGCAGGGGGAAGGGGAAGGGGTTGGAGAAGTCGTTCGATGTCGTTTTAATGTTTGTGTCGTCGCGATCGAAAAATTGTGGCACACAAAGGGATTGATGTTGTTGGCAAATAAAAAATGATGTGTGCTTCGAAGTGATGTCAAATGTTAAAGGTGTTTACTTACTTACTTACTTACTCCATGGCCGGTTACAACCCGGGTGCGGTTTTAGCCTTCTCCAACACACGCTTCGCCAACCTGACCTATCCGCACTGTTAATGTCTTCCAATCCCGAATTTTTTACGATCTTTATATCACAGTTTACTCGGCATCTAGCCATCTCGCCATAGGTCTTCCGTTCGACTCTCTCCCACTACCTTCTGGTTTACTATTTAACCGATTTTTCGGCACACGCTCCTCCTTCATGTGCGTACTACGTGTCCAACAACCGTTCTCAATCTATTGATCTTGATTGTTTTGACAATATTTACGGTCTTCCTCGTCCAAATTTTAAGAATCTTTATATCACAGTTGACTCGGCATCTAGCCATCTCGCCTTAGGTCTTCCTCGGCTCTCCTTCTACCCTCTGGTTTACTATTTAACCGGTAATTTTCGGCATACGCTCCTCCTCTATGCACGTACTACGTGTCCAACAGCCATTTCAATCTATTGATCTTGATTGTTTTTTGACAATCAATTTGGTTGACCCCGCGTACAACTTGTCTAATTCAAAATTGTATCGTCGCCTTCAACCAACGTCTGTTCTGATGACGGCGGCACTAAATATGCCACGGAATACCTTTCGTTCGAAAATCCGTTAAAGGTGTTTGTCTATGCGATATTTGGTGAATTTGATTTTGCCACATCAACGTAACCAGATGATTATTGTGATGGTATGTCGTAAGCATGTTTTACTGTGCGATCGAAATGGGTGGTTCGAAAAATTAACTCGACGCAAAAATATTGTCGCTTCAACGTTGAGCGTTTTCTGTGGGAAGGGGGGGGGGGGGGGGGGTGGGCGTGAACGTGTCTTGAATTATATAAGGTGTGCAGTCGCAGCCGATGGAACGTGGTGGGCAAAATTTATTATTTATTATTCAATATCAATTACTATGGCTGACTGTTCGAATTTCGTTGGAAGACATTCCAAATTCTTGAATGTTTGTTTCAAATACTGAATTCTATATTTAGTTCTAAAAATACACCACAAAGAAGTATTATCGGCTGGATTGTCATTAAATATTTAACTCAAATTATCGGGGTTTAGTTAAATTTGTTACTACACAATTTAAAGATTATTATCATCGTTTTGGGAATCGCTTTCATATTTAACAAATCTTAGAGCGAAACTTTAAAGTTAATCAGTATCATTTCGTTTCCAGATTGCCAGTTTTTTGGCTATCAATAGTAAAAGATTGTGTGCACTCACTCTCTCTGGTTGGAGGGGGGGGGGGGGGGGGGGGGAGTAGGGGAAAATAAGGGGATGAGTGATTCTCGTTTTACTTCTAAATGCACTCAAAACTTTGCTATTTTGTTCTCCATTTTATTGCCACAAAATGAAAACCTCTGTAAAATCTTTCGTATATTTTTTAATTTTCACACACTATGGCAACCACCCTATGCCATCACACTGTATTTTACCTCATTTTTTCATAAAATTTACCCACATCGTAAACGGTGTGTGTGTGTGTGCCCTATGAATTTGAATTGTTATCCAACAATCGAATATTATTTTGAATAATTCAAAATGGCCAATGGTTTTATTCCGCATCGCGCCACTTCAAAAAGTGTAGCCAAAGAATTAACTGATTTATTTCTCGGTTGCGATTGACGACCCCCCTTTCTCTCTCTCGCTCACACACTGAAAGTAGTTCAAAAAATAGCTTTTTTCTAATTAATAACGGCTTAATTGGTTTTTTTTTGTTTTTGTTTTTGTTATTAATCAAATTTTTATTAAGTCGTTGATTGGATGTTGTTGTTGTTGTTGTTGTTGTTGTTGTTGTTGTTATTGTTGTTTGTTTTGTTATGGTTCGCTGTTTTGTTTGACGAATCATGTGTGTGTGTGTGTGTGTGTTTGTGTGGGGCGAGGCAAGGTGAACGACCAGCAGCGCTACCACCGATGACGTTCCGGAGGAGCATATTATTTATTAATTTTGTGAATTGTGAACCGATCTGCGTTTAACAAAAAAGCCGCAGCCAAAAAAAAAAAGCTATAGCCATAAAATTTAAATAAAAAAACTTAAAAAAGCGCTCAAATTTATTAATTATTAAATTTAAAGTTTTTTGTTAATCGTTTTTCAAAACAATTTTTTGTTGTTGGTTTTTGTTTTATGTTTTTTTTTCTACTTTTATTTTTATTTTTTTTTCTTTCCTTCTATTACTTTATTCTCTTATTTTTACGCTATAACGCTATTTAATTAATTTTTTTTTAAGCACACACACACACACACACACACACACATAAATATATAGTTACCCGCATACAATTACAAGAATATAAATACATAATTTTAATATAAATTTCATGACAACAACTAACCGCTGACGGTTGAACGCGTAACGAAGTGTCTACTAAAAAATCTACTACTTTTGCAATTTTTTTCGAATCGCTTCGTCACTGTTACGAGAATATATATATAAAAAGCATGAATCGATGATGACGACACGATGACTGTCTGAAAATTGTCGTTAATCGAGCTAAAAATTAATAAATGACATGCGCCATTAAATTTGAATTTTTAAAATGTTTATGTTTGTGTGAGTGTGTGTGTGTGTGTGTGTGTGTGTGTGTGTGTGGCTACATTATCTGTACGTTTGTGCATCAAAGCTTTTAATTTTAAACTTTCAGTTTATGATTTTTCAATTTTCAAACATTTCAAACGTGTCGCCGAACATGTGTTGGGCATGCGATCTGGCATAGACACAACAATCTGAAAATATTTATTAAATTAATACCGATCGCTTTATTTAAAATAGCTTGCTTTGCAAGTGTTAGTTATTTACACACACACACACACACACACATATAAACAAATAACCACTAAATTCCTTTCTGGTATATTTAAGAACTTAAAATTCAATATTTCAGAACATTTTCAAGACTTTTGTATCAGGCGAGCATAATTTCCAGACAGTAGTTGTTCCTAAATTCCTTTCTGGTGTATTTAACAACTTAAAATTCAATATTTCAGACAATTTTCAAAAATTTGTATCAGGCGAGCATAGTTTCCAAGCAGTAGTAGTTCCTAAATTCATTTCTGGTGTATTTAACAACTTAAAATTCAATATTTCAGACCATTTTCAAGACTTTTGTATCAGGCGAGCATAATTTCCAGACAATAGTAGTTCCTAAATCCTTTTCTTGTATATTTAAGAAATTAAAATTCAGTATTTCAGACCATTTTCAAAAATTTGTATCAGGCGAGCAAAATTTCCAGACAGTAGTAGTTCCTAAATTACTTTCTAGTTTATTTAAGAACTTAAACTTCAATATTTCAGACCATTTTCAAGAATTTGTATCAGGCGAGCATAGTTTCCAGACAGTAGTAATTCCTAAACTCCTTTCTAGTGTATTTAACAACTTAAAATTCAATATTTCAGACCATTTTCAAGACTTTTGTATCAGGCGAACATAATTTGCAGACAGTAGTAGTTCCTAAATTCCTTTCTAGTATATTTAAGAACTTAAAATTCAATATTTCAGACCATATTCAAGACTTTTGGCTCAGGCGAGCATAGTTTCCAGGCAGTAGTAGTTCTTAAATTCATTTCTGGTGTATTTAACAACTTAAAAATTCAATATTTCAGACCATTTTCAAGACTTTTGTATCAGGCGAACATAATTTGCAGACAGTAGTAGTTCCTAAATCCTTTTCTAGTATATTTAAGAACTTAAAATTCAATATTTCAGACCATTTTCAAGAATTTGTATCAGGCGAGTATAATTTCCAGACAGTAGTAGTTCCTAAATCCCTT
The DNA here is from genome assembly GCA_910594885.2 of Bibio marci. Taxonomy (NCBI): domain Eukaryota; kingdom Metazoa; phylum Arthropoda; class Insecta; order Diptera; family Bibionidae; genus Bibio; species Bibio marci. Next base: position 18,129,697 of record OU343119.1, on the reverse strand, counting down.
TCTAGTATATTTAAGAACTTAAAATTCAATATTTTCGTCCATTTTCAAGACTTTTGTATCAGGCGAGCATAATCTCCAGGCAGTAGTTGTTCCTAAATTCTTTTCCAGTATATTTAAGAAATTAAAATTCAATATTTTCGTCCATTTTCAAAACTTTTGTATCAGGCGAGTATAATTTCCAGACAGTAATATTTCCTAAATTCTTTTCTAGTATATTTAAGAACTTAAAATTCAGTATTTCAAACGATTTTCAAGACTTGTGTATCAGGCGAGCATAAATCTGGAGGCTACAGTAATTTTTTCAATTTCTTGCCGATAAGATGTTTAACAGTTCAGGATTGTCAATTTCATGTAATTTTTAAATAAAAATTTGTATCAGTCAAGAATAACCACCGGGCTCCAGAAATTTTCTCTTCAATTTCATTCTGGTATGTTTTTAAGAGTTCAGAATTAACAATTTACCAGACAATTTTCAACAATGGTCTACAGATATTTTCTCAATACCTTTCTCGTATATTGTAACAGCTGCGAATTAACAATTTCATATAATTTTCAAGATTTTTGTATCGGGCGCGCATAATACTTTTTGTACTGAATTTCTTCCAGATATATTTAAAAACTCTGAATACACTCAGTGAACTGAAAAACCAATTTTGACAGAGTCTCTGTGAGAATTGCATCCCCGTTTTTTGTGGACCAAAATTTAAATTGTATGCGCATGTTTTTTTATATTTTCCAAAATATTTTTGTGCATATATTTTTTGTGTGGTTCTCTTTTATTGCTGCGTTGCAGTGCAGTGTTTTTATATAATTTACTATCAGTAAACAGTGTTGCCGTATACAATTTTATATATACTATTGAATAAAACATACACACACACCGACACACACACACCGACACACACACCGACACACAGACATTACATACTTTTTTGAAAACATCACGTACATTTCCGTAACACATAGGCGAATGTCATTTTAAAATAAAAACCTAATCAATTATTTATGCAAATGTGGGACGTGCATTAATTTAGAAAATAGAAATGCCAAACTTTGACTATAAGAAAATATGATGTGACAAAACAATTAATAACTGTATTTATTTTATAAAATAAATTTTGCATAAATCCATAAAGCCATAAAGCCATATTTTTGTGATTTTGATGATTAATGAATAAAGTGCGTTCATAAATTTACATAAATATAATCTAACCATGGCTGAAATATGAAATATGCATTTAAGTTGTGTTGTTATTAATTTTTAAGGGATTGATAAAAATACATATATTACAGGCATGTGTACACACACACATACGCCCACACACCCGCACACCCACACACACACACTCGCACACACACTCTTTTTATTACGGATTTAATTGAAATTATATAGACAGAGCGATGCGCAATCGTATGAGATGATTTTTACTTATACTATTTTCAATTTTGTGACACAATTTGCGGATCATGTTTGATGTTGAAATATGTCAAAATGTCACAAAAATTGTATATTTACACGATTTCTCTCCGAACGGTGCATAAAAACGCAACGGTAGTGTGTTTGTGTGTGTGTGTGTGTGTGTGTACGTGGTGGGTGTATCAATGTTTTACCAACGGAATAGTTTTTATTCATTCGTGATTAGAAAAATTTTAATAAAATTATTGTAATTGTTTTTTTTTGTGCATGAATTTTTTTTGGTTATTTTAAATTTTAATTAATTTTTTTTTTTTTAAATAGAAATTAATTTTTTACAGAATTTTAATAAAATTAATTAAACATTTTTTTTAAATTATTTAAGTGTAAAAAAGTAAGTATTGATTGTGTGTGGATGGGGGGGGGGTGGTTGAGAAGGAGCTTAACTTATTTTATTACGTTTTAACATAAATGCAAAAATGTTTAACCAAATAACAGTTAATTTTGGAGGTGGGTGTAGGGCGGGGGAGGGAAAGGGTAGGTGGGAAAAAGAAGCGATGTGTGGGGTTAAACTACTAATTAACTATCCATTAAAAATGTGTAATTGTTTAATTAATGTGGTTTTTTCAGTTTCCGTTAGCCTTAACCGATCGGTACGCAATTGGACTGAAGGAGTCCACAATTTTTTGCTGATAATTTAGGGTTTTTTTGTTCCATTAAATGTGTGCAGTTGTAAAAACGGCGCCGGGGAAGAGAGGGGAGAGGGGTAGCGGCGCCTTTTTCACACATTAATTGTTGCATGCATAATTTTTAAATAATATCCAGGTATGAGCCACTGATAATGTCCATGTGATCCATTCATAATTTAAAAAAAAAACTGTCCTTGTCCAGTAATTTTTGTAAAATGTCCTTAATCCACAAAAAATAACAATTTTTCCACTTGAATCCTTTATTTAATTCACTTCTCCACATCTTTTGCATGCATTATTGGATTAAAATCCATCTATCTTGCTCCCCTTCCTCCACCTCCTGCTCCTCACCACCTCCTGCTCCTCATCACCCTCCATCAATAACATAAATATTAACAGGTAATCATAAATAACAGAACCCATACGCACACACACACACACACACACACACAAAAATGTGTAAATCCATATAATTTCCAAATTTTTGTTTGGGTGCCAGCAAATACCGTATCGCCTATTATTTGCATGGCTTTGTGACCAACTGTGTGTGTGTGTGTGTGTTATCGGGTGTTAACGGGGTTGCCAACCATTTGATTTAATGGTTTTTTTCCTCAATATTAAGTACTAAAATTAACTATTCACTAATCAATTTTATGATATTTTTTTTAAATATATATATAAAAATTTATGTGTATTGTCAGTGTGTGTGTGTGTGTGTGTGTGCGTGAGATGTGTGTGTGTGTTTGTGTACTATAATTATAGATTTACTAATGCCCGGTTGAAGAAATGTGAATAGCATAGAGAACGCAATTATACTCCGTTGTGGTCAGGAACCATAGCGTTCATAGTGTGAGAGTTGCAGGTGTAGGACGACTGTGTCCAATGCCCATTGAACTGATTAGAACAGAACAGTTACAATTCACATTTATAGTTTGTGTGCAATTGTTTGCTATCTCTGCATTTTATTTTAGCTAACGGTACAATATTTCTCTATGTTATTCCCTCGCTGTCACATTGGTTAATGCAACATAGAGTGTGTGTGTGTGTGTGCGTGTGTGTGTGTGTATGTTTGTGTATTTAGTGTTGCTACACTAATATACCACTAAAAATAAATAAATATTTTAGTTATACGTTCAAATTTTTAATTGATATTGGTCAAAGAGTTTGAATAGTAAATAGATGAATATTTTCTATCGAAAAATACTTTCACATAATAATTTTATTTTATATATTTTAATAGCTAAAATCCAACGCAACACATACATAACCACACAATAAATATATATAAAAAAAAAAAACACACACACACACACTCATAAATTGGTTTATTTACTAACACAATACTATACTCATTCGCCCCCCCCGGCCCGCATTCATTCATGATCAAGATCATCATCAATACCAAAATTTAATAATTAAATTAAAATTCAATCTATCTGTCTCTCTCTCTCTCTCTGTGTGTGTCTCTCTCTGTCTGTCTCTTTGTGTGTTTTTGTAATGAACAACAAAATTATTTAAATAATAATTTATTTTTCATTTTATTATTATTGGTTTTGATTATTGCTGCCGGCGCCGCCATTTATAGATGAGATCCCAGTATAGTGCGGGTGGAAGACGTCGTCCTACCCATCAGGAATAATTATTTTATTATTACACACACGACGCATAAAAAATTTAATAGTTTTTTTTCTTTTTTTTTTTTGTTTTTATTATCGAATTATTAATGTGAAAAACGAAAAAAAAAAGCTTTATTTACAACATAACCTCAAAAAAAAAAATTTTTGCAAATATTTAATTTTAATCAATCAAATTGTGTTGACGTTGAATTTTTCACCAAACCAAAAATAACAAAAACCGAACACCAACGTATTTAAAATTTTTGTATGTGGAATATTTTATAAAAAAAGGTGGTCCAGTTATTTTTTTTTTCAAATTATTTTTAATTAATTGTTTTTTTTAGATTGGCCTCTCTATTTTGTCACACTGCTAAAAAAAAAAAAAAAAATTTATTTATTTGTCACAAAATATAATTAATTATAAAATTCACACACACACACACACACACACACACACACTCTAACCGAAAAAAAAAAAAAACAAAAGAACAAACACACACACACACACTTACCACCATTTCACCATCATCCACCATTTAAATTTTATGTCGTTCGCATCATTTTCAATTAAAACTGAAATGACATTTTGATTGACCCACCGCAAAAAACAATTCATTTTGTTGTTGTTGTTGTTCGTTATTATTCAAAATAATTCGATTGCGCAAATGTCGCAATTGCGATTAAAATACGTTAAATTTTGTGGGGCACATATGAAAGAAATGTATGTTTTGAGTGCGCGATCAGTTGTCAGATAAATCTGTGTCTGATGCGTTTGTGTGCCAGTGTGTGTGTGTATTTGAGAGAGAAAAAAATTAGTCAAACAAGGTAGAACGAGTGAGAGAGAGAGAGAGAGAGAGAGTGAGAAAGAAAATATATTATATAAAATAGAAAATAATTAATTGAATTTATTTCACCATTTATTACAATTTCCATTTGATGACATGATTTTTTAAATGTGATTAAATTTTTAATATTTTCTTCCATTTTGTTTTTTTTTGGTTTTAATGGATGATTTGTGTGTGTGGGTGTGTGTGGGTGTGCGTTTTTTTTGTTTCGATGGTGGAACGTCTTCTCTGAAGATTACCAGCCACCTTTGTCAGTGTCAGTGTCTCCTCATACTGCTGTGTAACTTTTGGCCGATTGGTTTTTACTATTTGTATTATTATTTCTTCTTTTATTACTTATTACGTCACACAAGGGCTTGCCAATTTATTTTTTTTTGGGGCAATGTTCCACGCTCATGATTTTTTGTTTGTTGTTTCCAAAAACTTTAATAACCTCATATAGGTGGCGACCACATTGTTGCACTAGTGTATGGGTAAAATGTAGATACGCCAGCCAACCTATTTGGTCCGGAATATCCATTTATTTTCGCTTGCCTTGAACGGGCAACATTATGTTTTTGTGCCAATCCATTTCTAAACAATTGCAATGCTTTCGTTTGAGGGTTAACATTTTTTATGTTAAAATTTTTAATCGATTTTGTCTTGAAGTTTAAATTTTTCCTAGAACTAAATGCGTTAATGTTCCAGTTGATTTCGGGTTCTAGTTGTAGTAATCTCTGATGAACAAAAGTCTATAACAAAACGTCTTTCCTTGTCAGTGTCTCCGCATACGAATAACTATTGTGCCACACAAAGTTCCACTGTGCTTTGGTCACTGCATCGTTGCCAGTCTATTTTTGTATTTTATGTGTGTGTATGTGTCGTGCGTGCAGACATTTCGGAAAGGATAGAAGAGGATATGAATACAAGGTGCTTTCTGGCCATCAACATTTCCCACAACCTCAATTGCACATCCATTTCGTTTATGTGTGGTACCGGTGATGGACATACGCGAATTTCAACACTTTACAAGTTCATGTTTTTTTTGGTATTTATGCTGTGAATTGTATCATCAAACCAATTTTCAATTCAGGCGCTATACCTTAATCACAGACATCAACGCATAAAAATGAGCGACACTCTACCAGAAATATATTTACACACACACACACACACACACACAAATACATATTAATACCGTATGTAAACACAGGCTGTATATTGAGTTACCGTCACAATCAATCACTGATACATTATTGTAAATATTAACAATTGAAACACACACACACACACACACACACCCACACACACACACACACATAATTTTTATATATTTTTTTATTGAAATACCGTTAAGTGTTTATTGTTTACATAAAATGCTTATGTATTATTAAATTTCTGATTGCTGCCTCTGTAATTTATTGCACATACCCCAATTTTATAAAAAAAATTACTAATATATATTTGATAACGTGATTAAGTGATGGAGAGAAATGTTCAGGTGAAGTGAAGTTTTGTAAATAATTTAGGGCAAGAAAGGTATTCTGTTTTACATATACACCGCTCCGCCAACTCCTCCTGCATCGTCCGCATCGTTTTGTAAATAATTTTCTATGCGCAAATTTATATTTCAAATCAACACACACAGTCACACACACACATCCACACACACACGACACACCGATTATCGAGTTTGAAAAGAAACAATTATTTTGTAACGGATTTTTGCGTCGAATTAATTACGGTAGAATTCGTTTTTTTATTTTGTTAAATTCAATCATCAAACAGGAAATAATAAATAGTTTAACGAGCACCTTCCCAAAATTTGGCGTTATTTTAATATTAGATTAATAATTTTGTGGTCCGTTTTTGGTGAAGCGTTGCGTAAACCATTTGGCAACATTATTCTACTGTAATTAATTTTGAAAAATTAAATTTTAATTATTTTATTTACAGTTATTTATAATTTTTTTTCGATGTTTTTACATTTATACAGTTTTTGTTAAAATTTGAAAAAAAATCATCGCCATTGTTGTGCGCTGTTTGTCCCTCGAAAAACACCAAACAAAATTTAAAAATAAAAAATGGCTCATTTAACTGGTTTTTATTTCTTTTGTTTTGTTGCTCTTTAGCACACTATTATTTTATCTCTATCTCTCTCTCTCTCTCTAGCTGTCTCTAGCTCTCTCTCTAACTAGCTCTCTGTACTGTGTGCTGTTTACACTGTTATTTTCAATTTATTTTTATTGTTGTTTCATTATTAGTTTGTGGAAAAAAAAAAACATAGAAAATTTTTAATTATTGTTTCTGTGAAAATGCGATGATACGGTTTGATGATGGCCAATCAAATGAATACAATTATTCATGGGCTGATTTTTGTTTGTGTGTACGATGAATGTAATAATTCTATGTTGTTGTTGTTGTTGTTGTTGTTATTCCATATATAGTTTCGAAGTATTTGTTGTTGTTATTGTTGTTGTTGTTGTTCATTTTACACGAATGTCCCGTTAATGTTTGTTGTTATTTGTATTTGTGTAACAATAATTGTTGTTGAAAATGTAATACACTCACACAAAAAATTACTAGCATGTTTTTTCGTTTTTGTTTTGATTACGACAGAAATTACAAAAATAGAATTAATTTACAGTTATTTAATTAATTTATTAATACATTCGCCCCATCCCCCCCACCCCACCCCCACATTTGCGGTACATGATGTTCGTCCACAGCTCTCGCTCTCGATCTCTCTCTCTCCCTTTCAGTTTCATTAACTTGCGCACAACTTATTCATTTGAAATTAATTAACAATTAATGAACAGTTACACATTTGTTAACCCCCCCGCATTTTACAAACCAAAATACACTCACTCACACACACACACACACACCCACTCACACACACAAAATTTGTGAGCTTAAAAATTAAAATGCTTTGTCATCCATTTTGTTTTGTAGTAGAAAAATAAACTAAAAACATTTTGTCAATCAACTTAAATAGTTTATTGGTTTGGGTGTGCGCATAGTTACAGTTAAATAATTGTGTGTGTGTGTGTGTGTGTGTGTGTGTGTGTGTGTGTGATGTGTAGATAGATAAAATTGTATTAGTTAATTTGTTTATCCAATCATTGCATTGCATTTTTTAAGTAAATGTTTGTTGTTACCGTTAATTTGTTTAAGACAAAATTATTCTTGCATGGCTTTGTTATGCGGAAACATATATTTAATAACAAAAATACCCACACACACACACACACACACACACACACACACCCACACACACACACACACTCTTCCTCTAAATAATGTAATTATTTTAGAAATTAAAAAAAATTAAATTGATCGACGAAAAAGCGGTTTCAAATGAATTGCAACATGAGATAAAAAACGACGTTTTACCAACCGAATTGATAAAAATAATTTAATTGTACGCATGCGCTGCTTTGTACAATAAATAATATTAGACTATGTGCTATAATGTATTTGCTTTGTGAATCAACCGCCACAATAATCATATTGTTGTTGATTCAATTGAAAGCTCCTTTTTCCCGTACCGTAATTCAGGCAATAGTAAAAGCTTTGTATTATTCCCAATTACACACAGTGCGTAATTGGTGTTACACGTAGAAGTGTAACAATATGCACCGCGCACAGGTCTTTTATTGCTGTGACAATTGCCACTGGTTTGTGGACACAATTAATGGTTTAGTTACATCGAAAAAAAAATGGTTTAGAGGTGAACAAAAGAATGTACGCAGAAGTATTGAAGCAAAAAAAAAAGTCATCACCTACATGCCCCACCCCCCTCTCCCCCCTTCCAAACGGTAATTAATCCTTTTATTTTATTCACCAAATGCATCGATACGAACCAGCCGATTCAAATGAACTGCGACACAATAGAATTTATGCAAGAAATATATAACTCTCAAAATTTTTTTTTTTATATAAACGCATGCGCAATATTTGTTTATTTAAATGTTTTTTTTTGCCCCTAATCAAACCCTCTCCTCCTCCCCGCCCATCATGTTGTAGTTCATTTGAATCGTCTGCTCTCGTTACCAATGCAATGCGAAAAATAATTTATTTGTATTGTTTGTTTGGTTTTTTTTTTTGCCAAAGTGATTTAAGTGATTTAAGTGAAATGAATCACTAATGTTTTGTGAGGCGGGTAATAATTTCTAAAATTAATTACATTTAATTAATAATTTGATTTGTACTGCAATGCAAAAAAAAACTCTGTTGTCTAAACGTCTAATATAAAAGTTAATGCTGCTGCTTCTGCTGCTTCTGCTGCTGCTGCTGCTGGTGCTATTGCTGCTGGCTTCTGGCTGTTGGCTCTGCTGGCTACTATTTGTTTGTCATTATGCTTTTTATATGGTAATGGTAATGGTAGTAGTAGTAGTAGTAATAATAATTGAATGAATGAATGAATATATACAGACAAACCCCTAATTGTTTCCCGCATTGACGGCGCAATCACTGCTTATCGTACACCATTTGGCGATCGTCCCAAAATGCATTGCTGTTCTGATTGTAGCCTTTTTGTGTTTAGTTTTGCTGTCACTGCTGTTATGCACTTACTTATTTAAATATTTTTTTTTACAATATAAACCAAACATAGAACCGTAGCAATGTAAAAGTTAGAGTTTTAACATTACTGTCAATTAATAATTGTATTGTTTGTGTTGACTGATTTCGAGCTACGACATCAGCAGTCAACGTAATTGACCGAATTTCATTTGCAACCATATCAAAATGATTAGCGTCCGAGCGGTCATTACCAAAACAAACAGTAATGTTATAACCGAAAAAATCAAATCAAATCAAATCAAATCAAATCAAATCAAATATATATTTGTTTATTTTGGTAGAAGTGACACAGAAATTGTCATGTTATTTGTTAGTTACCGTTATTTTTTTTACCGTTATTTTTTCATTTTTTTAATTTACTGTTATTTAACCAACTAATTATAGTCGAATCGTAACCAACCAATTGAGAATTAAATGCATGCCCTCTAATTCTCATTGTTATTGTTATTAATATTATTAGTTAAATTGTTATTGTTATGCCGTTTGAATTGTGAATGTGGGCGTGTTTATGTGTTCATGAGATGTTTTGATTGGTTCGTTTTTAATTTTTTAAATATAATTTTTTTCAATAAATAAATAATGGCAAAATTAATTCAGATTTAAGAAAAAACAAAGCATTGAAACACTAAATTTTGTCGGAGTGTAGTTTTAATAATTTTCAAAATAACCATTGCCGCGCAACGCATAAGCCGACGGTCCGCCTAAACGACTAAATAATGATGATCGATTTTTGTTGCGAATTTTGTAAAAAAAACGGTCTATCTTCGAACTGCGATGTCACTAAGAGCTACGAAAAAAGTGGGCTGATTGGTGGGCAGCTAGAACTTACGACTGATGATTTCAAAATGATCGATGAATGTCATTGGAGCCGTGTTTTTTTTTTTGTAACGACTCAACCGCCATAATTTACACCACATTCCAATCGGTAGCGTATGTTTTGTTGTCATGACATTTCAATGGATTTAAAAATGGTGTATGTTGAATTGTTTTGTGTACTCAACGTGGCACTATATGGCGCGGCGTGGAGGTGTGGACTATGTCAGTAAATACAGAAAAATGCATTCGTACCGTTGCGCTATGGCTCTGCAGACGTATTCTAAAGATTCCTGCGGTCGATCACGTTACTAATGATGAAGTTATTTGACGGATTTGTTAGTCGCGACAACCTGAATTAAATTAAATTAAATAAAATAAAATAACGAAAACTGGACACATACTTTGGACACATCATGAGGAATAACAAAAATATCGACTCCTACAAGTTATTATACAAGAAAGGGGTTGAAGGTCGCCGGGGGCCCTGGTCGCAGGCTACGTATATCTTGGCTGGCAAATCTGCGCGAAATGGTGGTGGAGTAAATCACACCACGAAATTATTTCGAATTGCAGCCAATAAAGTAAAAATGGGCATGATGGCAGTCGTAAACGTCCGCGCAACAGATAGGGCAATTAACGAAGAAGAAGAAGAATAGCTAGCACATGGGAAAATTGAATGAATTTCCTTAAGAATTTGACAAATTTTTCACGATTTTTAAGCGGATCAAAAAGAACATTTTCTAGGTGTTTCTAGGATTTTTTTTACAAGGATAATTAATTGCGATCGGTGTCGAATGCAAAAATGGCATCAAAATAGGAAATTGCGGAAAAACTAAAAAATTTTTAACGGATCAAGGACATTTTTCGGCGTAGGGATATTTAAATTTTTTTCACAACCATCAAGGACATGGACGAAGGGGATAGTTTTTCTTTTTCATTTAATTTCAACAAAACTGTGCTCACATGAATACCAAAAAGTCGATCAATTGAAAATGGAAGTTAAATTTTGTAATTTTATGGATCAAGGACATTTTGTAGGGATATTTATAGTTTGTGGGTTTTTTTTTTTCTATTCACGCATGTACCGTCGTCATCGGTTAAGAGAATTTATTGCTGGAGAATTGTGAACGTTGATCAGATCGTTGAACTATTGAAATTCATAAAAAAAATAACAATTGAATAGAACTTAAGGGGCAACAAAGATCAAGGATCAAATTTTCAGCGTAAGGATATTTAGTTTTTCCATTTAATTTTCATGTGATTCGAAAGAAAATATATATAAATATAATTTCAAGGATCAAGGATCAAATTATTGGATTTGTTTTTACGATTTAAAAAAAACGCGGGGAAAAACGGTATTTGATGGAGAAAATTTAATTTAAATCGATCAGGGATCAGGGATATTTTTGAATTTTTATTAAATGAATGTTACCAAAGGAAACGTTAATTGAGTATAACTAATAATAGTGTGGCAAGGATCAAGGACATTTTTGTGTAGGGATATTTTTTTGCACTAATATTTAAATCTATGTTATGCGATCGACCCCCCATTCAAAAGAGAATTTAATAGAGAATTTAAAATTTTAAAGATCAAGGATCAAGGACATTTTGCGTACGAATATTGCTTTTGTTTTTAATTTAACAAACGGCGAAAAACCGTATTTGAAAAAGGGAGAATTTAATATTTAAATCCATCAGGGATCAGGGATATTTTTGAATTTTAACTAATGGATGGATGTTACCAAAGGACGTTAATTGAGTATAACTAATAATAGTGTGGCAAGGATCAAGGA
>OU343119.1:16787958-16822958 GCA_910594885.2 Bibio marci | reverse complement strand
TCACTCACAGAAAAGACGGTGTCAAATGCTTCCATCACACACACAAACACAAACACATCCACATCCACACAAACAAACACACACACACACACCGACACACTCAAAATAGTTGTGTGTGTTTCTTTTTCTAAAATTTTTCACAACGTTTCAAAGAAGACAGAGCAGAAATGTCCAGGGTAAATGATCATTTATTTGGTTCGATCATAGGTTAACACACTGATCTGTGTTTTGTGTACTTCACAATAGTCGCTAAACGTGGTGTAGAATACAAAAGAAAATTAGCAAGCATCATTCATTCGATAGATCTTGCGTTAATGTATTATTTGGTTTCGTCGACATAGACACCAGCACAAGCCGAAACGACTTATAAGATTTCAAATCGCAATAACATTTACAATACCAAGTGGAAAAATAAATTAACTCGATTTGAAAAATATCAAAATGTGAGTTGTTCCGAAACCTAATTTATTAGGACCTTGCATTAATAATGTCGATTTGATAACAGTTGGCGTAACTGGCGTTGTGTGTGCATCGGAACACACCGCGGCCATATTCTTTTTTTTTCTAGTCTGTCATTACTCTATAAATTTCAGTATATGTTTCGTTTCGTTGAAGTGTAAACAACAAAGTTTTTTTTTGCTTCGAACATGTCGAATTACGTGCCTGGAAAGTTGTTGTTTTGCAGGGAAGTTTAATAACTTTCTTTTAATTTGAAGAAAACCGCTGCTAATAGTTATCGATTGTTGGTAGCGGATTTCGGTGAACATGCTCCAAATCAAAAAACTTGTGAACGATGGTTTACACGCTTCAACTTCACAATCAAATCAGCGATATTCATTGCCAGAAGGTAATGCTGTGCATTTGTTGGTGGGATCAGAAAGGTGTGGTGTATAACGAGCTGTTGAAACTAAATGAAACGGTTACAGATGATCGCTACCGACGACAACTGGGCGAATTGGCAAAAAAATTGAACGAAAAACGACCATTGATAGCTCGAAAACACCACAAAGTTTTATTTCACGATGACCAGGCCAGACCACATCGCGCGTGCAAACATCGTTAAGGAAAAAATAAAGAGGCTCGGTTGGGATCATTTTGATCACCCCCCCCGTACTCTCCATACCTTGCTCCTTCTGATTACCATTTGTTGCGATCAATGCAGATCAGCCACTGACAGATGTACGCTTTCGCAATGCTGAAGAAGTGCGAAAATGGGTCGATGAATGGATTGGGACAAAAGATGAGGAGGAGTTCTTCAAACGAGGAATCAACAAACTTCCCAAAAGATGGGAGGTTGATGCGACTCAATCATTTTGTTATACAAATAAATGCCATTTTCAAGCCAGAAAATCGACATTATTAATGCAAGGTCCTAATAATTAAAACTTTAACATTATTATCTCATCCGGTTTGGAATCGATATCGGCACACTCACACTGGCCTAACAAAATGGGTAGGGGTTTTTTTTTTAAATACCTTCATTGTCATACCAAAATAAAATTAAAATTGAACGAAAAGTGTTCGTAATTGTTTGGGCAACAGCGCACAACGGTATTGTGACAAAAGAACGTACCCACATGCTACCAAAAATTACAGATAATCGCCGATGAAAAGTATCGGGTGTGTGGCGAAAAAGATTTCGCAAAATCAAAAGATTTGACTATAATGTTTTTTTTTTTCGGGAATATTTGAGATTAACTCCTTAACGCACAATTTTTTTTTATAAAAAAAACCGAGCACATTTTGGCCGGTTTTGTGCGCCCCCCCCATATTAATACGTTTGTGCGCGTTAAGCGGTTAATGGGGAATGCCGCTAGCACTACTAAAAATTCAAAACTATTAAACATTTTTCATTTCAAACAATAAAATCGATTGGTCAAACTATATTTAATTGATAGCATCGTTTGGGTTTTATGGCAACAGTAACAAACTGTGGCTATAGTGTCACACATTGTTCCACTGAACTGATTTTCACACATAACAAAATGATAATTTCGTTTGGTGTAGATACGAAAATAGTGGATCTTATGGGTCACAAACATTCAAATTCGCATAGCTTTTAAAGCTATCATAAAATTGTGAATGAGACATTCCTTAGACAAGCGGATGCGGACAACGTTTGGATGTCGTTCATTTTTAAACTCAATCGGGTACTGGAAGACAACCGAATTGTTGGGTGGGGTAGGTGATGGGGGGGAGGGGGGGTCCCAATTCTTTCCCTTTTATCATCACATCAATAATTTAAAGTAAAATGTTTACAGCGCCGACAGTCTGAAGAACTGTGAAAACTTTGGCATTCTATACTCATCACCGCTGTCGCACATAAGTCAATGAATCAATGGATTTGAGTTTGTATACGGCACAATGAAATTATGGCGTAACGTTTTTTTTTTTTTTGTTAATTATTATTAATTATTATTAATTATTATTAATTATTATTAATTATTATTAATTATTATTATTATTAAAGCTAAAATTGCACAAACATAATATTGGTTTTTTTTTTTTCCGGTTTTTTTTCTTTCGGCTATGGCGATGGCGCACGCGCGACACAAAAAAAAAGAATAAAAGATGGTAATAATTTAATAATATTTTGTAAATAATTTTAAAAAATACCTATTTACGATTTGATTTGCTAATTTTAATTATAAGACAATAGCATTCGTTTGAATAATCGGCCTATAAATTAAACGAAAAAATTAGAAAAATGGTAAAAAAATTATTTGGAAAAAAACCGTTAGAATTTTTTTTGTGTATTTTTATTTTTTTTTTTTTTGAGTTCCAAAAATGAAATTAAAAATATTTTTCTTAATTTTTTAATTGTTTATGTACAAATTAATAAAAAAATAAAAACAAAAAATAGCAAGAATAAAGAATAAAAATGATGGAAAAGCGCGCTTGCGTTTGTCGTTTAACAAAAAATATAAATAAACATGCGCATTTCATTTCCAATTTTTTTTGTTTATGGTACACATTCGATTTTATACACTGTTTGAAGAGTCGATGGTAGTTTCTTTTAGCACCCCCCCTCCGCCCCAAAAAAAAAATAAAAAAAAACTAACCAACCCAAAAAATCATTTAATTAGACAATGTGACAGTTCGAGGCAACGCGCCCCCATTGAATTGAATAATCACATATTATAAATGTTTTAGGATTGAACGAAGTGCATTACAAAAAGCTGCAATAACAGTGAAACTGAAACATTTTTCTTTCGAAAATTAATTGCGATTGTAAATGGAAATACAAATTGGATAGAAATCAAAGAGTGTATGACACACACAAGCCGATGCTGATGGCATCGGGACAGTGCTGTAATAGTTTACATTCAAAATAAATATGTAAATTTATTATTGGGTCTATAACTAGGGTCGAACGAAACGTACTCCGTGGCATATTTGGTCCCGCCGTCAAAGAACAGAATGGTTGGAGGCGACGATACAATTTTGAATTAGACAAGTTGTACACGGTCAACCAAATTGATTGTCAAAACAATCAAGATCAATAGATTGAGAGGCCGGTTGGACACGTAGAACGCGCATGGAGGAGGAGCGTGTGCCAAAAAAACTGTTAAATAGTAAACCAGAGGGTAGAAGGAAAGCCGGAGAAGACCTAAGGCGAGATGGCTAGATGCCGAGTAAACTGTGATATCGAAGATCCTTAAAATTCGGGATTGGAAGACATTAACAGTGCGGATAGGTCAGGTTGGAAAAGCGTGTGTTGGAGAAGGCTAAAACCGCACCCGGGTTGTAACCGGCCATGGAGTAAGTAAGTAAGTAACTAGGGTCTGGGGATAGTCTTATGGTTGTCATAAGTAGTATTGCTTGTACGCAGTGCAAATGTTGGAGTACTTCGCTATTGGTAGTTAGTTGAATCCACCATTCATATTCAATTGAAGTGTAAACAAGTATTAGTTTTCTTAGTTGATTAAAGGCCAAAACATACTGCCGTGAGTGACGGGCCTTTTTTTACTATCGCAAAATATGATACCATACTGCCGTGAGCAATGGGACGTTTTTTGACATTTAATTCTTATAAATTGTCCAAAAACTTCTTGAAAATAAAATTTTTTTTATTGTTCTCCGTTTTACCGCAAGTCAACAAAAGAAAATAGACAATAACCGGCCGAACCGTCCACCAGTATGTTTCAGATATGGAAAATGCTTTGTTTCTATTCAAAACGGCCCGTCACTCACGGCAGTATGTTTTGGCCTTAAAAATAGAAAATTTTCTACCAACAAAATAGCATTTGCGCGGGAACTTATGTTAAGTAATTTTATTCAAGAAGAAGAAAACAGCAGCAGGAAACTTATCGCTTTTTGTTATAAATTTATGGTGAACATTCACCCGCCCCGTCACAAAACAATTGTGAGAGTATTGGTTTAGACGACGGTTTAAAAATAATGATTTTGATGTTAGAAATAAAGAATGCGTTGGAGCACCCAAAAAAATTTGAAGACGAAGAATTTGAAACTTTACTAAGTGAGAAGATCCATGTTAAAAACGGAAGAAGAATCAGCATTGGCATTAGATGTTACCCAAGCACAAGTGTTTCCAAACGTTTTTAAGAAGATGGGACGGTTCCAAAAGCTATCGTATTGGGTACCACATGAACATTAACGGAAAGATTACAAGAAAATCGGAAAAACAATGTGTGTGAAATTTTGCTTCAAAGACATTTAATTTTGCATCGAATTTTGTGACTAGGTAATGAAAAGTTGATCCATTACGATAATCCATAACGTTTGAAATCATGGGTGAAAACAGGTGAACCAGATCCATCGACACCAAAACGCAATATTCATGGTTAGTCTAAGGTTATGCTGTGGATCTGGTGGGACCAGTGCTTGGTGTAGTGTACTATGATCTGCTTCAACCGGAACAAACCAACACTGTTGAACGTTACCGAGAACAATTAATTCAATTGAGCTGAGTATTTCATCAAAAACGACCAGAATATGCCAACAGACGTGTGACCGTGTGATTCTGCGCAGCATGATAATGCTAGACCACACGTTGCAAAACCGCGGTCAAAGAAACGTTAGCCGACACTTGGCTGGGAAGTTCTACCCCGCCCGCCATATTCACCAGACATTTGTTCCGTTCGATGCAGTCATCCCTTTCTGCACACACCGGTTAAATTCATACGAAGTTTTAAAAAAATGGCTAAATTCATGGATTGCTTCAAAAACCTAAGAAGTTCTTCGATGAGCGAATCCATAATTTGCCACTGGGATGATCAAAATGGTTGTAGCTTCCGATGGCAAATACTTTGAATAAACTCAAATGTACCGTTACTTTCAAATAAATCTGTTTTTTTCTTACCAAAATATCGCCCAAAACTTAGTTGTCATAGACCTAATAATTTCGATCGGTCATCATCATCATTTGACAGTAATAGAAACCGGCGAATTTGTATTAACATATCATTTAGTCAAATATATCGTTGGTTATCGAGTCAATGAAATTGTAAAATTTAACTTTTTTCAAATGAAAAAAAGTGGAGTGAAAATTTCATACAAAAAAATATAATAAAAATTTAACCAAAGACTTTTCAAACAACATATAAAAATATTGAATTTAAATTTTCATTTCGCTTTTCGTTTTTGTTCGTAAATAACAAAAAAAAAAAAAAATTCCAGTCACGCGCACGCGTTCAGTCTTCAACACTATTTGAAAAAAAAAAAAAAAAAAACAAACCAAAAAAAAAACCGGTTTAACACAAAGAGACACATAAAACGAGGAAAAGAATTGTTAATAAATATGTTCGAGTTCATGCGCACTACCTTATTTTGTCTGTGGTGTGTTTGTGTGTGTGTGTGTGCAATGACGGATGACTGATGAGTGAGTGAGTATGGGTTGGTTATATATGTATGTGTGTGTGTGTGTGTGTGTATGTGTTTGAGTGTGTTGTGGTGTATATAGATATATATTTATAGATACAACGCATGCTCCATATATGACGTCTGATCGATCAGACTGATTTACAGAGCATTCGTGACACAACGAAACCGGTGGTAGTTCTTTGCACAAACTATACGGTTACTAGACACATAGAGAGAGACAACGATGATAACAGTTATCGGGTGTTGCCATAAAACAGGAAATAGGAAATAATTTTATTCAACAACTGTTTCCAACTGTCATCGTTGTGTCGCTCTATATTTATATATTTTATATGTAGGTTAGTAACTCTGTGTCACCAATCCTCTCCACATCAGTCCAATTCATTCATTATCAGACCGTATAGATATTGAACACGTGTCTATAGTTTTATATTATTTTTTTGTTTTTTACAAATTTAAAAGAAATTTTTTAGCGCAACACACATGCGCAATGATTTTGAATGAATAATTGAATTGAAATGAATAATAACACGCAACAACGACAATAACAACATCAACACAAAGTGATTAATTTTAAAAAAAAAAAAAAAAAAAACAAAACAATTTACCAATAACTCCATCCTGATCGGACTCATCCGACGATAATTGTGAAATTGTTGTTTGTGATAATTGTTGTGACAATTCTGGTGATTGTGGTGGTATGGGATAACCAATACCACTACCATTTCCATCCAAATTACCATGACCCATATTATTCATATCATCAGTTATTAAAATGGGTGTACCATCGATGGTAGAACCGATGCCATTATTACCATCTGGGCATTCAATATTATTTCCGCCACCGGATCCATCAACACCACCGTTTGACGTCGTTGTCGTCGATCCATTCGGTGACGCTTGACCACAACTTAACGTATCCAAGTGTTGCTGAGACAATGACAAATGTGATTGCTGTATTAGTAGTTGTTGATGTTGTTGCTGTTGTTGTTGTTGTTGTTGTTGCTGTTGCAATTGTTGTTGGTGTTGGTGTTGGTGTTGATGTTGCTGTAGCTGTTGCTGTTGTTGTTCATGTTGCTGTTGCATAAATTGATTATGATGCAAATTTGGATTTGCGTAACGCGGTTGAATACGACTTTGAAAAAATGGATGTGCACCTAAATGTGTGGAGGAGTGGTGTGGAGGGAGGGCAGGGTGGCGGACGGTCGGATAAAAATAAAATTAAATGAAATGGATTTTATAATTATTTTCGATAAATACAAAATTCAAACAAAAATGTGCCAATATATGTATGTGTGTGTGTGTGTGTGTGTGTGGGTGTGTGTATGCGCGTAATGCATATTTATGATTTTTGAGAAGTTAACTTTAGACTATTGGTTGAAATGAGTGTGTGGGTGATAGTAGTTGTCTGGAAATACAAAAAATTCGATAATTGTGTGGATGATGACACTGGTTAAAATCATTTCCGATTTGATGGTAGTTTTTTGGGCGTTTGAAAAAAAAAAAATTAACGATAATTTTTACAATTACAATTTTGAAAACCAATTTTTAAATTATATATTTACGTTGTGAATATTGCTAATAAATGTATCGTTTTGTCGCCAAAAAGCACACAAAATTATGTTTTATACATTTGGAAAACGCAAATATAATTGAATGGGTTCGCGATCAATTTAATTGTACCATCAAATCAAAATAAAGAATAGCTACGGAATAAAAGACTCCGTTCCAACGAGCGATCACCTCAACACGATCGACAATAATCAAATTTCCAGCCATATTAGAGAATTCAAAAATATGGTATCCAAATTTTACTTCAACCCCCCCCCCGTACCATCCTCTACCGCCAAAGGCAAAACGGAAATTATTTGAAGTTGCGGTCAAAAAGTTCGCATAGAGAGAGAGAGAGATAGAGATGGGGTGTTAACGATACATGCCTAAAAATAACTTATAATAATTAAAAGACACAAAATATTAATTGGTCAAATATTTTGTCCCCATAAACATTTTCAATCAAAATATATAAATTAATTAATGTATCGGCAATCAAATTATTAATTAATTAATAATTAAATGCCAATTGTATTATATTATTCACATCTGCGCGCATGTACCAAAAATAACAATTAGAAAAAAAAAAAAAAAAAATCGCGGGCTGCTGATCGACGGGTGTTAAAAATCTAAAAAAAAAATATTACAAAAAAATTAATAATTAATAATTGAAGTTATTAAATTACTTGGTAAGTGTTGGGGTGGTTGTTGTTGTTGTTGTTGTCGTCCAACACCATTTCCATATGGGGGCACATCAAACGAACCATTTAATGATGTTGGTGGTGGTGGTGGTGGTGCTGCACCAGCGGTACGAATATAACCGCCGCCACGATTATTAAATGGTGGTCTTTTCGGACAAAATTGACGTTGAAATGGCATTGTTATTACTTCACCACCACCACCACTACCACCGCCACCCAAAACATTATTATGATCATACTGTTGTTGCGCATATTGCTGTTGCTGATATTGATATCTGGGTCCAACATTATTTCGATTATTATTAAATGGATTTTGATTTTGTTGTTGTTGTTGTTGTTGTTCATGTTCTGGACCACGCCATGTATTATTATTATTGTTGTTGTTATTGTTGGTCCCATTATTGTTATTAATATTATTATTGTTATTTAGTTCGTCAATATATTTTGATTGAAATTGTTGTTGTTGTTGTTGTTGTTGTTGTTGTTGTAGTTGCTGCTGTGGCGGCAATTGTCTCCAATTAATAATTGGTTTTGTTAAATTATTATACGGTTGATTCACTGATTTCGCTACATTACCTTGTTGTTGCTGTTGTTGTTGTTGTTGTTGTTGTTGTTGTTGTTTTTGATAATGATAATTATTATTAAATTGTTGTTGTTGTTGTTGTTGTTGTTGTTGTTGATATGAATTTTGATTATTAAAATGATTTTGTTCATATTTGTTTAATCCACCCGAATTTAAAGTTAATGGATTAACACGAGCGGTTAGATGGTGTTGCATTTGTTGTTGGTGTTGGTGCATCATTAGCTGTTGCTGTTGCATGTGTTGCTGTTGTTGTTGTTGTTGTTGTTGAAAACGTTTTATATTATTATTGAAATTGATACCACCCATACCATTACCATTACCATTACCATTACCCATAACAATGTTATTGCCTTTGTTAAACATCTGTACCAATTCCAATAATTGATCGGTTGGTTTTTGGCCGGCTTCTTCCAACACCGCAACCAATTCACGTGCCTGACGTGCATTGCCGGGTGTAAAAAATGTATAGGCTGTACCGGACTGTTGACAACGTCCAGTGCGTCCAATACGATGGATATAATCTTCGGATGAATTTGGATAATCATAGTTTATAACATATTTAACGTCTTCAACGTCTAAACCACGTGCAGCCACATCGGTTGCAATTAAAATCGATGATTTACCACATCGAAAATCATTTAGAACAAAATCACGTTCGGATTGTGATTTATCGCCGTGTATTGAAGTGGCCGCAAAACCAATGCGTCGTATACTTTTTAATATGTCTTCGACTTTTTTTTTAGTTTCGGCAAATATTATAATTTTATTGGTGTGATCGGCCGCAATTTCATGTAATAAATTTCCAATACGCATTTCCTTTTCCTCTTCGTTACAAATTTCAATTAACTGACGTATATTATGATTGGCCGCCAAATTCAATGAACCAATATTTATTTGTATGTAATCGGTGAGAAAATCTTCGGCCAACGTTTGTACCTCTTTCGGCCACGTTGCCGACCACATCAACACCTGACGATCGGGTCGTATTTGTTCAATAATTTTACGTATTTGAGGTTCAAAACCCATGTCCAACATACGATCGGCTTCGTCCAACACCAAATATGTACAACGTCGTAAATTTGTTACACAACGTTCGAGAAAATCAATTAATCGTCCGGGTGTTGCGATAACAACTTCAACACCCCGTTCTAAATCACGTTGTTGGGGTCCCTTTGGTGACCCACCAAAAATACATGTATGCCGTACCAACGGATTCGAATTCAATCCATATTCATTTGTAACACTTTGTATTTGTTGGGCCAGTTCACGTGTTGGTGCCAATACCAATACAATGGGTCCGTCGCCACGTATCAACCGCGGTTGATGCTGTATATGGACGATGGCCGGTAACATATAGGCTAACGTTTTACCGCTACCAGTTTGAGCAATACCCACTAAATCACGACCGCTTAATGCAATTGGCCAACCCTGTGACTGAATGGCCGTCGGTGTTAGAAAACCTTGTTTTTTTAATTCTTTCATCACCGATATGGGAAAATTGATTTCATCAAATTTTTTATTTGGATTTGGTACATTATTACCGGCCACCGTAATTTCTAATTGTAAACGATATTGAATAATTTCATCGTCGGTAAGTATTTTTGTCGACGGATGTTGTAAATAGAAATTTTTTTCAAATGGTTCCAATTCATCCCATATTGGTTTCTCCAATGTTTTACCAGGATTTTTTGCTTTTTCACTTTGCATTCTCGCACGCTCTTCTTTTGTTAAATTATTATTTGATTGATAATTGTCAATGATAACGGAACCACCACCATTTTCATCAGCACCATCATCATAATTATTACCATTTGTATTACCATTATGACCATAACGACTAGCGTATTGTTTATTATTTGTAGTATAAAAATTATTCGGATTATTGTAACGTGGACGCTGTGGACCACCGTAATTTGATGGATTTGTTGCTGGTTGATAATGTGAAACATAATTATGTTTATTATTATGAATGTACTGTTGTTGTTGTTGCATTGTATATTGATCGAATGCTGCTGCTGCTGCTGCCGTTGGTGGTGGTGGTCGATTCATAGCCGATCGATGTATGTCTGACATTGGATATACTGAATAAGGCTGTTGCTGTGGCACCGATTGCATTTTGTGTTGCTGCGTGTAAATCTAATTGGATCGATTCAGTTAATTGTTTGTTAATTGGTAATATCGATTTTGGTGATGTTTGTTTTTTTAATTTTTGATTGCATATGACTAAAAAAAAAAGAAAAATTTAAAAATTAAAAATTAAATTATAATTGATTCCGTAATTTGAAGAGAGAAAAAATATTCCATGACAAAAATTTGGTTGCGTGACACTTGATCTATTTCCTTATTTCATCCACATCACAAAAATCACACAAAATATACAGCAACTGTTAATAATAGGACACGAATAATATTAATATACTATCGGCGCCAAAAAATGGTAAATTAGACATCAATTTAATATCTCAAAATAATCGATTAAATGATGCGTAAGCAATAAATTCCATATGGCAGCCAGCCAGAATATGTAAAAACTGAATGTTATAAAGAAACATAAAATATGGTCGTCAAACCATGTCGAAACACAAAGACAATTTGTGTAATTTTACTAACCACCGCTTTTGTGAAAATGTGTGAAAAGAAAAATCGATATTTTTTATACAGAATGTCCGATTACATTACAGTGCAAACGCTTCAATGGGAATGATGGCGAACATAATTCTACTAATAACTTGGGAAATTTCCATTGACATAATAACAATCGATGACTAATATTTGTAAATACCTATTCCGATCCTGTACGAATCGAAAAGTTTTCACACTTTCCGATTCAGTCAGTTTTGTCGAGATACACACGATTCTGAAACACTTTATTTCGGTAGCCTTATCTCTGCAGTAGCCGAAATTTTAAAATCAATTGAAAATTAACTACAGTTTAAAAAAACCATAAATCTACTTGCAAAAAAAAATAATTAAAATTGTTGACGACCCGCTAAACCCAGACCACCACCTCACACTAAATTCTCAGCAAAAAATCGAAATTTCCATTTTTTTCTTTTAATCTCGTTCGAAATAATTAATTAATTTTTTATTCCAATTGTAATTTATACATAATTTTAAAACTAAACTAACACCGTCAATGTTTTGCCGAAGAAATCATTAAAATCGCAAAAAAATATAGGCAATAATTTTGTTTAGATAAAAATGGATTTTATTTTTTCCAAAATATTCGTCCTAACATTTTTTCGTTTGTGAAATGATAAAAAAAAAAATGAAAAACATAAAAAAGTATAAAATAAAATTATATTAAAAATAGAACAGCGATGACACCCTGTAATTTTTAATTTTTTTTTTTTTCCATTGAATGAATACAATTTTTTTTTTTTTTTTTTATTAATTTTTTTTTTTTTTTTCACTAACCATAGCCGCCATTTTTTTATATAAAAAAAAAAAATCGAATTCAACGAATGGCAAATGTTTTGTTTGACCAGAAATTTACGCACACACAATTTATGCGAAAAAAAAGAAAAATAGAAATAGCAATAAAAGAAACTAAAATCGCGCATATTTTTGACCATTTGCAATGAAAAAAGGGTAAAAGAAAAAAAAAAATGTTTTTCATCACTGTCTCAAAAGGTATCCAAAAAAAAAGTGGTAAAAATTTGTAAAAAAAAATAAGAGTGTACCTTTTTTTTTGCGATGTGTAATTGTAATTGATATTTTTGTTGTTGGATCTTGATCTTCCTCACAGTTTAACACAAAACAAACTTAACTATTTTCGAAAATGTTGTTAAAGAAAGAAAGATAAATTCCGTAAAATATCCAGTCGCTTACAGGACACAAAAATGAGTCTAAAATGTAAAAAAACTAAAAAAAAAACTAAAAAAAAAAGTATACAACGCGCAATGGATCTCTGGAGGTTGTTACGAACAAAACGACAACGACGCACACAATGACACAAAACAAAAAAAAAACTCACCTAACAAACTGATGGCACGCAAGCACCAATCAATGCAGTTGAAGTGTCACCACCACACAATTCCTGCGAACGGTTGCCGATCGACAACGAAATACATAAAATTATATCCTTCGGAGTGTCAGAAAATAAAAAAAGGCATCGGCTTGCGATTTTTCTTATCCAGCTGATTTAAATATACAGACAATATACATATATAAAATCAATACATATATGAAGTCAAATCAGTCGACCGACAAACAATGTGTAAATAAAATTAAGGTCAATATTCTTGGACAATAGACATTCAGTAGCGCGCGTTGAACAGCGTCGAAATATATATTATTAATCATGAATTATAGCGGATTCAAATACGCTATTTTTCATAGAAAATTTTTCAGTATTTATTTTAATAAATTTTCTGCTGGGTGACCATTTGTTGTTCGTTTATGGAATACGAAGAAAAACGGATATCTTTGAAAATATGGTGTTGGACGCCGCTATTCAAAGATTAACAATGTCTCTGCACACACACACACACACACATAACTATGGGCTAATCACCCACATAAAAATAATAGTATTTTGAAAACATCTTTCGTTAATTACAGTACAATTGGTAAATTTTTATATACTCCCATGCCGAGTAATTTACCAACTTGGCTGTAATGAAAGATTTATTAGATGACATAAAGCTCCAATTGTAGCAATATATGACTTAAAAAACGAAAAAAAAAAAAAAATTGGATTATACATGCGAATAAGATGAACATGATTTGGTGACTATCTCTCTCTCTCATCTGATTTTGAAATTGAAATTTAGTTGGTGGGTTTTTTACAAAAATGAGATGATGTGAATGGTTTTGTAAGCAGGTTCTGGAAAATCAATATCAGCATTAAATGGTCTGGTTAATTTTGGAATTTCTTCTCGAACTTTTAATGACAGTTTAGTATGCAGTTAATTATGGTTAGTTATGGAAAATCGATAGTCAGTGGAATTTTCTGATCAGACAATTCTTTATTCGATTTTGATAAAATTTAGTACAAAAGGTGTGAAATTGTATCGTTCGTAAATACATTATGGAAAATCAAACTGAGTATGTATTCTTGTGTGCTCTCTTATAATCTGACTAATTTCCATATATTTTTAAATTCGATTTTGATGAAATTTAGTGGATTTATATGAACAGTTCCTAAGGCGGTGCCTTAAACACTATACTCAGCCTAGTTGATCAGGAGGGTTCAATATACTGGTTAATTTGTGGATTTCTTATCCAATTTTGAAGACATTTAATTTACCCGGTGTGTAATGACATTAAATTTGAACAATTTCTAAGGATGTTCTGTAATATCGATACTCAGATCAATTTTCCTGATCACCATTAATCAGAAAGAAAGCAATATAGCAAAACGTTCCGTAAAAGGGGGACGGAAAAATAAAAACGAAAACATCCTATCGCAATACAGTAAAACATTAATCATGATCGTGATCATCACCAGAAGCGCTTAAAAAAGTGAACATGCTACCATTCAATTTCTATAGATGGGGATTCACTGCTGAGTCGCACGTAAGATACCACGACCACCACCACCACCACCACCACGATTACGATCTGATTCAGGTTTAAATATTTCATTGGCAAATGGTTAAATAAATTTAATGGACAATGGTGTGGTGCGTTGAAAATATTTTTAAGGCATATGTTGATTAATTTCGGTAAGGCGTTCGTCGTCCGATTATGATAAACGGTAGCGATAGTCAATTATTGATATCTATGCTTTGTGGAGATTGCTGATAGACAACAGTCACTTAACACGCATCGCATTTTGCCATCAGCGATTTGCGTAGCTGGTAACGGTAACAAAAATGGTGTTAGAAAAATTAAACTCACCATATATTCATTTTTAGTTGCAGGTGTGGGTTCAAAGGTAGCTGTGAGCGTATTAAATGTGGTGGCATCGGGGCTCGGCAAAAAAAACTAAACATTATTAAGAGGTTATGTAAAATTAAAATTCAATTAACATTAATTTTTTTTCGATTATTGATTGATTTTTATTTAAAATTTTGTTTACAAAAATTACAAAATTACATAAATTTAGAATGATTGATTTTTTTTTTCAAAATTGTTTATACAAAAAATTGAATTCACACAACAACAAACAATTTTCAAAAAATTAAAAATTTATTAAAATCAAGCATTTTTTTATTTTTTTTTTTTTTAATTCTGGAATAATTCCGGATGTTCCTTTTTAAAGTTACGAATGTGTTCATTGTTATCATCAACATGCAAATTTAATTGGGCTCTTTGTGACCAAAGTAATGTCACAGTTCTATCAGCATTGTTCGCACATGCATTAGAAAATGCTGAATCACCACACTGGTCTAGTAAATTTAAATCAATCGAAGTGTTTAACAGAATTTTAACAATATTAAATTGCCTATAACTTTTGCATGCTACATGTAATGCGCTCTCTTTCATCGAATTACATTTATTTATTTCAATTTTTTCATTTTCACAAAGTATCTTCACTAATTTTTCGTTTCGATTATTACACGCCACGTGTAACGGCGTTTCCATGTACAGGCCACGCGTTTTATTTATATCGGCTCCACATTCCAATAGGTGCAAACAAAGGTGTGGATGATTAAATTGAGCGCAAACATGTAATGGGTATTCCTGTAACATTTTGTTGATAAAATTTGCATCTTTTTCAATGCAAAACTTTATGTGTTGAAGTTCACCTTTTTCACACAGATAGTAATTAAATCGATTAGTCGGTAATTTATCATACAAAACTTGCAATAGTCTATAATCACGTTCACACACTGCCAGCCGATACAGTTCTACAATATCTTCTTTACTATCCGGATTCTCTACTCGTTCGGTTGTCAACTTTTTTAATTCATCCAGATTTCGGTTTATTATAGCATTTTTAATCAATCTACGCTCCATAAAATTCATATTAAATATATTTGCCAATCAAAATGTTCGTAGATTTTTTTAGAATTTTAAAAAGAAAATAAAAAAAAAAAAAAACAACAGTTAACAGTTACAAACACAAGAAAAAAATACTATTCTGAACCAATCGGACGACGACACACTAATGAATGATGACTGGGGGTTTCACATAATTTTTATTTGTGGTCAACGATGTTTTCGTGTACGGATAAAATATGAATGGAGAAATGGGAATGGGATTGAATGGATTTTGTATGTATGAAGAGATACAGAGAGAGAGAGAGAGAGAGAGAGAGAGAGAGTGTTTTTTTCTTTGATTTTCTCAGATTTTAAGGGGAAATATCAAATTTTTCCCTGTTCAATGGAACACAAATTTCTTTTTTTTTCTAGATCAAATGACAATGGAACATAAAAAAACGTTATCCGATCAATATTTTTGCTGTCAGATTAATTTTTTCTTCGGTTTTTGATTAATGGAAATTTCCACACATAAAATTAAAATCGGTATTGTATAAACCGCTAAGTAATCAATTATTTTATCTCATTGTCATTCAATATTTATGAAATTTTTCCAAGTTAAAAAATTCTAAGAAATTTAAAGATTTGAATTTTTAAAATTGAAGTTTAGATATATTTTTTAATGCGGTAGACTGAAATTGTTATACCCTTTGACTTTATTCGCAAAAAATATTAAAATTTTGATCAGGACAATTGATCGTGTGTAACGATTTTCCAGAACTTTGGCTTTAGGAATTCTCTACCATAACTTATCATCATAAACTAAATTTCATCAAAATTAGATAAGAAATAGTTAAAATTGTCCAAAAATTATTGGTGGATAACGTTCACGATTACTGTGCGTTGGTATCGATTTTACAAAATTTGATGGTACATACTATAAAAATTCGATGGGCATTGACCGAAATTGTATCGTTTACTCTTATCCAGTAAGCCATTCCCGACTACAAATTTTCCGAGAAACTACCCTACAAACAATTCCCATTAGTATATAATTAGACTTTGATGCATTCCAAAAACCTGATCAAATGATCGGCTAAAACATAGCAAATTTGTTAGGTAATTTAATTAAATATCATTTTCATAAAATTGTTGCTCTTATATTTTGTTGCCAGTTGAAGCAACATCGCTTTTCATTAGACGGTGCTCTCTTATCCATACGTTTGAGCTGTACTACATTACTACAATACAATGGTCCACGGTATCACGCTCAGGTGCCTGTATTAAAATGATCATCAAACATCGAATGCACACAATTTAAATGTATCGGAAATTCACATAATTGATACATAGCACAAGGGCTGAAAATATTCCGAAAATTCTAAGAAATGGCGCCACTAGAATTTTTTTCATATGATTTTTAGTTAGTACCAACCTTCAAACGATACGTGTCAAAATTTGAAACAGCAGTCCGACCATTAGTTCGTGAGATATTGCGTTGTGAGTGTAGCTACTTTTGTTATTTGAAAAAAAAAAATGGAAAAACACGAATTTCGTGCTTTGATTAAACATTATTTTTTGATTGGAAAAAATATTTCTGAAGCCAAAAAACTGCTTGACGAGCATTATCCCGACTCCAGCTCCAGCTCTTTCAACAGTACATTTGTGGTTTGTAAAATTCAAAAAACCGGCCATATGAGCACCAATGCGGATGAACGCAGAGGACGTCCAAAGGAGGCTGTTACTCCAGAAAATATCAAATAATTTTAAATGACCGTGTAAAGTGATGATGATCGAGATAGCTGAGGCTCTGAAGATATCAAAGGAGCGTGTTGGACATATCGTGCATGAATATTTGGGCCTGCAAAAGCCCCGGTGCAAAGTGGGTGCCGCGCGCGAACTCACAATCGATCAAAAACAACAACGTATCTATGATTCAGAGCAGTGTTTGGACTTGTTCGACCGCAATAAAACAGAATCAATTGCGGCGATATGTGACAATGGATGAAATATGGCTCCATCATTACACTCCGCAGTCAAATCGGCAGTCAGCATCATGGACATCAAGCGACGAATCTCGTCCACAACGACCAAAAACGCAACAGTCGGCTGGCAAGGTTATGGCATCTGTATTATGGGATGCACATGGAATAATTTTCATCGACTATCTCGAAAATAGAAAAACCATCAATAGTGACTATTCTATACCCTTGTTGGAGCGTTTGAAGCATGAAATCGCTAAGAAACGACCGCATTTGAAGAAGAAACAGGTGCTGTTTCATCAAAACAACGCACACCGTGTCATAAATCAATGAAAACGATGGCAAAATTGCATGAATTGGGCTTCGAATTGCTTCCACATCCACCGTATTCTCCAGATCTGGCCACCAGCAACTTTTTCCTGTTTGCAGACCTTACTGGAAAGAAATTTAATAGCAATGAAAAGGTGATCGCCGAAACAGAAACCTATTTTGAGGAAAAAAACGAAATCGTACTATAAAAATGGTATCGAAAAGTTGGAAGATCGTTGGACTCAGTGAGTCGCCCGGCGAAGTGATGTATGTTGAGGAATAAAGTTTAATTTTGCAAAAAAAAATGTTTTTTCCTAGAATTTTCGGAAACTGTTCAGCCCATGTGTTATATAGATGAAAATGTGTTAATTAAATTAATTCGATTATTTTGAACAGTAAATATAATTTTAAATTAAAATTAATTAACATTTTTCAAAAAAAAAAAAAAAAAAAAAACGGGTTGAGCAGTTGCTAACATTATATTTCTCATGCAAATACAACAATAAACTATTCATTTGCGAATAAAATTAAACATTTGAACAAACGCCATTTTATTGTTTGACATAAGATATCGTGTAACAACAATTTTTAACTATACACTAGTGAAAAAAACGTATGCTAAACATTTACACAAAATGGGTATATTTTATATTTTCTTACCTGCAAAATTTTTACCCATCATGGTATGTAAACCGGGCTTTATAAACTGAACGCACAAAGCATAGGCGAGCCGCCAACATAATCACCATTTTTTTGTTTGTATAGTCAACGTGTACTGTCAAAATACATACGTTCCACATTCCCATCGATTTTATTTTATATATTATATACTCTCTATTTGATATATAAATAAATGATGTCGTCGTCGTCGTCGTCGTCGTCGTCGTTGTCGTTGTCGTCGTTGTCGTTGTCGTTGCCGATACATTATTACTATCAATCCATTGCATTCATCACTCTTTTTCACCTCTCTCTCATTTATATTCGGTTTTTTTTTTTTGTTCCCCGTCTTGCACGTCTCTCACAACATATCGAATTCAATCAGCAGTAGCAACAGCAGCGACAGGCAACCAGAAAACAAGGCAATTGAATAAAAATCAGCCGACGGACGACAAACAAACACAAGCAACGAACGCATATATAAAAAATAAAAGGATTGAAAGCCTAGAAAGAAAAAAAAAAAAGTCAAATTGCGAGAGAAATTAAATAAGAAAAAAAAAATTATTATCAAATAAAAAATTTTCCAAAAATATATTAAAAACAACATCCAACAACAACAATTACAAAAAAAATTAATAAAATTAGTTTTAAACGCGGATTTTTTTTGTTTTTTTTTTTTGTCATTTATTGTCTAGTTTTTTTTTTTTTCTTATTTCGATTTTTTTCGTTTCACATAATTTCCAAGACTTTCGACGAGTTTCATAGAAAAAAAAGAAAAAAAAAACAGATAATTCTATTATCGGGGAAAAAAAAAAAAAAAATAAATCAAAACATTTTTTATTTTTTTTTTGTTTCGAAAGATTAAACAAAAATTTTGGTTTTTTATAATAAATTTCGTAAAAGTTTTTTTTTTTTTCGTGTGGTGTTGCTGCAACTGAACATTAAAAAAGTGTTTTTTTTTTTATTTCGGTGGTGATTGTAAATTTCGTTTTTTTTTTCATATTGCTTTTTTTCATTTCTTTTTTCATTAAACACTCGCAATCACACACACACACACAAAACTCTTCGTATCCCTCGCCAGTCCATCCATCCCTTCCCCCCCCCCCCCCGCATCCACTGGCACGTACACAAATATTTTATATTTTTACTGTTTTTTTTTTTTATCGGTTTTATTTTGGTTTTTTTTCTTCGTTGCAGGTGTGCGTGCGTGGCCGATTTTTTTATTATTTTTACGTTTTGTTTCTTGTTTTGTTTTTGTGGTTTCACGAACGAACGCAAAAGAAAAAACTAAAAGTAGCGATTTGTTTTTTTTTTGTTTTTCATGTGTGTGTGTGTGTGTGTTTGGTAAATTTTTGTTAATAGAAAAAAAAAAAAGCAATAACACGGCCATTTTGAATTTATATATATTTTTTATTTCATTTCTTCAATTTGTTGATTAAAAAAAAAAAATTCAATTTCTCGCCACTTTTCCACTTTAGAGATTTTTTTTTTGTTTTGTTGGGCAAGAAAAAGTGAAGTTAAAAAAAAAAATTTTGAAGTTTTAAATTGAATTTTTTAAATTGTTTTTTTTTTTTTTTTTATTATTAATTATCGCGCAAAACATTGTTTTTTTATTTTGATGGACACAATTTTGCAATCGTCGTCAATTTTATATTACGAAATCAGAATAAAAAAATAAAATAAATAGAAAAAAAAATTCAAAATTTTGAAGAAAAAACTTTTAATAAATTACAACAACAACAACAACAACAATAAAATACGAAAAACAATAAAAAAAAAAAAAGTCAAAACCACAGACGAAGAATTAATTTTTGCATCATAATTTTTGGTGGTGACTTCTACTAAGTGGAAGGCGAACATTTTGGAAAAAAAAACAAGTTTTTGCCAAGGTATTTAAAACAAAATAAATATATTTTTTATTGAAAAATTGAAAAATTTTGGGAAATAAGAAAAGAACGAAAAAAAGAAAAACACCAACAACAACAAGAATTCCTTTTTTTTTTTATTTTTTTTTAATTTTTTTCTAATTAAATTTCATTTTTTTGTTGGTGTGTTTTTTTGTGGTTTTTTTTCTTTCTTTTCTTGTTTCCCCCCTACGCCCCGCCGACAAATAGCTCTCCGCAAATATCGAATATTTTTTTTTACTACTTCCTTTATTTTATTTTTACGTAAAACGCAATTTTTTTTTAATTACATAATAATTTTGGTTTTTTTCATTCATTTTTTAATTAAAATTTTAACATTTCAGAGTAAAAAATACTTTCATTTTCATCTGTCAAAATAATTTCCTTGTCTCCATATTTATTGTTGTTTTAATAATTTTGTAGTGCGTGCGTGCGTGCGTGAGTGCGTGCGTGAGTGTTGCATGCGTATCCGTTTTGTGGTGGTGCTGCGTACAATACTTCTGGTCTGGTAGCGTGAACACACTCTCTTTCACACAACACACACACATTCACACACACACACACACACACACCGCTCCAGTATTTGCCTATTTTTGTATGATAATTTTATTAGTCAAGATTTGATTAAAAAACAACAATATTATTAAATTACAGGGACACACCGAAATTTAGGAAATGATTAATTTTATTTCGGTGTGTTGGTGTGTGTGTGTGTTTGTTTGTTTGTTTGTTTTGTGGCATGTAAAAAATTTGGCTTTATCATCGAAAATATGTTATAGAGATTGTGCGCACTAGCCCCAAAAAACTGTATTTGATGAAGGTGTAGACGAAAAAAAAAACAATGTTGCATCGCAATGGCAGACGATTAGCAAAATCGAGATAAAAAAAATATAATTTGTTGTTGATTTTGGACCTTCTCCATCACCACCATCACCACCATCACCACCACCACCACCACCACCACAACCACAACCACTATGAAAACTTGTCTTATCGGTAAAGGAAAATTACAAAATAAAATAAATCTCGTGTTTATTTCTTAGCATTGGATTTTTATTTGTATAATTTTTTGTTTGAATTGGTTGGAATTGGTTTATTGTAATCATTGGTTTGGTAATAAAAAAAAAACAAAACATTGGTGTACCGGTTTTCCGGAACACCTAATAATTTGTATTAAAAATTTAATTTCTGAAAATATTCAGTTTCTTATTGCCGCTGATGCGAAAATTATAAAAATGGTTTTTGCTTATGCAAATAGATAAAGTCCAAGGTATGGCCCAGCTGAATGCGGTGGCGCCGTGTATTGATTTTAATAATGTATTAGGTTCTTGCATTAATAATGTCGATTTTTTGGCTTGAAAATTGCATTTATTTGTATAACAAAATGATTGAGTACATCAATCAATATATTGCCCATCGTTAGCTGTAACCGTTTCATTTGGTTTTAACAGCTCGTTGTACACCACACCTTTCTGATCCCACCACCAAATGCACAGCATTACCTTCTGGCAATGAATATCGCTGATTTGATTGTGAAGTTGAAGCGTGTTAACCACCGTTCACAAGTTTTTTGATTTGGGCGATGTTCACCGAAAGCCGCTACCAACAATCGATAACTATCAGGAGCGGTTTTCTTCAAATTAAAAGAAAGTTATTAAACTTTCCCGCCGCAAAACAACAACTTTCCAGGCACGTAATTCGACATGTTCGAAGCAAAAAAAAACTTTGTTGTTTACACTTCAACGAAACGAAACATATACTGAAATTTATAGAGTAATGACAGACTAGAAAGAAAAAGAATATGGCCGCGGTGTGTTCCGATGCACACACAACGCCAGTTACGCCAACTGTTATCAAATCGACATTATTAATGCAAGGTCCTAATATAATTTTTAGTAGTTTGGGCTATGACATCAATTTCATTTAATGGAACCGATTGCCGTGTTTTTGGCCAAATAAAATCAATGTCCATTTTGTTTTTTTAATCGAATATGGGTGGAATGCATTTTTTTGGAAAAATTATACTTATACGATAATCCATAATTTCGTGTAGAGGTGCAAGGTGTTTTTATATTCATTCAAATTACCGTTTTGTTACTGTAATTGATGATGTGATTTTTAATGGGCAACCAATTAATTTCCGGTACTTACATTGTACACTTTGCCTACAAGCGTTTGGTTTTCACGAAATTAAAAACTAGAAATGTTTTTATTCTCTTTCTAAATTCATTGTGGCCGAATGCCATAATGTTTAAGAGTGAAGAAGCTGGGTCGATGTGGAAAAATGATAATTTTTATAAGTTTTTCGATTTTTGGCTATTTTTCGATCGGTTCCATTAGGTATTGATAGGAACAGCACTTATTTCTATTACGTCTCATTGTTATGTCACCTGTGTGACACATAAATAACGAAACATTATAATACATAACATTTTCCCTGCCCCCACCCCGTTTAATTTTAGTTCCAGGCTACTAAAATTTATTTCATTAATTCCTTGTATTACCGTTGATGGCTCGCCGCCGGTATGCTAATTCAAGTCGTTTGTGTTTCGACGTGGTATCGTAGAACTCTGATCGAGTCCATTTTGCTGACCTAAAATTACCATTCGAGAAGCAATTTGGACCTGATATTCTGAGCAAGGTTGTGTTATGCTTATGCTTTCGGAATTTTATTTAAATGCATCATTTTGATAACATTTTTGGTTATTTACTTACTTACTTACTTACTCCATGGCCGGTTACAACCCGGGTGCGGTTTTAGCCTTCTCCAACACGCTTTTCCAACCTGACCTATCCGCACTGTTAATGTCTTCCAATCCCGAATTTTTAGGATCTTTATATCACAGTTTATTCGGCATCTAGCCATCTCGCCTTAGGTCTTCCGGCTTTCCTTCTACCCTCCGGTTTACTATTTATTTAATTTAGTTTTTTTGGTACACGCTCCTCCTCTATGCGTTCTACGTGTCCAACAGCCATCTCAATCTATTGATCTTGATTGTTTTGACAATATTTGGTTGACCGTACAACTTGTCTAATTCAAAATTGTATCGTCGCCTCCAACCATTCTGTTGTTTGACGGGACCAAATATTCAAATACCAAATAATTCTGGTTATTTAACATTATTAAACATTGTGCAGCGACTTATCTGTTTGAAAAAAAAAACACATTCCCGATAACCATTTAACATTTTGCCTTTTTGGAAATGGTTCCAATTATTATAATAATTCATTTTATTTTGGATCTGGTATTTTTTGATTGTGTGATTTTAGTTTAAACTTTTTAATGGTACACCCATCCTAATGTGTGTTACTTAAAATATTTTTGTGGCAGTGAATTGACAGGCAACGTCAACATTCTCTGCATTCTTTGTTTTATATGTAAAATACTAAGCTATTTGGTGACACCGTTTGGGTGTGTTTCCGCACTGGGAATAAGAATTTATTGATTAGTTTGCATGGCTGTCTTCGCCATTTCATTTTACTGTAGATGATGACACGGACTATTAATTAATTCTATTGATTTATTTTCAAACAATGATTTAAAATGATATGGATTAAAGAAAGGACCATTATCGGTTAAGATTTCGGTAGACAAAAACCGAAAATAACCAAAATATCTTTTAATGCAAGTATTAAATGTGGTGGTCGCCCCATTTGTTCTTGACATTCGTTTGACATCGATATACTTGTAAACTTCACAATCGCAGGATGTTCGTTTTTTTTTAATTGAATCAAATAATTGTAAAACTTCTAATTAACTGTTTATCGCTACTTTGAGACAGGCTCTTGTAGTATTTTGTATTCAACTTATAAATGCGTTGGACTAAATTAATGAATGGGTAAGCAATCACGTCATCAAATGGTTAAACAATTGATTGGTGGTCGGCTCCCACGGAATATCTCCGAACTGTGAACCATTTAATGAGTACTTCTATTTATTACTACTAGCGAGTGGAATCGGTGTAGTCGATTTTTAGAATGAAATTATGTGAAAAGATGATGGTTAGATTTTGTCGTAGTTGGTAGAGGAAATTTGAGTTTGTGGGTGTGTGTGTGTGAGGAGGTATTTGAAAAGAGTGGAATCATGTAATACGATTAGTATGACAATCTCAATCACTTTTCAAATAGATAATAATGATTGTGATAGTCGTGAAACCGTTTACATTAAATGATTCCACAAATTTCAGTGATGCTGCTGTATCTTGTTATCAATAAATTTGTGTGTGTGTGAGTGTGTGTGTGTGTGTGTGTGTGTGTGTGTGTGTGTGTGTGTGTCTCAAATAATTAATACATTTTAAATTTGAATATTTTTTCAATTCGATTTAATTCGTTATTGAAATATATGCAAAAGTGTGCGATACAATAAAATATGAGATTTAAATTGATGTTGAAAATATGCAAATAATTTGTTTGTTGTTTTGTTGTGGATTAATTTTAAAAAAAAACAATTTTTCAAAATTACATTAGAATAACAATTAGACAAAAAAAAAGGTGTTATTTCATTAATTCTGATATTATTTATGATGATTTATATTAGCCTACGCGCAGTGACATATTTACGAAATGCGAAGTGCCTGTTAATTTGCTAATCCATTTGGATGCTGTAAAAATTATAAGAATTTCTATTATTCTTAAAGAACTGTAACTCAACTGTAGCCACATTTGTCTGCAATTGGTTCAAAGTGTTATCAAAACTATTGTAAAATTTTCCAAATTGGCCGAACACATATGGACCTAACTGTATCTAATGTAATGTATTACTACTAAAAACGTTTAATTCTTTCGAAATTTTGTCTAATTTTGTGTTATTCTGAGCCTTTGTAGTCTTTTTCTACTTTTTTTTTATTCTTTTGGTCGATGGGCTGACCAACCTATAATTTACCATTGGGCAGTTGTTGGGTTGTGTGGAAAAAATAAGATTTTTTTTTACTATACTTTAAACAGGTGCTGATGTAATTGTAATTAATTAATTTACTTTTCAGTATTTTTTAATTTGTGTTTTAAATCATTCACCAAATGATTTTTTTTAAATTATCTCACTTATTTTTTAAGTATTTTATTTATTGCTATAGCTCTGGTTTCTGGTGTCTGTGTGAAAAATGGTAAATGTACAACAGCTGTAAAAGCACAAATACAGCACAAATCAACGTCTCACAAAATGTCTGGCTAACCATTTTATTTATCTAATATTGTGATTGATCCTTTAGTCTGCGTCTCTATCTCTATCTCTATCTTGTCTTTTTGGTTACCTGTCGTTTGCATACTCATACAAAAAACCGTTATTATTCAGTACATAATCAACGTAAGAACAAAAATAAATCGCAAATGTGCTGCTGCTGACAATTGCGCAGCGCTGTTAAAATAGAATGGAGAGCAGGAAAATGGGGAATCACAAAATGTGTGTTAAAATTTCGTAATTGTGTGAAATATAAAATTTAAAAAAATTTAATGTTGTGCATTTGGTGATTTTTTTAAATTTTTTTTTTCCGTTTTAATTAAATATAAAATTAAAATTAAATAATAAAATTCACAATAAAAATATAATTTAATTAAATTTGTGTGCCGGTGTGCCGGCGATGTGTTGATTAGTGTGTAAATGAAATGAAATGAAATGAAAATGGAAAGAAAAAAATTGGTGTTAAAAATGTGAATTTAAATAATTTGTGAAAAAAATTTTTTTATAAAATTTAGAAAGGGACGAAAATCAAAACAATTAAAAATTTTAAAATTTTTTTTTTATTGGTTTATTATTTCATTAATTATTTTTCTGTTTTTTTTTCTGTTTTTATGTTAATTTTTTTTGTTTTTGAAACAAATTTCATTTGATTTTTGGTTATTATTTTGTTCTGAAAAATTGTAAAATTTTGAAAAAGACTTTTTTTATGCGCCACTACAATTTCCACGCCCACCGGGCCCCGACACATTTATTTATAGTGGAATTTTATTTTTTAATTATGCACAGGGCGTCCCCGCCCCCCCCACTTACACCGCAGTAGCGGCCAACATTTTTTAGGGGTGGGATGATGATGCTGGGCATAATTAAAAATTGGGGAAAAAAAAATTTACTAATTTTTAGTTGGAAATTGTTCTAAAATGTAGAAGTTTAATTTTCAAAAAATTAATTGGTTTTAGTCACAGTTTGTTGAAGTGATGGGTGGTGGTCGAAGAAGTGACGCAACAATATTTTTACAATAGGGTACGGACCCAGTGATTTGAAAATTATGTATATTTTTATATAAAGTCAAATATTCATTTTTCGAAAAAATTGATGCCAGTTTGGTCTAATTGAAAAATGACGGGACGCTGCTCTCTATATTTTAAAAATCCTAATAATAAGTTGGAGAAAAACCTAAACTAAAATTACAATTATATTTCGAATCAATTTCACTATATGCACCATCTCAACAACCATTTAGCAGCTGCTAAACTGTTTCGGACAACTGGTTTTACAACAATGCAGCTAAAACCTTCTAAAATCCCACTCATTTCTTTCGTTTGAAATGAACAAAAATATTATCTGCACAATGTTATTCCTAATGCCACAATGTGTGGATGTTATGTGAAAACATTGTTGATCTCTCTCTCAGTGAATAGCGTCCAATACCATTAATTTTTACATATCATTTAGAATAATTCAGTTGAGTAATTTTTAGTAATTAAATAAATGTAAAATGTGATTTGGATACTTGGGGATGGAACTCATAATTTTTGGTTTGATTAATTTTATACTTTAATTTTACCATCACTTGCATCAAATCAAACTTTAGAGTTTTTATCTCATAATACTTTAGTTCAAAGTTTTGCAAAAAATCAAATTAAAAAAAAGGTACTTGGTACTTCAAATGGGGGAATTTATTCATTGGATGGTGTGCTAACTATGGACTACTGTGACCTACACTTAAACAATAACACTTAACTACTTTTAATAAATTTAAAATTATAAGAAAATCCGATAAACGGTTCCTGTGACTTTCCAGTTCATATGGGAATATTTGCAGTCGGTGTAATTATTAGGTTACAAAAATATTGAATAACGGGAACGTTCGTGGGGTGACGCCGGTCCTTATTTTCCACATATCCATTTTAATGTTAACTCTGTTTTTGATTATTCGTTTACTCTTCGATGACAACTTTATTTATGCAATTTATGTTAAACTAAAATAAATTAATGCTGAATGAATTAATTTATTTTTAACAATTTGGAATTTATTTGTGCGATAAATAAATGATACATTTTAAATTTGAATTAATT
This sequence comes from Bibio marci, assembly GCA_910594885.2. Taxonomy (NCBI): domain Eukaryota; kingdom Metazoa; phylum Arthropoda; class Insecta; order Diptera; family Bibionidae; genus Bibio; species Bibio marci. The sequence continues at coordinate 16,795,305 of OU343119.1, read as the reverse complement.
TAAATAAATTCGATTTAATATTGGATTGTTGATTGAAGCCGACGGATTAATGTGCGATACGATAAAAGAAAACAAAAAATAATGAGATAAATATTCGTCCGTGAAAAAATAATGTAATTAATTTGTTTGTTTATTTTTCGAATATATTTTTAGAATAAATTGTCATTAATTAAAATTTCGACATAACAAAAACAACACCATTAATCTTTTATGGTAATAATAATAAAATGAATACTTTAGTTTAGAACAGACTAACAGACAAAGCAAAGCGTTTCATTTTATGGCCATTCGTATTGAATTAATTATTTATTATTATCCCGGGCGGTGTGATTAGACACCGAGCTATGTGTAATAAGAACACTGCTTTTGACCGCATAAAATCAACGCGCTACCCAACATTTTTAGCAGTTGCACATTTAATGTTTAAGCACGTTCACAGATCACAAAAACATACACCGTCAACGATTTTCGCACAATGATTATTTGGCTATGTTCTAGGATGCACTGCCCGGTTATCGAGCACATGATAGGTTTGCGAAGTAGCCAAACATTTCCTTTCTATTTAATTGTTAGTCCAAGTGTATTTCGAAAAAATTATACATGAAATGGAAAATGTAACAATTGCACAAACAGCACAAATAAAAATCCAGCACTAGCTAAATTCACGCTTTTATATAGTTTATTAAATTGCGCAAATGATGTCAATTGTCACAATCGCCATCATTTTTCCATTGATCCAGGATAATATATATATTTTCTAAATATGGAAATCAATTTACGCATTGATGATATTTAAATGATGTTATCTATTAAAATCAACTGAATTATAATAATATGAATTTATTTATTTTAAAAACAATTGTTTTGTTTTGGAATATAAATAATAGCAATCAATCAATTAATTGTTGGATTGTGTGGTAATAAATAAATTTACGTATTTGAAAATTTGAATATTTTTTTTTGAATTGTACAATACGTGGAAACGGATACGACGGCCACACACACACACACACACACACACACACACAGTGCCACACAATAAAGAGATAAATATCGTTCTTGAAAATATGTAAATTAAGTTAGTCTATTGTTTTGGATTAATTTAAATAACATTTTTACACAAATTGTAATCCGATTAATATTCGATAGATATTGTTTTTAATGGCGACACATTTTACGCAACGCAATTTTAATCAAACCATACAAATTTTCTATTGTAATAATGAAATGAGATTAATGTGTCCACCATCGCACAATTCAATTTATTGTTTGTTCTCTGAGTACAGATCTATTAAAATTCACATATAAATGTATATGCGCATGTGAAAGTACATCGGTTTGTTACCGTTAACACGAACCCCTACACGATCACCAAATTATCAATAACATGTTAATGGTATATAGTTTTGTTATTACCGTTATTTGTATTTATCCAACAGTTATTCAAAGCGCAATGGGGGGGGGGGGGGGGGGGGGGTTTGGTTTTTATAATAATTTGAATTACTTCAAAAAAATTCTAATGTTAATGTTTTGTTTTATTGTCTCGCGAAATACGCGTCGTATTGTGCGCCTTGTAACTTATAACTTGTACGTCATACTGTTAAATTGTGGGTGACAATAAAACAGGAGGGAGGGTACGTTACACCATCGAAAAGAATCGTAATTAATAAATTGGTTTTTATAGATGAATTGGTGTACGGTTAAAATTTTTTTTGCGTAGGTTTCGAGACATTTTCACATACAAATAACGCCCCCTACCCTTTATTATTATTATTATTATTATTATTATTATTATTATTATTTTTTTGATTTATTTTATTTTTATTTTTATTTTATTTTATTTTTTTAATATTTATATTTTTTCTCCTCACTTTTTTTTTTTTATATTTTACACACACACACACACAGAAAGACCACAAAAAAATAAAAAAAAATCCAAAACAAAATTTAACCGTGTATTTTTCATAATATAAATAATTAAAAAACCTACAACAATTACTTCAAAAACAACAACAACAACAACAACAACAACAACAACAACAACAACAACAACAACAACTATCACAATTACACCAACTACAACAACTACAACAACTGCAACACCAACAACAACAACAACAACCAACCAACCAACGTCGACGACAAATTAATTTTTTACATTTTATTTTAAAGTTTTAAATTTCAAAATTAATTACAAAAACAAAAAAACTACTATGACCGATTCGTTGAAATTTGGGCCTGAATGGCTACGTAACAACATGTCAAATGAATCGAATTCAACGAATGGATCATCATCATCATCATCAACATCATCAGTAACGACACCAACAACCACAACAGCACCGACAACATCGACATCATCATCGTCATCATCAACAACAACGTCAAATTCATCATCATTAAGTGGATCGGCTTGTAATTCACCAACCATTCATTTAACAGGAATGCAATCGGCTCAATCGGGTACAGGAGGAGGTGGTGGCGGTGGCGGTGGTGGTGGTGGTGGTGGTGTTGGCGGAGGTGGTCTTAGCGGTGGTGGTGGAGGTGGCGGAGGAGGAAGTAATGTATTTGTCGGCGCCAACAGTGGAGTTTCCGGATCGTTTCATTCTCAATCAATCATTACACCATTAGCACAACATCATCCATCTTCAATTTCTTCACACATTGGCAATAATAATTTTACTAATAATAATACGAACTGCAATAATAATTATAATAATAATATCAATAATAATAATAATAATAATAATAATAATAATAATATTAATAATAATAATTATATGATTAATAATAATAACAATAATAATAACAATAATATTAATAATAATAATAATAATAATAATAATAATGAAAATAATAATATTAATAATATTAATAATAGCAATTATTATAATTTGGCACCGCCAAAAACACCGTTGGCTGAATTTCGATATGGACGCGAAGAAATGCTGTCACTATTTGATAAAACAATACGATTACCGGATACGTTACCAAGATTTAAAAAATTATTTATTGATAAATTACAATATCCGTTGGCCTTAACACCAAGTTCAGCCGATGACGATTTGGTAAGTAATTATAAAATTATATTTTTAATTGTAAAAACTATTAATTTTTATCCATATTTTTTTTTACCCTCTCTTACTTTTGAATTGAATACAAAAATAAGTTTTTCGTGCAATTGACAGTACGTAATTTTTTTGTTTTTAATTATCTCTTTCTCTTGCCCATCTCTCTCACTCTCTCTCTCTCTCTCGCTCACACTCACACTCTGTCGCTCCCCTTTTTGTCTATAAACGAGTGCGATTTAATCTTGCGTGCCGCCAATTATGTATTATGGGCGTTCCATATTTTGGGTGGGCGGAGGCGAACCTAAATAAATGGTTCCCCTTAATATTGTTCTTAGTGTTTAGTTGTTTTCCAGCGGCGGGTATCGTCAGTAAGTATTGTGTTGTCGCATTTAACGGTGACTTGCAGATAAACGTCTGCATATTATAACCGATTTGAAACTATTTTCTGTTTGATAACCGAACCGTAAATGCGTCGTCACAGAAATAAGCGGCACCACATTCATCTATTAGATCGCAAACATATTGTCTGCGTACTGGTGTTGACATTGGAATAATCCGTTCCGTCCGCCGTGTCTGCAAATTAAAAAAATAATTGTTTTTTTCATAAATTTTCGTTTCACCGAAAGTTGATACATTTTTTTTTTTTTTTTTTGTTTATTTTCTATTTATTTAAATAGCGCGTTTGGAATTTACGATCACCGACATCTTCAATTGGTGGCGCAGGCGGAGCAGGTGCTACCACTGTTAGCAGCACTGCCGGTGCTAGTGGTGGTTCAATAATTTCTGTAATGGGAACTAGCGGCGGTGGTGTTACTGGAGGTGTTGGTAGTACTGCAGGTAATGTTAGTGGTATTGGTTTAATTGGTACTGTTGGTGGCATTGGTAACAGTGGTATTAGTAGTGGCATTATTAGTGGTAGTGGTGGTGGTGGTGGTGGTGCAGGTGCAGGTGGTGGAGGTGGTGGTGGTGCAGGTGGTGGCGGTATAGGCATTGGTAGTGGTAGTAGTAGTAGTAGTAGCAGTGTTACTGGTGGTACAGGTGGAGGTATAACAAATATTGGAATTGGTAGTGTTGTGAGCGGAAACATGAGCAGTTCAATTGGTGGTATTAGTGGCATTGGTACATTAGCAACACGTGGTACACGTGGTGGCTCTGCTGATCGTGGCCGTGGACGGGGTCGCGGTTCATATCATTCAGCATTAAGCGGTTATCAACGTTCAACTTCATTATATGATGACGATAATAATAATCGAAATTTGGGACGGGTAAGTAAAACCTTTTTTTTTTTTTTTTCTAATATATGGCACTTGTGGTGACTATCCGAAATTTAATTCATATATTTTTTGTAATATAATTACAGACTGATCGAACTTGGCTCGATCGTAATGGTGGTGGTGGTGCCGGTATTGGTCTAAGTGGTAGAGGTGATAGTGGTAATACCGTTGGATTAAATGATGGTGGTGGTGGTGGTGGTGGCGGTAGTGGTGGTAGTGGTGGTCCCGAATGGAATGGTTCCGCAACTGACCGATCTTCATCAACCGGTGTTTCGTCATTAAATGCAACCTCATTAAGTCCACGCAAAGAATATAATTCACATAATCGTAATATTAATAATGAAAGTTGGCGACGTCATCGTAATATGGTTTTAGAAGTTGATGATATTAATCCCATAAATAATAGCAGTAGTTCTAGTAATAATAATATTGTAAATCATAATAGCAATAATAATAATGGTGGTGGTGGCGGTGGCGGTGGTGGTGGTGGTGGTGGTGGTAATAGTGGTATCAGCAGTGGTGGAGTTGGCAGCGGTATTGGAAATGATCGAAATAGTGTTAATAATATATCGGCATTAGGAACGAGTGGTAGCGGTAATATTGATTGGCGTGGTGCCGGCACAAATTTTAAATGGAGTAATTATTATTTAGTTTTTTATTACTTAAAAAATGTAATCTCATTTTTTTAAAATTTTTTTTTTAATTTATTTATTTACAGATCGATCGAGTAGTTGGCGAGAAGATGATTCCGTACCGTATAATTCAGATTTAGCATCGTCACGATCATTTAATAATAATCATAATGAACGTAATTCATTGTCATTGTCGTCATTAAAACAATCACTCGGCGGCGGCGGCGGCAGTGGTGGTGGTGGTGGTGCTGGTGAATCTGGTTTAAAAAGTAAAATGAATTTATCGGCATTTTCAAAAATAACAAATTCTTCGGTGCCACCGTTAGTGGCCGCTCAAATGACACATAACACTAGTAATAACAATAATAATAATAATAATAATAATAATAATAACAGTGGTGGTGTTAGTGGTTCAAGTAGTAGTAGCGGTAGTAATAGCAGCATTAACAATCAATCAAGATCATATAAACCAATGAATTCAAGTCCAAGAAAAAAAACATTAATGAATTCAAATTCATGGGACGATGACAATTTGCCAGAATGGTAGGTTTTAATTTTAACTAAATCAAATATTAGTTAGTTAGTTTAGTGCACAAATAATTGAGGTTTTTGTGTTGTTGTTGTAACGTATTAGAAGTAATTGAATCCTAGGCCAAAATGTTAATATATACTTTGACAGTACGATTAAATATTGGGGCAATGGGTGGCGATGAGTGGTGGGTAAAAAAAAATCATTGAATACGTTTAGTGTGTGCCAATTTTGTGGTGTGGGTAGTGAACACATACCTAATTTATAGGTATTTGATAGTCAAGTATCAGCAGTTGTGAGTAATATTCTATTATTTGTTAGTGGTCAAAGTCAGAAACGTTTAAAATTCTCAACATCTATAAATATTGAATGAATCCAAAGCACACCAACTTGCTTACTTACTTACTCCATTGCGTTATAACCCGGGTGCGGTTTTAGCCTCTTCCAACACACTTTTCCAACCTGACCTATCCGCAGCCGCAATGTCTTCCAATCCCGAATTTTAGCACACCATCGTAAGCACATTATTTTTAAAGTAATAAATAAAAATTAACCACACCTTCTCTAACCCCCTTCGGCGGAGGCCCCGCTTCTGAAGACTTACACTAAACCCTTTCTGCATTGACTTTATCAAACAACGTTTGAACGTTTGCATTGTTACAAAAATTTCACTTGTCACTTGAGGCGCACTCGTGTGACCAATTAACTTTTGACAAATGGAAACACATAATTTCAATAACCTCAAAAATTGAGGGTTTATTTGAATCCTAGGAGTGTTTTGTGGTGGAGGAGGCCGCCATCATTAAATCTCCTTTTAGTATCAGATTGTTAAAGTTTGTTTTTACACCATCTGTTTGAAAAATTAACCGAAATGGATTAAGAGAGAAAAAAAATCGGTTTTTTTGAACCAAAAATGAGAATACGTGATTTTCCTTGAAAAACTGATGCTCAGCTAAGAGTTTCGTGGTAATCAGATTGAAGTGCTGAATGATCTTTGGCCAAATTTGGAATGGAAATTTGGTAGAGCGATAAAAGAGGATTTATATTTATTCCTATTATTAGTCCCATATAGTTTTCTGCTACACTGTTGTTCTGTTCACTAGTTTATAGACCTGTAAATTGGTTCTCTTGTGACCAATTTATCACATCCCATATAATGAAAGCAAAAACGATATACTTTAATAGGCACGGCAATTGAAACAACTGGGGAATTTAATGATTCTCAAGTTTAAATTTGGTTAGAAGCTATTTTTTTATGTTTTTGTGGAAGCATCTCTGGGTGTGGTGCAATCCTTACCGATAATTTTTAAAAACAATATTAGCAATAGTGGTGTGATAAGATAAAATGGTAAGATACCCGGTGCAACATCGTTCAATGGTCTCAATGGCAAACATTAAGCAGCTTACAAATTCTTCAATTCAATAAATAAATTTCAATTAATAGAATGATATACCAAACACCTGCTACTCCTACAGCTTCCGATTCTGTTCACCTATCTCCCCGGCGGCGTCTTCAGCATCTTCTTTTTCTTCACGTTACTTTACCAAACCTTTCAACTTCGTTTACCGTAAGAACGGTGTTCTACTAAACTTTTTAAATAACAAGTTAGAAATTCTAAGGAAATCGGATAATTCTCATTCCCATCGTTTTATTTGTGAAAACGGTTGACATTTGGTGTTCTAGCAATATTTTAGAAAATATATTAGTATTAGAACTTCCACTTCCACGTCTCGCTTATGTGATAAATTTTATGGCCAGAACTGGGTCAAATGATGATACTTTGCTACCACCTGAAAGTAATAAGATTTCATATATATATCTCTTCTTTTTCAGACAAATG
>OU343119.1:16687958-16782958 GCA_910594885.2 Bibio marci | reverse complement strand
GTCAAGTATGTGGAATATTCAACTGCCAACATTATCGACAGCATCGTCGGGTAATCAAACTACAACATCAACGGCAACAACAAATGTAATGACAGTGCAACATCAACAACAACAACAACAACAAATTGGTGCCACTGCAAGCAACTCATCCGATTTTCTATTTAAAGATCAATCCGATAAACAATCACAATTGCAACAACAAATTGATAAAAAACAACACCAATTAAATTATAGTGCCGTTGTGATGGATAAAAATCCAAAATCAAGCAGCAATAATGTTATGATGCGTAAAGATTCGGTGTCGACAACCACAACGACAACAACAACCACATCCGCATCGATAAATAAATCAAAAATTGAATTACCCCAAACAATGGCAGCCGTTGTAATATCGGGCACCATAACAACACAAAAACCAAATACTGTTGCGGAAAATAATGAGAATAATCCAAAGAAAAAATTGACCAGCGAAGAGGAACATAAAAAGAAATTAAAAGATTTGAAGCGTCAACAACAGGACCTAGAAAAACAACGTATTTTGGAAGAAGAAAATCGTCGCCAATTGATAAATGAACGAAAACGTATGGAAATGATTGCTGAATTGCGTCGCATTAAATTAACGGATAATTCTCATTCAATTGGTCAATCAATTGTTGCCAATATAATGACATCAACAACAGCAGCGAATGCGGCCGGACAAAATATGGCATTGCAACAACAACAACAACAACAGCAACAAGCACTACGCAGTAGTAGTAGTGGCGGCGCCGGCACTAGTAGTAGCATCAATAACACACAGGCACCGTGGTCAACGACAGCGCCAACCGCACCGTCTAGCCTTAGTCTTGTGGAAATACAAAAAATTGAACGTGAACGACGTTTGGAACAATTTCGTATCGATGCATTGCGTCATCAACAACAATTACTAATTGAAAATCAAATCCAAAAAGAGAATGCATTAAAATGGAATGTAAATTCATTGCTGCCACAAAAAGTTAAATCATTGGCCGAAATTCAGGCGGAAGAGAGTAGGCGTCACCAACAACTCGATTCATCATTTCTGACAAATTCATCAACCGCATCGCTACTATCGTCGTCCACAAATTCAAATAGTAAAATTGATTTTTCACAATACGGTACACTTTGGAATAATAATTCGATGGCAACAACATCGGCCACATCGTCAACATCTAATATTACCACAAATTTATCATCATTATCGGGTGGTGGTGGTGTAGGACTATCAAATGTTGCATCCAATGCAGCCGGTTCTGCATCAATTTCATCATTTATGACTACACCCTCAATGGCATCCGCTATTAATAATACAAATAATAATAATAGTAATAATATCGATCAATGGACCTTAAAATATTGGAGTAATAGTTCGATGTCAATGAATAATAATAATTTAAATAATGGTATGGGACTTAACGACACCAACAGTAATAATTCATTATTGGTTGATCCTAAAAATTTAAAAGCAAATGGTTTTTGGGATAATCAACATACATTATTTGGTCCGACAACCAGCACCACCACAACCACGACCAATAATCTAACGGTCACCAAGTCACCAAATGATAATATGAAAAAACTTACGAAAAGTAAAACTGTAACAAATGTGACACGTTTAAGTGGGTCTAATGCCACCAATAATAATGTTAATGTTGTGCCAACAATGGCATCAGTAGCTGCGGCCGCATCAACATTTAATAGCAGCAACAGTACCAATTTCAATGGTAACAGTAATTATAAATTAACTAAAACTAGTTCGGCTAAATTACCAACCACAAAAGTGAGTGCCAGTAATGTTAATTATGGTAATGCATCAAATACATCGGTTACGGCGGCTGCTGCTGCTGCCGCGGCTGCAACTACTGCAGCTGTTGCGGCTACTACTACTGCGGCTAATAATAGTGCTGCGGCTGTTAATAATACGATTCCACCATATTCGTCGTCGGTGGCCATCGGTTGTGTTAAACCAAAATCGAAAAAAGATCCATTTAATGATAACACAAATCAAGAATTTTATGCATGGTGTTGTAAATCGTTGGAACCAAATGCTAATGTTGTTGATGGTATGTATAAATATTTTGCTATCCTATTCCGCTCATGTCCCCTTTCCTCCGCCCCCCTCCCCCCCCCCCCCCCACGGCTTTGTTGCACACTTATTCACACTTTTACATTAATTGTTTTTCTCTTTCCGTTATAGTTCCAACATTTGTTGCATTTCTATTGGACATTGAATCGGCGTTCGAAGTCAAAGATTACATTCGAGTATATTTAGGTAAAATTTAAATTATATAATTTTCAAATTTTCAAATTTTTACATTTCGTTGTGTGTGTGCCGGCGTGTGTGTGTGTGTGTGTGTGTATAATTTTTTTAATTTTAGGAGAAACAAGAGAATCTATTGATTTTGGTAAACAATTTTTGGAACGTCGTAGTAAATATCGAAATCAACAACGTGCTGCAAATGCACATAATGATGATATGTCAGCACCGGCACCAGCCATTACACCATCGGCTGATTTTCAAGAAATTAAGGTAAACTTTTGTGTAACCTAAAATAATAATAATTGATGATTTTTGTTCGGTTGTGGGATGTGTGGGGATGGAAAAAAAAGAGCCTCACAAATTCACTACTGTTTTATTTATTAAAATAAAATAAACATACCCCATGATGATTTTTAAAAATTTATTTCCATCACTTTTGGACCACCGTCCCAGATAGATAGCTGTCGACAATTTATAGTTCTCGATGTGTCTGGTTTCGGTTATGAACATTCAACAAATCGATACATTTTGAATATGTGAAACATTCTTCTATCTAATGCTAAGTCTAATTCAAGTACTCTTCTTCAATAACTTATCGGATTTAAAATTTTAGCCATAGTCCCCATAGTCATTATTATTTATGTGACATAAGTTTCAATTCAGTTACACAATCTGTCGTTGAGGGTTTAATGTAAAATTTTGAAAAGATAGATGTTTCGAAGTAAAATTTTGGAGTGTCAAATGTTATACGATTACAAAAAGTACTGGAAATGATGATTTCATTTGGACGAAATAATTCTGTTGATGCTTTTGGTGTTAGAAAGTGGTTTACATATTGTAAATTATATCATTATAGATGATCCCTAGTGCTGACAAACATTACAATGACCCATTTTTAATATAGTAAAAATAAAAAAAATAACCAAGACTTAACTTGGACTGGAAAGTTCTATGTGTGAGGCGGAATTCTTTTAATACAATTAAATTCGGCGGTGGTGTTTAATTGTAAAATTGTAAATTTTCAGTTGTCCTGTGGACTACGATAACAATAACAAAATCCCATGGTTCTTGAATTTGTTTTTCCAATTTATAGAAACGTAATCTCGTCGACGTGTGGTCGATGTTCGGTGCACATTAAAGTTAGCTGAGAGAAGTAAGTCTTAAAGTGAATGTAAATATTTACTAAAAATTTAAAGATTACAAAAAATGTGTTTATAAAACTGATCGAATGTTACGTAACACTAAATAAATTCTAGTAGGTCTTTCTACAAGTCCACCGCTGCCAATCCCTCCGCCACCGCATACTTATATTTTAACCTTCATAATGCGACTGTATTTTGCCAACGTAATAGAACTTGTGCTAAATTTTGATGGTTATTAAAAATAAAATTACCAGAAATATTTGGGTGTGTCTCGCGTCGTTGTACCACCAACCCCCATCACTAATTTTAATAATTTATTAATTATTAATATTTTAATAAAACTTTAATTTAATAAATTTTTTTGTTTTTTTGTTTCCGCTCACATTTTCTTCCCAATTTAATTTTTTTTTAGGGTAAAGGAAAAAAAGAAAAGAAAAAAAATAAAATGCTAAAATTGGATTCAAGAATATTAGGATTTTCGGTGACAGCAGCTCAAGATCGTTTAAATGTAGGCGATCGGGATTACGGGGATCCATGAAAATTACTCAAGCCTCGACCCCCACCACTACCATCGGTGTCCCTGCATCAACCGATGCCACTTCCATTACTATCACCTATCCCACAACTATTACAATTACAACAACAACAACAACAACAACAACCACAACCAACCGTACAGCCAGACCATGAACAACACCTACAACAACTACAACAATTACAACAACAACAATTACAACAAATACAACAATTACAACAACTGCAACAGCAACAGCAACAGCAACAACAGCTCCAACAGCAACAACCACAACAGCAACCACAACCGCAACCACAACCACAACCACAACCACAACCACAACCACAACCACAACCACAACCGCAACCACAACCACAACAACAACCACAACCACAACCACAACAAAAACAACCCGGTCATTTACCGAAAAAATTCCATGGAGCTGCCACCAACAAAAAGAAAAATAATAATAATAATAAAAAACCGTTAAAAAATAAACAAAAGAAATTTTAACGATAAAATATTTAAAAATTAAAACAAAAACCAACAAAAAAGTATACTCTCTTCAATGATAATAATAAAAGAAAAAATAAAATTAATTAAATAATTAATAAAAATTGAAAAAGAATTAAAAAAAAAAAAAGCAAAAAAATTAGAAATCAAAATTTGTAAAAAAAAAATTTTTGAATAAATAAATTTAAAAAATTTATAAAAAATTAATAAATCCCCCACCACCACACCACCACCACCACTCCAAAAAAATAAAATTAAAAATTAATAATTAAAAAAAAAACTATTGTATTTAGAGTATTTAAAAATTAAAAAAAAAAATTGTTAAAAATTATTTTTAAAAAAATTTAAAAATTCATTTTTTTAAAAAAATGTTTTTGAAATTAAAATAAAAATAAAAAAAAAAAAAAATTAAAATTTAAATAAATCTATTATAAAAATAAATAATTATTAAAAATTAAAAAAAAAGGGAAAATTTAAATTTTATGAAAAAATTAAATTAAATTTTTTAATTGAAATATTCATTAATTTTAAATTTTTTGTTTCAGTTATTTTTTATTTTTTTTTTTTTTTTTTGTTAATTTTTGAATTGTTTTTTTTTAATATTTTAAGTCAGTTTATTTTTTTTTTTTATGTTTTTTTATGTTTTTTTTTTTTTTTTTTTTTTTTTTTTTGCTTACAATTACAACAATTAAAATGAAAAATATAAAATTAAATTTTATAAAAAAAACAAATTAATATTTAAAATTGAAAAATTTATTAAAATTAATGTGTAAAATTAATTATCAAAAATTTAAAATTAATCGTAAAATAAATTTTAACAAAATAAAAATTTATAAATGTAATAAAAATATAAAAATAAATTAAAAATATTATTAGTAAATAATTAATTAATTAATTAATTAATTAAAAATAAATTAAGATATTTTATATGGAAAAAAGAAAAAAAAATATTAGAAATTATAAAATTAATGTCAAAAAAATAGCGGCTGTAAAAGAAAACATTTCACATTGTCAATTGATAAAAAAATCATGCGGGGCATCGGTCGCGCGCGACATCCATGCCATTGCGACCAGCCAACATAAAATTGTTGTGACCGCAGACACGCAGACCCACCACGCGAAACACAAATTTACCGTCGTGCAGTTGCGTTGTTTTTCATTGTGTGTTGACATTAATTTACAAAAATAAAATAGGTTGTGCCACCTCGCCCCCCCCCCACCCTCTCCCCCTCTCTCCTTAACCTTTGGTAAAATTTTTATTTTCGCATAATTTTTTTAATTATTATAATTTTTGTTGTGTGTGTGTGTGTGTGTGTGTGTGTCGTCGTCTGTCGGTTCGCCGTTTACTACAAAATGTGGCCGACGAGTTTTACTCCAACCAATTATGGATTCACTTAAAACATGAAGACCTCAAAATAATATAGACCAACCCGCCCTTCTCCACCCCGACCAATCGTAAATTTACTGTTTATTAATTGTTTACATCATAAAATGTAATGTCTTCCATATAAACAAACAATCAACAACAACAAAAACCCGTCGACCCTTTATTAACCACACACCTCTTTATTAACCACACACCCCTTTATTAACCACACACCTCTTTATTAACCACACACCCCTTTATTAACCACACACCCCTTTATTAACCACACACCCCTTTATTAACCACACAACCCTTTATTAACCACACACCACTTTATTAACTACACACCCCTTTAAGCATTGTAAATCTTTCAGCTACACCGTCTGGCTTACCAAAACAAAAAACAGGTAACATCTCTATGGTTTACGTTGATTGTTAAGAAATACACATATTTTGAAGGTGATGTGTGTTGGGTGACAAACACTTACTTAATACAGACCTTAAATATTAGGGTAACAGGAAAAATTTATTGAAGCATCGGAAACCAAAAACCAATTTAAATTTATATATTCTTTGATTTGAAATTTTTTTTGGAAATTATAAACAATAGTGTCAGGTGGTGCTGTTTTCAACGCAAAATTACCGTAACAATTGATGAATCAATGTTGGTATAATGTAATATTTTATCATACACAAGATCAGGCCAATTCAATTTTTGTCACGATAGCATCGTTGAAGCGGATAACACAAATGTTGGGTCACCAAACGGTGAGCACACACACTTGGAACAAACATTTTTTTATCAAAAAAAAATTTCCTTTGGCATCGTAACCGTAACCGAACAGATGAACATTATTTTTTTTTTCACTTTTGACTTTCATAAACATCAGCAGGCAATGTGATCCGCAAAAATACACTACAATAATTCAACTATTTCAAAAATCTGTTGTTTATAGTTTTTTCGAAATTTTACGATAAAAATTCGGAAACATTTTCACTATTTGCGATTGCAATGGCATTTGAATATCGCTGTAATTTTGGCTGTAAACAATTTGAAATTTTATGGTATATGATTTGATGACACAGGGTATCGGTCAAAGTTGTGTCTGCCTAACAACCAAATCGTACATATTTGTTGTTTTAGTTTTGACACAAAGTAACGATGGCTTGCCATATATCGTTCGTGGCAATCAAAACGTTTGGACTTTTGGGGGATGGGGGGTAGGAGGGATGTAACAATTACTGCAAACCAAAACTTTTGTTAAGATTCCTCAACTGTTGGCCATTTTTTTTTTTGTTGGCAAACGCTAAACAAAGCTTTCCGGCTATCACACGAAAAAATATCGTTACACTAAAATTCTTTTTATTATCTTCTTATTTTCCAAATGGCCACCCCCAATCGTCGTATCAGTAATGCACCTTTTAATAATCATCCAATATGGACACTTTATTGTTTATAAGAACATTTTGGAATTTGATTTTTCTCCGGTAACTTCCTTTAATCGATTTTGATTGCAATTTCTTCGTATTCAGGTTTTGAAGCAGGAGTTCTAAAAATTATTGTTAGCGTAAAAAAATAACATAAATAAGATGACGGCACTGAATTGCCTTGAATTGAAACCAAAAATACAATTGACTGTGGCCGACATTGAAATTCAGACGGCTTTCATATGAAAATGAGGTGGGTGCTGAATAGTTTTCAAAAATAACAGTAAATTCAAGAACAATAGTTATCCGAGAGCCGATGACCACCGCCATTTACAAAAAACAGCATCACTTGCATTGTGTTCATCACCAAAAAGAGAGAAAAATTGAGTTTTATCATTGTTTTTTTATGAGTTTTATGCAATACAATAACAATACAATGAAATACGAAATATGACGAAGATTGGGCACGATACGAATACGATAATTGAATAGAATAGAATAGATATATTCATTATTCAATCATTCGTTTGAAAATGGTCTTATAATAGTTTTGTACATTGTTGTCAAATTTTAATGTTTTGGACTTGATTTTCTTAACGATATTATTAATTTTTTCATTTTTCAATCTTATCTCTGTATCTGCTCAAAATCAAACTTCTGTCGGTCGCTGTTTTTTAAAAGGCGCATTCCGGCTGGGTAATACATTAACGATAACCTGATGAATTTCCATCAGATTTTACAAAAATTAAACACATTATAAATGTAAATTTGACAACGCTGCGATCCATATGTACTTACAATCGTAAAACAAAATATAAATACAATTGTCGTTCGGCCATCGTGTTTGATCGCATAAATACGAAATAGAAAAAAAAAACGAAACCACTTGTTCGCTATTTTTCTCCGCAGCGGTGATGTGATTGTTTGTCGATTTTTAAATAATTTGTATATTTCAGTTTTAGAAAAATGATATATGGATTTTGTTTAATACTTCTTAGACCTCACCGCCCGCACCGCCCTCCCCCCCCCTACCCCTTTCCCACGTCCCATTAATATAATTAATAAAATTCTGTGTGTGAAAAAACAAAAACTAAAAACAAATTGTATAATTAAAATTATTAATTATTAAAATCAGTTATAGAAATAGAAAATAAGAAATATTAAAATTTAATTTTGAAAAATTATACCCCAAAATTAATGTAATTAATTTAATTTTATTAAATTAAATTTATATATATTATTAATATTATTATAACTATTATAATTAGAAGTTAAGAAAGACACGGAGATGTCCAAATATATATGTGTTAGAATTTAAAAAATAAAGAATTAAAATTAAATTAAGTGATTAAATATGATTTTGAATGTATTTGAAACACACTTTTAACCGGTGCCGAACTTAAGATTGACTGGTTGAATTTTCTAGTGTTGAGTTTTGATTGGCAGAGCGAAACAAACGTATGCTTGCTCTAAACCAATTGGATATAAAGATGGTTGGGTTTGGGTAAAGAACTTCCAGCGCACTGATGTTCCACAGAAGAATGGTACACCATGCGCAACACCTACTGCCCACATTACGGCTCAACCTGAAAACCACTAATATCCAAATGTTTATCATTTTGTTTTCCCAGCATGTCGTAAATCTATCTCAACAGTATACACATTTGATTGAGTGGCACACACGTTTTGTGAAAACCACTATCAGTATTTTATCGAAACCACCCATTCCCCCTATCCCAAGAGAACCTTTTTCGCATGTGTAAATCTTCAATTTTGATGAAATTTTGAAATTCACAGCTTGAATGAATGCGTTCGTTGCGTCTGTCGATTTTCAAGCATTATCACTTCTATCTTATCACGCCGACCAAATGGATTTTGTGTGACCAGAAAATGGGTTCAAAAGATGCAAAATCTGGTGAATACGGTGAAAATGTTTAGTGATAGTTGTTAAACGATGTGGCATTATCGTACAGTAATCTCAAATGCCGGTTGGTTCTCGATATTCAGAACGATTACGACTTAGTAAACGCCTCACAATGGACCAAGGTAATACTTAACATTAACCGCATTGTAGCGCAGCCAGAAAAAACTCTTTGGAATCTTAAGAAGAAATCAACATTAATTTGATTTTTGTTTTCATTAAATGAAATTTTTTGTTGTCGATTTCTTTTGTCTGCTGGTGACCCCATCCCACAATTATCGCACCGCATCAGCAATTTTAAGTATTCGCAGCGGATCCGTAGCTGTTCCATTGTTACAACAAAATTTAATAGTTAATCTTTGTTCTTTATGCCATTTGTCTGAATGAAATTTTGGTCGGTTATTCACACAATTAAATCACAAAAAAATTGTTAAATGATCGGTGCAACACTTTCTATATATGGTTCGCATAACCATTACGGTTTATTATGGGACAGAGGGTGTAGTGTAATTTACTAGAAGAAACGAAACAATTTATTTCATTTAAATTTTTGCATATAATTTTTCTGGAATATTGCGCGACGTATTTTTTTTTGCAAATAGTTTCTCTGTAGCCACCTTAATTTATTATCCTATGCATTACATAAAATACGCATGCGTACGCATACACATATATATTTTTGCTCATTTTTCATTTTATCGTCTCTTTTACCTTTTGCAGACCGTCCACAAAGTACCGTATCATATTATATTAATTCAATACAATTGTAATGGTATAGGTGGTTTTTGGCAAAAACCCACCAAACATTCGGATAACTATATTTGAGGGTATTTATTTTGGGTGGCCATATAAAAATAAAAAAAAACACCACATAAATATAAATTCTTTAATCGAAATAGTTACGTCAACTTTTAAATAGAAAACAAAAGTCGTGTATATTTGCCGCCTTTAGTCCGGACTAGAGTAAAAGTAAAAAGTACAAAAATTGTGAAAAAAACTTTGCTCTAGAAATTGATCATAAAAATTATTAATATTTCTAAAATTTTTTTGTGCTATTGTTATCGATTTTGCCGTCCCATTTGTTGTCCGGTAAATTTCGTAGATGTCTTCACCGATAGCCTATTAGGTGTCAATCTATAAAACAAAAGAAAATTGCCGAGGCAAATGTTATAAAAAAAAAAAAAAATGAGGAAGTTGTTTTTTTTCCAACACCAGCGATTAGTGATTGGAACCGATATTAGTATTTTGCCGCACAGATGATAAATCATTGATGCTATTGGTTAATTGCTCTGTGCTGTTTGCTGTGTCAATTATTGTTTGATATAATTGTATTTTTATAAATATTAAAAATTATTAGTATTGAGAACATTTTGTGGCGCTAATCTACGACACATTTATTACAGCCGAGTTGATAAAATACTCTGGATGGAGGCGATTAACGAAATATAGATTTTTATATGGGTGCGATTAGTTCATAGTGTGTGTGTGTGTGTGTGTTTGTGCAGATATTATTTTCAAAGATATCCGTTTTTTTCTATTCTATTCAATAGACTAATAATAATGGTCGGTTAGCCAGCTGAAAAATGTAAGTATTAAAATTAATGTTTCACGATTAATACACACATCAGCGCTAATGCACTGCGCCACTGACACACATTCTATTCCATCATATAAAGGTGTAAAAATATTTACATTTTACATTATAAAAGTGTTACACATTTTCATATCATCGGCAATTAATTAATTATCTTCTACCAAATATTATGTGCTCATCATCTGCAAAGTATTTTGTTTGCTGGGGAATACTTCATATTAACCCATACTACGGCATTTATAAAGTTTATTTTCTCTGTCTTGGACGCGTCGCCGTCGTCTCTTATCTCATCTTATTTATTTTTTCTTTTCCGTATTCACAAACAAACCAATTTATTTAACTTTGTTTTCAATTTGCATTTGCATATTTAATTTCAATTTGATATTTCGGAATTCATTTCAATTTTAAAATCAATAAATAAACAACTTTTGTTGTTGTTGGGTCTTGTGCGGTGTGGTGTAGTAAATTATTTTTCTATTAAATCAAATCGACTTAACCGATAGATAGAAACGTGTGCGTGCTTGCGTGCGTGTGTGTGTTGTGTTGAGCTGTAAATAAATAAAAATTGTTTATTATTTTCATTAAATTTAAAATAAACCAAAAAATGTTTCAATATCATAAATTTTTTGTAAATTATTACATAAAATCTAATGGAAATTCTATGCTGAAAAGATCATTTGTGTAAGTTTTATAATATAATTTTTCCTATAATAAAATAATGATTAACATTAAAAAAAACAACAACAATTAAACATAAAATCGTAGGTTTTTTTTATTTTGTTTAACCTTCGTCAATGTCAAACTGATTATCAACAACAATAACAGCAACAACAACGAAATGAATTTATAGATGATGAGAATTTTATATTTTGAGATAGGCAAAGGCGACCGACACGCAAACAATAAATTATGAATTATTTTTTCATAATTATTTGTTGGTTTTTATGGTGTTGTTGTTGTTGTTGTTGTTTGTTGTTGTTGTTGTTGTTGATGTTTTTGTTGTTCTGTCCTCTATAAACTTGTGATAACGATAATTTTTAATTGGTTGTAATTCATTTTAATTATACGCAAACAATTTTATTATCGTCAATTTAAACAAAACAAATATTTTTAAGTAGGTTTTTTTTTTCAAAGTCATTTGTGAGGCAAATAAAAAATGCATTCAATGTAATAAAAATGGATCATGATTTTGATAAATGACTTAGCACAATTTCAAATTTGCGTGTGTTTAATTTGATGATAACGGCATTTTTTTTTTTTTTGTTGTTACGTGTACAGGTTTTAATTTTATTGCAGACAATACCAAACACTTTTCCATTAATTACTTAAATGCTTCGTCTTAAACGAAATAGAAATTGCACATTTGACGGTAAATTATAGCTGACGATTCTCGATTTCATTTCAAGGGACTTCCGCAAGGCAAATTCTGAGGTAAAAAACTTTCGTGCGCCACACACACACACACACACACATGAAAGACATCGGTTCCCAATATCAATCTGTTTGTTCCTACCTACGGAGTCATAACGTGTTAGGCGACACACGTCTGACTTGTCGTGGCGGACTGTTAATATGCAAAAGCAGGCAAGGAAAAGGACTGGACGGGGTAGAAGAAAAACTCGATCTATCTATTGTATAT
Source organism: Bibio marci (assembly GCA_910594885.2). NCBI lineage: Eukaryota > Metazoa > Arthropoda > Insecta > Diptera > Bibionidae > Bibio > Bibio marci. The sequence continues at coordinate 16,770,563 of OU343119.1, read as the reverse complement.
GGGAATGGTGATAGTGGTGTCCAGTATGTAATTTAAATTCAGTAATCAGTAATATGTCAAAGAGTGTTAAAGTGTACACATCAAAGATTTTTCTTACCACACTTCTACAGTCTAGTTTTGTAACATTGATGATGTAGATGTTGACCAGGCCAGCTAACTAATTACTGTCCAGACATTTTGAAAGGCTTGAAAAAGATCCAGTAAGACGGAAACTAAATTGCCTGATGAAAGAGACATCAACAGGTGAAAAAATCACTTGAGAGATTTTGGTTTAATGACACGAAAAGAAAGTTTTCTATTTCTAATGCAATACAAAGCTGTGGACATGGACCGGTCATCGGAGCGTCACAATCATTACGTAATATTGATGGAAAGATTGAGGTGCTTTGATGGTATCAGAAAGTCGAATCCTGTTTTATTGACTACTAAATGTGTACACTTCGATATAGAGTGCACACCCGAGGCGGGTGCTTCCACGAAGTGGTTCAAAGAACGAAAGATTCAATGTGAAAGAACGAAACATGAGTGTGAATAGACAGTTACCTGAGAATAGATGCCTATGGGAGGTAATCAACCTTAATTTTGTATGGGCTCGGGTTTCGTCTGAGCAAAAATTGGACTGATAAAATTCAACCGGTAGGGAAACTGTCGGCGTACCACTTAAATGGCGTCAATGACAGTTGAGGGAACATAACTGTATGTCAACTTAACTTAACACAATAGCAAGACATAGCGCTAATACAGGAGCTGTTCAAATGGAAAATCAAAACCCTCTAAATTTAACGTGGACCGACAAGAGCCGGGGATAGATGAGAAAGTCTTTTTGAACCACACCATGAGAGATAATTTCAGGAAAAAAATAAAAAAGCAAATTAAGACTACTGCTGGGAAATGGAGGAGCATCTCTCTTTCTCTCTCTTCGGTAGACTTCAGACGATGGTCACCAAACATCCAGTAGTATCTAGAAATAGAGTGGTCCGTGATGGGACACAAACACTAGCCAAAACAAATAGGATCCTGATGGCGGTGCATATTCAGATTGGTCATTTAAAATCGAATCAAGTGAATATGTGTGAATCGGGGAACGAGGCAGAAGCGATAGTGAAACTAGAGACTGTATCACGCTCTATAGAGACATTCAATACAGCAGCCAAGTTGATGGAATATTTCCGGCCCTAATACAATGGACGAACATTGTTCACACATTTATGTTGTCCATTTTACTTCAAACTACAGATCCGTTGACTGCCTCCTGAGCGAGTGCATCAATGGACAAACAAAAAACAACCAAATTTTTGAAGATTTAAATTTTAATTTTTTAATCCAATTTTAAGTAAATATTCTCCGTTTATTTTTAGAACATGGTTTCAGCACGTTCAAATGGGACCGCCCGATGCAATTTTAGGTGTTACCGAAGCATTTAAACGGGATACAAATCCGAAAAAAATTAATGTTGGTGTTGGTGCGTATCGTGATGACAACGGAAAACCGTATCTATTGCCAACCGTTTTGAAAGCCGAAGATATTCTAAAAACAAAAAATTTGGATAAAGAATATTCGCCGATCGGTGGTAATGCTGAATTTTGTAAATTATCATGTGCATTGGCGCTCGGCGACGATTCGGAACAAATTAAAAACGGCGTAACCGCAACGGTTCAAGTATTTGAATTTTTTTGAATTTTTAAATTTTTGCAATTAATCTAATTATTTCTTTTTTCATTGTGCCATCCAGAGCATCAGTGGAACGGGTGCATTACGAATTGGTGCCCAATTTTTAAATACGTTTTGGCGTGGCATTCGTACCGTTTATTTACCGGAACCAACTTGGGGCAATCACATACCCATTTTTAAGCATGCCGGTTTAAAAATACAATATTACAAATATTTTGATAGTAAAACATGTGGTTTTGATTTTGAAGGTGCCATTAATGATATTAACGTAAGTGTGTAACTGAAGTTTCGCTTCGGCATATATATAAGATTTTAATGGGTGGCTTGATGTGGAAGCAAATTTATTAACTTGTGAATAAATCCATTACGACACGCTCTTATGTTTGACCCATTTGCTTCAAATTATCTGATTCTATGTTAAATAAATGAAAATTAACAATTACTTATGTCCAATGATCAACAATAAATTATCGAATTCGAACACCGCAGTACCTCCGATGAACAACATTATTTATTGCGTTAATTGTTCACATTCACCAGCTGTCGTTAGCCATATTCTGTCCACAGCTAATATACCCCGCAAAAGTCGCATTTGTTGGTAGATCTGTCTATTGCCACAACCTTTGTCATGCCAAAAATAATAATTTGGCATCAGTCTATTAATAAATGAATAGGTTGGATTATCGCATCCTAATTTTTTTCAACCGGTAAATCCCTTAGATAGTTAGTGATTACCTAAAGTTGGATATTTGCCGCATCGCTTGAGTCTGTGTCAGAAAAATTGAACGCAGGTGTTCTGCAACAATCGATGCCATTATATCCTTGTCACTAACATTGGCTATATGGACTATTGAATGCTGTGCTCGTTTCCGCGCTCCACTTTTGTTGTAACTTAGTTGAATTTTAGCCAATGATATAGTTGTGATCCGGATGCAGTCAGGATTAAATATTAAATAGAACTTAATATTAAAAATCGTTTATCATTTTGTTTTTCTATTTATTTATTTAGAATATACCGGAGCGATCGATAATATTATTACATGCATGCGCACACAATCCAACCGGTGTTGATCCAAATCCAGAACAATGGTCTGAACTATCAAAATTAATTAAAAAACGTAATATATATCCATTTTTTGATATGGCATATCAAGGATTTGCAAGCGGTGATTGTAATAAAGATGCATGGGCTGTACGTAAATTTTTGGCCGATGGTCATGAAATGGCATTGGCACAAAGTTATGCCAAAAATATGGGTTTGTATGGTGAACGGATCGGTGCGTTTACATTAGTGTGCAACAGTCCGGATGAGGCAGACCGTTGTATGTCACAAATAAAAATACTGATACGTCCAATGTATTCGAATCCACCCATACATGGTGCTCTATTGGTACGCGAAATATTGGGTACACCAGCATTGCGTAACGAATGGTTGACCGAAGTTAAAGGTATGGCGGACCGTATAATCGGTGTACGTTCATCGTTAAAATTAAATTTAGAAAAAATTGGTTCCTCCCGACCATGGAATCACATTACCGATCAAATCGGTATGTTTTGTTTTACCGGAATGACACCGGAACAGGTAAGAAGAAAATTACAATTAATTACATTTATTTTGATAAATTTTATGACTATCCGTACGCAACTTAAACATCCATAAATATACTCACTGTTTGGTTGTTTCAACTGCAAACTGTTACATACGTTAAATACGACTGTTTTAGTAGAAGTTTGTACAATTTTGTGTAACAGCTGTTTGTGTCCAACCTTGGCCACCTTGGCTTCGTTTAGACTCATCCACATTGTTGATGAAACATGGATCCATCACAATGGCAAACCAGCACCAAACAATAATAAAAATCAATGGGCTGACAATGGTGTGGTGGTTTGGTGGCGGGGCTCTGAAGAAAATAGGAAATGGTTAAGTCAACAGGAAAGGCCACTGTTTTTTTTTTTTTTTAGGATGCACGTGGTACGGTATTCATCGATTATCTGCAGAAAAGGAATAACAATATTCATCATCTCTCACACTGCAATTTTAACAGAACGTAAATTTGAAGAATTACTGGATTCGGAATTACTCATCAACATCCACCGGCATACAGTTTAGTGATGATATTAACTTGTTGCCAATTCTAATCTCAATGGTTACAGAAATTGTTCGTCAATTGTTCTCTCGTCCTCCGACAAAATGTTTATGGAATTTTATTTATTTCTTTATTTTTCATTTCTTATTTTTGCAGTGCGAACAAATAACAAAAGAATTTAGCATTTATTTAACAAAAGATGGACGAATTTCAATGGCCGGTGTAACAAGTAAAAATGTTGAATATTTAGCAGCCGGAATACATGCGGTGACAAAATAAAATACGGAAAAAAGCCAGAAAAAAAGTTGTTCATTATTTTGTTATTCTTATTTTCGATATTTTTCAATTCAATTTTGTTTCATCAATTTTATTCAAATCCATTGAAACGGTGTGACAGCAAAAGCAATTTATTTACATTTTTTTTTTTTGATAGACAAATTTATGGGAAGGGGAGGTGGCCGAGAAAAATGGCGCCCCCATTTTACTGCATTTTTTTAATTTTAAATATAGTAGGAAAAAAACAAAAAAAAAAACTATTTTGCATTTTTAAATTAAAAAATAATTATATTTTTTTATTTTAAATTAATTTTGAGATTTTATGGTTTAAAATTGTATAAAATATAAAATATATTTTTATTTTTTTAATATTTTAAATATTTTGTTCTTAAATATATATTTGGGAAATTTTTTATTAGAATAACAACAACAATTATTAAATTTTTTTTAAATAAAGTGTTTTTTTTTTTTTATTGCCTCTTTTAATTCCACACAAATTTAGGCAATGGAGCCACTGCTTCCGACATCGTATGGTTTGAACCGTTTATTTTATTATAATTTAATTAGTTACGAGAAGAATAATTTTTTTAATTTACACATTAATGATTACTTTGACTTAAGTAAAATGCAACATTTCATATCGCTCACACAATATTAATGATCTAAATGGGTATTTCAAGGACTATTTACAAGGATACAATTTAAATTTAGGCATACAAATCATACGATTTACTTTACACACACACACACACACACACATAAACTGTAAAATGAAAAAATTAAAAAATCAGTCGCACTCTACCCTTTGATTTGCATTATAAATGAAATGCTTTACAGTAAGGCCATAATAACTCGTGACACCCAATTAATAATATGTGACATATAAAAATAACAAATAAATAAACCGTAATAAATTTAATTGCTTAATTGTTTAATTGAGTGTGTGTGTGTGTTTTTTTTAATTGTTAATTGGTTTTCAATAATAAAATGTTTATTATAAGTAGTTTGTGAACAATAAAAGTGTATTGAGACACTGTCTGAGAAAAATAAGTTTTGTTATGCGCAGCAGCGATAACGAAAACAAAGAAAATTATTAATTCCAAAACATTAACGACACAACAATAACAATAACATCAACAACGACAACAACAACAACAACAAGAACAACAACGATAACGACAGCGACAACAACAGCAACATAAAAATAATATAATACAATAAAAATATAATAAAAAAAAAAAAGATAGCAACGCGCGATAACGCGAGATAGCAACAACAATAATTTTAAAATTTATCATAAGATAATTATTTATAATTTATTGAATGAACGCAACGCGGTAAGGTTAAATATAATTGAAATGGTTTTTTTATTTTATTTACGATTAGATTGTGAATTCGTTATGGAAATATAAAATAACGGCATGTCAATTAATCTAATCTAAGGATCTTATAAACTGATGAAATACCATAAGCCAGAAAGATATTTTCAAAAAGTAGAAGTGTTTTGCGAATGATGCTTTTTTCCGGTACATATTCTTGAAATGCTTTGGAACTAAGAAGAAATTCTAAGTTTTAATACTAAAGGATTCTAAATGCATAGCAATCAATGCCTTAAGATAATGCTTAGCCGATAGAAATTCCCGAAATTATCTGAATTATTGAATTTTAAGTTTTTAAATACACAAAAATACTACTGCCTGAAGATTATGTTCTCCGGATACAAATTCTTGAAAATGTTAAGAAATATCGATTTTCTAATTCTTAAATATACCAAAATTCAATTCATGAAATACTACTTCCACAAGTTTGTGCTCGCCGGATACAAATTCTTGAAAATGATCTGACTGATACTGATTTCTAAGTTCTTAACATGCCAGAATGAAATTCAAAAAGTACTACTGACTGAAGATTATGTTCTCCGGATACAAATTCTTGAAAATGTTATGAAATATCGATTTTCTAATTCTTAAATATACCAAAATTCAATTCAAGAAATACAACTACCAGAAGTTTATGCTCGTCGGATACAAATTCTTGAAAATGATCTGACTGATACTGATTTCTAAGTTCTTAACATACCAGATTGAAATGAAATGAAATACTACTGCCTGAAGATTATGTTCTCCGGATACAAATTCTTGAAAATGTTATGAAATATCGATTTTTTAATTCTTAAATATACCAAAATTCAATTCATGAAATACAACTTCCACAAGATTGTGCTCGCCGGATACAAATTCTTGAAAATGGTCTGACTGATATTGATTTCTAAGTTCTTAACATACCAGAATGAAATGAAATGAAATACTACTGACTGAAGATTATGTTCTCCGGATACAAATTCTTGAAAATGTTATGAAATATCGATTTTCTAATTCTTAAATATACCAAAATTCAATTCATGAAATACAACTTCCACAAGATTGTGCTCGCCGGATACAAATTCTTGAAAATGGTCTGACTGATATTGATTTCTAAGTTCTTAACATACCAGAATGAAATGAAATGAAATACAACTGCCTGAAGATTATGTTCTCCGGATACAAATTCTTGAAAATGTTATGAAATATCGATTTTCTAATTCTTAAATATACGAAAATTCAATTCATGAAATACAACTTAAACAAGATTGTGCTCGCCGGATACAAATTCTTGAAAATGATCTGACTGATACTGATTTCTAAGTTCTTAACATACCAGAATGAAATTCAAAAAGTACTACTGCCTGAAGATTATGTTCTCCGGATACAAATTCTTGAAAATGTTATGAAATATCGATTTTCTAATTCTTAAATATACCAAAATTCAATTCATGAAATACAACTTCCACAAGATTGTGCTCGCCGGATACAATTTCTTGAAAATTATCTGACTGATATTGATTTCTAAGTTCTTAACATACCAGAATGAAATGAAATGAAATACTACTGCCTGAAGATTATGTTCTCCGGATACAAATTCTTGAAAATGTTATGAAATATCGATTTTCTAATTCTTAAATATACGAAAATTCAATTCATGAAATACAACTTCCACAAGATTGTGCTCGCCGGATACAAATTCTTGAAAATGATCTGACTGATACTGATTTCTAAGTTCTTAACATACCAGAATGAAATGAAATGAAATACTACTGCCTGAAGATTATGTTCTCCGGATACAAATTCTTGAAAATGTTAAGAAATATCGATTTTCTAATTCTTAAATATACCAAAATTCAATTCATGAAATACTACTTCCACAAGTTTGTGCTCGCCGGATACAAATTCTTGAAAATGATCTGACTGATACTGATTTCTAAGTTCTTAACATGCCAGAATGAAATTCAAAAAGTACTACTGACTGAAGATTATGTTCTCCGGATACAAATTCTTGAAAATGTTATGAAATATCGATTTTCTAATTCTTAAATATACCAAAATTCAATTCAAGAAATACAACTACCAGAAGTTTATGCTCGTCGGATACAAATTCTTGAAAATGATCTGACTGATACTGATTTCTAAGTTCTTAACATACCAGATTGAAATGAAATGAAATACTACTGCCTGAAGATTATGTTCTCCGGATACAAATTCTTGAAAATGTTATGAAATATCGATTTTTTAATTCTTAAATATACCAAAATTCAATTCATGAAATACAACTTCCACAAGATTGTGCTCGCCGGATACAAATTCTTGAAAATGGTCTGACTGATATTGATTTCTAAGTTCTTAACATACCAGAATGAAATGAAATGAAATACTACTGACTGAAGATTATGTTCTCCGGATACAAATTCTTGAAAATGTTATGAAATATCGATTTTCTAATTCTTAAATATACCAAAATTCAATTCATGAAATACAACTTCCACAAGATTGTGCTCGCCGGATACAAATTCTTGAAAATGGTCTGACTGATATTGATTTCTAAGTTCTTAACATACCAGAATGAAATGAAATGAAATACAACTGCCTGAAGATTATGTTCTCCGGATACAAATTCTTGAAAATGTTATGAAATATCGATTTTCTAATTCTTAAATATACGAAAATTCAATTCATGAAATACAACTTAAACAAGATTGTGCTCGCCGGATACAAATTCTTGAAAATGATCTGACTGATACTGATTTCTAAGTTCTTAACATACCAGAATGAAATTCAAAAAGTACTACTGCCTGAAGATTATGTTCTCCGGATACAAATTCTTGAAAATGTTATGAAATATCGATTTTCTAATTCTTAAATATACCAAAATTCAATTCATGAAATACAACTTCCACAAGATTGTGCTCGCCGGATACAATTTCTTGAAAATTATCTGACTGATATTGATTTCTAAGTTCTTAACATACCAGAATGAAATGAAATGAAATACTACTGCCTGAAGATTATGTTCTCCGGATACAAATTCTTGAAAATGTTATGAAATATCGATTTTCTAATTCTTAATTATAACAAAATTCAATTCATGAAATACAACTTCCACAAGATTGTGCTCGCCGGATACAAATTCTAAGAACTTCATAGAAACTGTTCATTTAATCAAATTGTAAATCTAAATACAAATTCCGATGAAAATGGATTAAGACAATTCCTAATTTTTATTAAATACAAATGTGCATGCTCCACAAAGAATGTTCCAATCAGTATCCGTCTACCATACACACACACACAATGATTTTATGTGCAACTTTTTGAATTGTGTCACATGTGTGCGTAAAAGAATGTCGTTTATTGTTTGTTTATTAATTCGTTGAGTGACACGTCTTTTTCGTTATAATTTATTGGTTATTGTTTTGTTGTTACTTTTAGTCTTTATTGTTTAGTTTTCAATTGGTTGAAATATATTTTTTTAAGTGATCCATTATTAATGCCAACACCTGCTGATTGATTGCATACAATTTATAAATATCTAATTGATGCCTATTCCAAATGATGATGAAACTATACGTACAGCGATGAGAAACGATTTTGCAATGAATTTCGTAGAAATAATATTTAACAATAATAAAACAAAAGTTCAGTGTTCAGAAATTGCGTTGCTTTTTTGCCATTTTTTGAAATTTGGCATGGAAATAGTTTAAATTCTTGCATACGTGTCAAAGACGATTGTGATGAGCAATACAATTTCCCAGATGTTAATTGGCCAGTTGTTGGTCGCATCCATGGAATACAGATAATAACGTGGTGGTACGCTCACAACCGGTGCGTGAAGCGGAGGGAAGCCAAACGATAGGTTATAATGACACACACTGTGCTTTGCGCTCTATTAAGAGATGCTGCGTGAATATACATGGAATATTAAAAGGTTGGCTTCACACCCTGATCACAAATAGCACATAGTATAGTATTCATAGGGTATCCAATAATGGTGCCATTCACCATTCACAAAAGAAATTATAGCTGTTGCTATCTCGCGTTATCGCGCGTTGCTATCTTTTTTTTTTTTATTATATTTTTATTGTATTATATTATTTTTATGTTGCTGTTGTTGTCGCTGTCGTTATCGTTGTTGTTCTTGTTGTTGTTGTTGTTGTCGTTGTTGATGTTATTGTTGTTGTGTCGTTAATGTTTTGGAATTAATAATTTTCTTTGTTTTCGTTATCGCTGCTGCGCATAACAAAACTTATTTTTCTCAGACAGTGTCTCAATACACTTTTATTGTTCACAAACTACTTATAATAAACATTTTATTATTGAAAACCAATTAACAATTTAAAAAAACACACACACACACTCAATTAAACAATTAAGCAATTAAATTTATTACGGTTTATTTATTTGTTATTTTTATATGTCACATATTATTAATTGGGTGTCACGAGTTATTATGGCCTTACTGTAGTGTTCCAGTAAATTCGATTTTTTAATACATACATAAAACGTTTGCGTAGCGCATTCCTTCTACTTTGCACCTGGTTCGGCAACAAAATTTCCATTATTTTAGTGTTGTAAGTGTTAAAAATGGTTGTCCTTGTCACCACCATATAGTTGCTTTAGTCATTGAGTCAAAATTATTCGATCCAAACGCAGGCCGTGCGGTGTCGAGTTCAGAGTAATTTTCAGAGTCGACAGTAAATCAAATATATACTTTGCACCTAATTGACCATTCGGTTAATCTGTTATGTTGACTATTTACGAACACCCGCGATTTACGTCAATTACTCGAACCGATTATATGTATCATCAATTTTCATAGAATTCCAATGCAATTTATGACAAGGATTAAAATAATTAAAATCCTTTGATACGTAACCCAAAAATCATTGAGCCAGTTTTCGGCGTCTTCCTAAATTGTGCGGAAATATGTACTGTACCCATTGATTTGAAGAAGTAATAATGTGATGGGGCAACATCTAGCCGAATTAGACAGGTGCTGGATGACATTCAAGACATCCAAGGGCTTGCCATACGTCGTTGACCGGTTTTGAAGGCGCCAGGAGACATGACAACAGTTTAATTGTTGATAAATTATATTATCGTAAATTTGATATATTTTGATGGATTAATAGCTGATGCTAGTTGCGTTGAGTTACTTTTTAATATTGCTGTGCACAAAGTTTGGTCAAGTCGATGTCAACGGGCGTTGACACACAGTTTATTTCTGGTGCCACCAAATACCGAGACATTTAACCAACTACTTTTGAATGGTAGAAATGAATAAAAATTTTTTCACGAATCGGAGCCAAGCGAGTTACGGCTAAAATGATGAATTAAATATTTAATAAAAAATTACCGTTATTTCTACACATCTTCAAATCTTATCACTCTCTTCTTTAGTTTCGAACAATAGTCGACCGTCGCCTTAAGCATCAATGGTTTAACATTTTCCGCAGTACATATTAATTAGGCTCTCTCTCTCTCTAGTATAAAACATTTTGTGGCCGCAGGTAAATGGGCTCTACATGTATGTTTGTATAGTGACCGTAAAATATTTCACTGTTTTACAAAAACTCACTAAGTACACAACCGCTTACTTAAGGCACCGGTGAAAACACTAGTGCCCCCGTACTGTGCCAGTCAATTGACGAAACACGGTCTCTGGACACTACTATTGAAGATGCGTAGTGTACCTATCCCTATCCGTACAATTACAGACACATTATTTGGACACTAGCACATTTACACAACGCTTAACACCATCAAACCCTTCCGTTTGCTACATCATGCCCTATTAACGTAATTTTAATATTTATTCAACACCATCGAAACTTGATGAGCAAGATCGATTACCATACCTTCGCCTCTCCTTACAATTACAAGATGAATCACACACACATTACATTTATCGGCAATGGATGGACACCGTAATCCACACAACCCAATTGGTGCTGTAAAATCAGACTACACACTATGGCATGCGAACATTTTAATGTAAGTAAGAAAAACGGTGACGCATTGTGAAACTGAAACTGATGGAGAAATACCATAAAAATATAGTATTGTAAAATCATTTTTAATTAAAATGTCAATTAATTCAACCCCAACCGACGGTATTTATCATATTTTTTATCGTTCAAACAATTAACGGGACAATACTTTTAACTTTATAAATGCAATAAATAATTAATTAAATAAATAAATAAATAAATAAATAAATAAATAAATAAATTATAGAATAACGGTATTTTCATAAATTAATTTGTTTCTACAATTTACAAAAATTATTAAGCAATTGAAAAGAATATAAAATTATTGAGAATAGTCATTTAATAATTTGGGAAAGAAGACGACGGATAAGACGGTGACAGGATCTACGCATCATTCCTTCGGTAACTATATAATTAATAACACACACATACACAAAAACACACACACACACACACACACACACACACACACATTTAAATTAAAATTTTTATTTAATTTTGTATTTTCGGTTTTATTTGGACGCCACACCATCAATTTTAAATTTATTTGCCACATGAACATCAAATTTTTCGATTAGTAAATAATTTGATGGAACAACGGAATCGCGCAACCAACACGCATTATTTTTAGGCAAACCATTTGGTGTTTGTTTGACCAAAAATAACGGTAAGTTTTTATTCTTATTTCTTATTCGTTTATTTTTTTAGAAATAAGTTTTTTAATTTAAATTCGTTTCGTTTTTCCAATCAAGTTGATGCCGAAAAAATTACGTTATTAATTATATAAACCAACAAACACATAAGACGGAAAATGATTTTTCAGCCCATCGTAGTTCCAAAGCATTACAATTGCGTTGGATGTAATAAATTTGTTAGTCCATTAATACCACGATTATATCAGCACATAATTGAAAGTGATGCATGTTTATCACATTATCGACAATTTAATTTGCAAAATCCCAAAAATGAATACAGATTTTTGGGCGAAAAGCCTGTCTGTATTGAATGTAACAGTGTTGAAAATGCTCTTGGGATACATAATTGTGTCAATAAGATGCAAAATATACTCACAATGCGACCGGTTTATGAATGTTGTATGTGTTTAACACCTAGTTTTAGTGAAAACGGAGCAAAAAACCACAGAGATCATTGTTTCAAAAGTATCGAATTGCTAAATAAATATATAGAACAGTTTCGGCCAGGTGTCTATATTTATCTCCAATGTCCAAATTGTTATAGAAGATTTTCTGCTGAGCCAGAATTCAATGAACATGTGACAAACTGTTATAAGTGTCGTGAATGTGGAGAGTTATTTCAAAGTATTGTAAGTTATACTCACCATGAATTTGCGCGTATTTTTTGCAATAAATGTAACTTGCATTATTGCACTCAACAATTATATGACCAACATTACCAAAACTGTAGTAAGTGTGAGTTATGTCAAAGAACGTTTGAAAATATTGCCGGTTTGAATGAACATAAAGAGTTTCGTGTTGCATGTTTGAATTGTCCGCTTTCATTTTGCAATTATACGTTAAGAGATGAACATTTAAAAGACTGTTTTGTATGTGTTCATTGTTCCGGTTTATTTAACCGTAGTGAATTTGTTCGTCATACAACTGATAACAAACTGATGTTTACATGTCACCGTTGTCTGTGTATTTGTGGGAGTGAACAAACATTATTTGAACATACTATAAATATACAGTATTGTTCGCTCTGTTACCGCTACTTTTGCAATCATCAATTATATAATATGCATAATGCCGAAATTAGGACATGCGCTTGGTGTGACAAACCTTATTGCAATGTCGAATTGTGGAATGAACATGAAAAATGTTGTATGTATCGTCAATTTAAATGTGATCGATGTTCGAAAATATTTAAGACTTCAGATGAATTGACACAGCATAAAAATGTTTGTGGTACTGTTCCACCTACCCAAATTATTGACTATAGTACGTATCCATGTAGTCTTTGTGGTGAAAAATGTACGTCTCCCACCATGCTTTTTGATCACCATAAGGAATTTCATTCTGACATATCTCGAATTAAATGTCCAGCTTGTTATATGGAGCCGGCTGTGGTGGCTTTTCCATCACATTTTGACAAAACGCACATCCGGCGTTCAGAAGGTATCATTGGCAATGTCGAAGCGGCGATAAATCAAATGTGTACGAAAGGTCGTAGACCAATACCACATGATTCATTAATTTATAAATGTCCGTCTTGCGAAAATAGTCGCTTTGAAGATTTCTACAAACTTCAGTTTCATATGAAGCGTTTACATAGTCTTGAGGATAAAGTTAAGTGTCCAACATGTGAAATTGATATATGCGCTAGAAATTTTAGTTCGCATTGCAAGTCACACGGTGGTAGAATAAGAACATTTCAATGCGAATTCTGCCCGGAAAAATTTATTACAATGGCTTCCTGTAAGAAACATATGAAAACCCACCGACCGACCGAATAATATTAATTTTGAATTTAAGCTATTTTTTTTGTAATTAAATAAAATTAAATTATATTAAATATAATTTAATTATGTTAAATTAAATTATATTAATTAAAATTAAATTATAGTAAATAAAATTAAATTATATTAAATAAAATTAAATTATATTAAATAAAATTAAATTATATTAAATATAATTTAATTATGTTAAATTAAATTATATTAATTAAAATTAAATTATAGTAAATAAAATTAAATTATATTAAATAAAATTAAATTATATTAAATAAAATTAAATTATATTAAATAAAATTAAATTATATTAAATAAAATAAAATTATATTAAATAAAATTAAATTATATTAAATAAAATATTAAATATAATAAAATTATATTAAATATAATAAAATTATATTAAATAAAATTAAATTATATTAAATAAAATTAAATTATATTAAATAAAATTAAATTATATTAAATATAATTTAATTATGTTAAATTAAATTATATTAATTAAAATTAAATTATATTAAATAAAATTAAATTATATTAAATAAAATTAAATTATAGTAAATAAAATTAAATTATAGTAAATAAAATTAAATTATATTAAATAAAATTAAAATATTTTAAATAAAATTAAATTATATTAAATAAAATTAAATTATATTCAATAAAATTAAATTATATTAAATAAAATATTAAATATAATAAAATTATATTAAATAAAATAAAATTATATTATATTAAATAAAATTAAATTATATTAAATAAAATAAAATTATATTAAATATAATAAAATTATATTTTGTAATAAAATTAAGATCATTAAATTAATTAAATACAATAAATTAATTAAATAAAATTAAATTATATTAAATAAAAAAAAAAAAAAAAAAAATGAATGAATAAACAATTAATTTGTTAATTAAATTATAATATTATAATATTACAAATAAATTATATTAACTTAATTAAAATTAAATTAAAATTAAATCATATTAAAATATATTAAATATAAATTAAATAAAATTAATTAAATTATAATTAAATTATTTTTTATTTTTTTTCTATTTAATTTTTAATCTAAATATTGATAGCTACACGAATATTTGAATTCGCATCCAATTTGATCGGTCCAGCGCTACAAACTACTAAACCAACAAAATAAAATCCAGCAAACTGTGACTTTACGGTTTGCGGATCGTTTCGCACGTACATCTTAAAAACCTTAAATGGCGTTCATCAATCAACTTGAAATAGATTGGAGAAGTTCACATCCTTGGGCAAAGTTCGAATATTTCCGTAAATTATTATTAACATATTTGCCATCTATTAAATTAATTAGTCGAATCTATTGGACTAGTAATGCTAATGGCGATACATACATTTCAAATGATACTGCACCGAAATTGCTTAATTTCTATAGCCCATTTTTATATGTTTTATTATGCTTCCAAATTAGTTCCAACCATTAGTCCGTCATTTAGTTGAACCATTATTATTGATTTACTAAGTACTTAGCCGCGTTAGCCGTCCAACCATCATCCTGGATCCGGTCGCATACCCCAATCATATAAATGCAAAGCGATGTATAAATCTGGCGACTAATATAATTTTAACAATTATAACACAATAACAATGTGTGGTTTGATCGAAGACTAATTTGTGCATAAACATATTTTTTCTGGACTCCAACGTATGAACACTTACTTTTGTACTTTGTCACACTTTTCTTATCCAATCCTGATAACATTTAAACACATTAACAGAAGAAAACATATTTGGTCCCGTCAAAGAACAGAATGGTTGGAGGCGAACGATACAATTTTGAATTAGACAAGTTGTACACGGTCAACCAAATATTGTCAAAACAATCAAGATCAATAGATTGAGATGGCTGTTGGACACGTAGACCGCATGGAGGAGGAGCATGTGCCAAAAAACCTGTTAAATAGTAAACCGGAGGGTAGAAGGAGAGCCGGAAGAGCTAAGGCGAGATGGCTAGATGCCGAGTAAACTGTGATATAAAGATCCTAAAAATTCGGGATTGGAAGACATTAACAGTGCGGATAGGTCAGGTTGGAAAAGCGTGTGTTGGAGAAGGCTAAAACCGCACCCGGGTTGTAACCGGCCATGGAGTAAGTAAGTAAGTAACAGAAGAAAACTTTACAAAAAAAAATTAAATTTGCAAAGACATAGAAAATTTTGGTGCGACGTCCACAGACAGTGTGGCCATCGATATTAATATTGGATGTGCTATAGTTTTATGTGTGTACATCGCTCGTTGTTTTATTGTTTTGGATTGCAATTATTTTTTTAACCAAGTAGGAGCAGCACCTCTTTTCTATCGCCCCACCGACTGGTAAACTGTTCTGTTCCACAACATATTCCACATTTACTTACCACCGATCCCGCAAATATACCACCCATACAACAAACTAATTTCTACAATTTCAAAACTCGTGTCAAATCAAAAGTTTAGATAATGATCCGAATCAATCAAGTCAAATCACAATAACTGCGAACATCCATTATCTATATTCGGATGACACATTGTGTATGGTTCCAATGTGTGCATTAAAGTTGTCCAACAAGATTTTAATACCCACCAACCACAACTTACTTTTTTTTTTTTTCCAAAAATATACTGTACTCAACCTATCAGTACCGAAATCTATTTAAAATATTTAACTGAATGAATGAATTGAAGTACAAATTATCGGTTTGACACAATTCGAATAGGCACAAACCGTCATTAAAAATGTGAACAGTGAACACACACACACACACACACACACACGCACACACCAATCTTCTCTGACTATCAATTTTGGTTACAATTTTATCACACAACATTCAAAAACTACCGACAATTTAATAAATATGTTCATAATTTGCACTGCAGTGGCTTCTGTGAACTCCCCTGCATGTGTATGTCATCATGATCATCATCATCATCATCATCATCATCATTATCATGTACAAGCAATTCATTTACATAACGCGGACGTATTGTGAAACTGAAACTGATGGAGAAATACCATAAAAATATAGTATTGTAAAATCATTTTTAATTAAAATGTCACTTAATTCAACCCCAACCGACGGTATTTATCATATTGTTTATCGTTCAAACAATTAACGGGACAATACTTTTAACTTTATAAATGCAATAAATAATTAATTAAATAAATAAATAAATAAATAAATAAATAAATAAATAAATTATAGAATAACGGTATTTTCATAAATTAATTTGTTTCTACAATTTACAAAAATTATTAAGCAATTGAAAAGAATATAAAATTATTGAGAATAGTCATTTAATAATTTGGGAAAGAAGACGACGGATAAGACGGTGACAGGCTCTACGCATCATTCCTTCGGTAACTATATAATTAATAACACACACATACACAAAAACACACACACACACACACACATACACACACACACACATTTAAATTAAAATTTTTATTTAATTTTGTATTTTCGGTTTTATTTGGACGCCACACCATCAATTTTAAATTTATTTGCCACATGAACATCAAATTTTTCGATTAGTAAATAATTTGATGGAACAACGGAATCGCGCAACCAACACGCACTATTTTTAGGCAAACCATTTGGTGTTTGTTTGACCAAAAATAACGGTAAGTTTTTATTCTTATTTCTTATTCGTTTATTTTTTTAGAAATAAATATTTTAATTTAAATTCGTTTTGTTTTTCCCAGCAAGTTGATGCCGAAAAAAATTATAATTTCAAATACGTATTCGAATTAAAATGAAAGTGAGCGAAAATGATTTGTTCTAATTGTAAAGTTGCGTATTTTAATACAGTGGAAGAAGTATATAGCCATCTTTGTTCATATGATGGATGTGCACATTTTTATCAAGCGCTTTATTATGAAAATACAGATCTAAGATTTTACGGGTCCATACAAAATGCGAAGCCATGTGGTTCGTGTCATAAGTTAATATTTGCAAATGAAGGACATATATGTTCTACGAGCAGTTCATTAGATGTAGGGATTGGAACGGTTCCATTTTTCAAATGTATTGTATGTTCAGAAATATTTCGATCTGCTCATGAACATAATAACCATTTACATGAATGTTACGGTACGTTCCATCAGCTTACGGAATATGTTCAACAATTCCATCCTAATGTGAACATCTTTCAAAGTAGTACATGTTGGAATTGTGGCAAATCGAATATTTACACTCAGGTAGAATTGGATGAACATTCCGAAACCTGTTCGTTTCGCTGCCGGTATTGTTTAGTAATGTATTCAAATTATGACACTTTTACAAATCACAGAATCCAACCAGTGTCATGTCAGCAGTGTAATATTTGGTTTTGCAATGTTGAACTATATCAAGTACATGCACAGATTATTTGTAATAGGTGTAATAGACATTTTAGCAACGATATGGAATTGTTCGCCCATGCGCAACAATCGTATAAATGCCTTCAATGTTCTTTAGAATTTTGCTCATCAGATCTATTGTTTGCACATCAAGCAACCTGTTTGCTATGTCCGTATTGTGGAGTGCTTTGCGCAAATCAATTTGAATTACATTCGCATAGATTATATCCGGTTATTTGTGAAACCTGTAATATGAGTTTTTGCAATGCAAGCATATGTGATGAACATTATTGGACATGTCTCAATTGCAATATGAAATGTTGCAATGAACAAATGTTTCAAGCACATTCAGCAGCCTGCCATAGATGTATGTGTGGCAGGATTTTTGCTGACGCCTCAGCATTGCATGAACATGTAGTTTATATGCCAAACTGTACGTTAGTATGTCGACATTGTAATATAAATTTTAACACCATTGAAGCTATAAATGCACATTATCAAAATTCTGTTAGATGTCAAAAATGTGCTTGGATATTTTGCAGTATAGATCAATTGAACGCACATATGGAAACATGTTTAAAGTGTGTTTATTGTAAAAACAATTTTCCCACTATCGATAATTTTCAATCACATAAACAAATGCCGTGTAACATTTGTCATCAAAATTATTGCAATTCGTTAGAAATGAATGATCATAAATCAATTGCCATTAGGTGTTATAAATGTAAGGACGAATTTTGCGAAAAAAGTCAATTCGATGGACATCAGTGTTTATGTGTTTTGTTTGACTTATGTTTGCATTGTAAACTAGCGGATATTGCGGGAACTGAGATGGATCACCATAAAAGTATCTGCAGATATATACCAACGCCAACGTATATTGATATGTATCAATGTTGCGGTATACAGTTTAAAAACCAATTTTATTTTATGGAGCACACATTAGAAGTTCATGGCACTGTATTTATTACGTGTACAATATGTCGTGCATCTTTCCAACCCAAAGCATATGAATCGCATGTATTCAAACAACACAATACAGTGACACCATTCAAATGTCCATTATGTATCCAACACTTTAGATTGATGGAAGAATACAAATGGCATTATAACGAATACCATCATACACCTCTTCCCGGTCCCTGGGTAATTGTCTTGGGCTACATATTGGATAAATACTTTACATGCACACGTTGCAGAAGAACATTTCCGGATAAATCAAAATATGTAGAGCATTTGATATCGTCACATCAAGTCACTAACATTTTGTGTCATTTTTGTTTTACCGTATTCAATACCCAGACTTATCGTACGCATGCCAGAGGCCACGGAAATGAAATACGTCCGTATCAATGCGTAAGTTGTAAGATGTATTTTATCTCGAAAAGAACCTATGAAATTCATAATTGCGCCCCACCACGACTACTTAGATAAATTAGTCCATTAATAATGGAAGCGTTCCGCATCGCTGAACAATAACAAAATAACAAATAATAATTGTCCTAATTTAATAATTAATAAAATTTAATTAATTTAAATAAATTGTGTTAAATATAAATTAAATTATTAAAATAAATTAAATTTTAAATTTAATAAATTTTGTTAAAAAAAAAAAAAAAAAAAAAAAAAATTAAATTTACCGAAAAAAAATTAAACAATTTAAATTAATTAATTTTATATTTAAATTTTATATTATAATAAACAAATAAATAATAAAATATATATATTAGAAAAACAATTATTGCACAAAATTATATTAAATAAATTATAGGTTAATTTCTATTAAAATAAAAATTATAAATTTAATAATTCAAATTAATTATTGTATTATTAACCAATTAAATTGAATGAAATAAAAATTCAGTTAAATTAATTTATGTAAAACAATTGAATAAATTAAATTAATTAAAATTATATTTAATATTATAAATAAATTAAATAAATTAAATAAATTAAATAAATTAAATAAATTAAATTAAATAAATTAAATAGGTATTAAATGTTATTAAATATTATAAATTGTATTATATTAAATTTATTAATTAATGTTAATTATTATTGTATAAAGAAATTAAAAAAAACAATTAAATTATATTAAATTAATTTCTTTGTAGCGTTTTTGTCTATCGACGATTTTATAGTTTCTTCGTTCGTTTAATTGACGCCGGTCAATGATCGATAGCAATACGTGCGATTAACAGGCGATAAACATTGGCTATTGTTCAACGGGATCCATAATCAAGCTCACCACCAAACCAAAACCAATGTGTCTCCATAAATTTTGGGATTTGATTTAGTCTAACATTTGATCGCAATTATTGTTTGCCCCATAAAAAACCCTATGTTGATGTCCGAAAGATCAATGTAATGTGCACCGGATGTATGTTACATACTTACTCCATGGCATTACAACCCGGGTGCGGTTTTAACCTTTTCCAACACGCTTTTCCAACCTGACCTATCCGCAGCCGCAATGTCTACCTCGCCCGAATTTTAAGGATCTTTATATCACAGTTTACTCGACATCTAGCCATCTCGCCTTAGGTCTTCGTGCGCGGCTCTCTCTTCTACCTACTGGTTTACTATTTACAGTTTATATACAGTTTTTTCGGCACCCGCTTCTCCTCCATTCGCGTACTACGTGTCCAACAGCCATCTTAATCTATTGATGTTTTGACAATCAATTTGGTTGACCGCGTACAACTTGTCTAATTTCAAAATTGTACGTTCGCCTCCAACCATTCTGTTCTTTGACGGCGGCACCAAATATGCCACGGAGTAACTTTCGTTCGAAAATCCGATGTAATTGTTGCTGGTTCTGTGTCCGATGCACCAAGCCTCCGATCCATACATTAATATTGGACGTATTAATGTTGTTGTTATAGCTTGGACTTAAGATCTCGTTGTAATGTTTTCGATTGGAATTGTTTTTTTAACCCGTAATAACATCTGTTTCCAGTTGCTACCCTGCGCCGTATTTTCTCTTCAATATCATTTTCTACATTTATCAACGATCCTAAGTGCACAAACCTATTGACTATTTCAAAGCTGTGTTCTCTAATATTAACCGAGTTTGATCTCGAATTCGTGATGTGCATTCGTTGCCACCAAATATTTTGTTTTTTCTGCATTCACTTTGAGACCCAGACCCGATGCCTGCCACTTTTGTAACGATTCGAAAGCATCCTTGACACAGTTATCATATTTCAATCCATTATGTTTATATCATCAGCGCATACGCTAATAATTGACCCGATTTTGTGAAATTCGTGCCTTGTTTATCAATATTTACGCCCCTCACTGTCTTTTCAGCAGCGTAATATTAAATAGCTGTGTTGATAATGGATCGCCTTGTCGGCTAGTCCATCAACCGTCTCAAAGTGATCAGATAATTTACCTCGGATTCGTACCTGTGACCTCACATTTTCCAACGTCATAGCCACCAAATCTATCATTTTTTTGGAATATCAAACTCTTCCATAATATTCCATAACTTTGACCTATTGACGCTCCAACCGATATGCCGCTTTGAAATCAACAAACAAATGGTGTGTATCAACATTGAATTCCGTACACTTTTCCAAGAATTGCCGTACAGTAAATATTTGATCAGATGTAGATCGATCTGCGGTAGGAACCACACTGGTATTCTCCCAGATAATTTCATTGGCGTATGGAATAAGTCTATGGTATATTAGCAAATACCTTATCGGCAATGTTTAATAAAGTTATTCCTCTGTAGTTGTTACAACCCAAATTTGTCACCCTTTGTTGTACAATGGACAGATAATAATTACCATCCTTTCTCACTCATCGGGCACCTGTTTATTATTCCAACTATTTACAATTACCTTGTGCAGTTGATACCATAATGTATTTCCACCATATTTAAAGAGTTCACCTCGGGTAAGCTATCGGATCTGCAGGTAATTTATTATTCTTGTTGAGCTTCTGAATAACATTCTTTACTTCGTGTATCGATGGTTTTAGCTATAAATGGCTGGCCGGTTTGAAATTGCACATCTATTGCACTGTATTCACAAAATTCTGAACGAAAAGTTGAGCTAACGATTAAAATTCGAATTTTTAATTTCAACATTTACCGTGCACAGAGGTGCTAGAGTTCAACAATTCAACAATGATGGGGCCAATTGGTGACGGTCCATGGTTTATTTGAATAATTATAGATCACAAATTAAAGGTGAAAATTTTGTCGATATCGATCCGTATTGTTTTAGGAACCAAAAAAAAAAACAAATCCGTCAACTCACATTCAATTTTAAACGAATTTATAGGTCCAGCAAAGAGTGAAATGCGTTGCAATTACACCACAACGATGTTTAGGCCTAAGGTCACACAGACATTAATCGGAGTACATCTGGTGAAGATAACAAATGTATGTGTATGTGTGGAAATTATACCAACCACTGTCATGAAGATGCTACTGGGAGTGCTATCGCTAGATTTTTTGTTTTTGTTTAGAATGGCTACACGGTAACCGTTGCACGCCGATTGTACATGACATCGAATTGAAACAATCTATTGGCGTCACAGAAGGGGAAATTTGAATGTTGTAAAATCGATTGGGCCAATGAATGTGTGTCCAATGGATGAAATTAAGTGGGTGGGCGATAAGGGTATCGTAAAAACTTTAATTGTTGATGGGACGCTTCCGGGAACGGAAATCGTGGGCAGTGGTGATTAGAGTGCGTATATGTACAATAGTTGAACTGTTGGTCTTAATACATGCTATGCATCACTTGTAGCTGGGTCGGGTGCACCGAAATAAAACTCTAATTGCACTACAGATAACAGAGGTGCGGTACTCATTAGCACCATTATTTTCAAATGATTCCAAACACAACTAATGTTGTATGGATTCAAACAATTGTCCGCACCAACACACCCGATTTTTGGCATTTATATTTATGATATTTTAATTAATAAGTAACAAAAAAAATGTGTGTCACGTGACGTTACGGTTGTGACGCGCGTGTCTTATTCAATGCATTTTTTTAAATGGCTACAATGTTTTCGGACGATTGTCCGTGATTGCCATTTGTTTGCATATGCAACAATTTTTTTAAAATTCAATAATTCAAATTTTTGTAAAAATATAAATGTTGAAATTGATGAATCGTTTATTTTTAAAAATAAAACACACCTGTATTTAAGTGGAAAAAAAAATAAATGAATAATAAAAGAGAAAATACCAGAAACGTTTTTAGAAAAACCCCACATTAAATTCACATCATTTTACTCAATTAATTATGCACGGCGGCATTACTCATTTCAGTCAGTTCAATTCATTACAAGCCCAACACAAACATTGCGTATTTATTTTTTCTACAATGTATTTTCCCAGATTTTTCGATAATAATTACCTGTTTACCGCTGTCTTGCGTACAACGAATACAGAATGTCGCAGCCAGTGCAGTCCAGTCGAATGGATCGTGTAGCTGGACAAATAAACTGAATAAAATTATGGTAAAAAATCTATACAAAGGAAAAAATAAACAATCCGTGAATTTAAAAAATTTCGGCATCAATTCCGAAACAGCCGAATGAATGTGATAACTGTTTATAAAATCGGTGGCAGTACTTCAGTAGAGTTATTAAGCACTAAATTCCATTCATTGGAATATTGGCACACCTAATAATAACTATTACAATTGTTCGGATCATTTCAGTGCGGTCAAACGTGTCAAACAATGAACATCTTTTAAAATTGGTCAAACGCCGCATTGGGCTAGAATAAATTTTATTCAACATTTTTATTAGCCCAGTTACATACCCGTATACATCTACATGGCATGTCTGGTGCAACGACACAGAATAGATAAACAATTACTTTGAATGATTTTAGAACGAAACAAATACTCTGTGGCATATTTGGTCTAATGCTGTCAAAAACAATCAAAGTCGAAATACCATAGATTCGGATGGCACGTATTACGCATGGAGTAGAAAAGCTGTTTGTTATTGGTAGTCCAGAAGGTAGTAGGAGAGCCGCGGCACATCTACGGCTAAATGGCTAGATGCAGAGAACTGTGTGATATGAAAGTGCTTGGAGAAGGCTAAAACAGCACCTGCTTTTTAAATGCCATGCGATAAGTAAATAAGTATGCAAGTAAGTAACACACCCTATTCATTTGGACTATATTCAATGGGACACCCTGTTTAATAATTATATAATGTAATCGTCGTTGCCGCACAGTTGACTTGACCCATTCAAACACACACACACACACACACACACACGCATAGATCGCAAATATCCGGTATCGATATTTATAGGGGGCGGATAAAATAAAAACTGATGGTAGTGAACAGGATAACAATAAGATCGATGTTGTTAAACTAAATGTATTATCGAATACCGAAATAAAATAGCCCTGTGTCACCTTCATGAGCCGCTGATCCTTTAGTTACCAGTTTCCTGGATATGGGTTCACCGGTGCATTGCTGACTCGACAGATCCTCAATTTGATTGTGATTGTGGAGTGTAGAGACTGTGTTCGATGACCAACGTCGACTGCTGCTGCGCCGGTAATGTCCACAAATAAATTAACATTGACAAAATGCATTTAGTTTCACTTTGTGCTAAATGTTCCTTGTCAGCAGAGTAATCGGCATAGCAATATTTATGTGAATGTCTGGCATATGTAAAATGCAGACACAATGCATTTGGAAAATATGCAATGGATCGTTGCCATCGGATGATCGAATCATTATGATAAGAAACAGCGTTGCGGACATCATTTCCGAAAAACAAAACGCTTCGAGGACTCACTTAATTTGTTTCTTGAGTAACGCGCCAGTAATCCGCAGAGAGTGTATCAAAGAACTGACTCATTATGATAAAATGTGTACAATTTGGAAGAACTGAGAATTTGTTTTGAGAAATCAACAAAATGATGTTAGTGATGTGGTTAATCAAAATGACAGAATTGACAGGGTCACTTGAACTTTTGCTGTTTATGTTGGATGGCAATTTGAGGTATATCCTATGGACTCTAATTTCGCTCCTTGTTATATGCAAAATATATCGCTCCTATGATATTGAAATCGGAATACTTCATTTCAAAACACCTGCACACAAATATTATTCCATATTCTCGGTACCGATTATTATATTTTCTGTAATTTATAGTCAGTCTGTGTGTTGGTGGCTGTGTGCGTTTGTTTTTAAACAACGAATGACTCAATCAACGTACGATTGAGTGAGTTGTTTGCTTAACTAAATAAACTGGAATATATAAAAATATTATAAATATCGCAATAAGAAACAGAAGCAGAAGAATAAGAAAATGAAAAACACAATATAATCTTAATCTTAAACCAAACAACTTTAAAACATTTAATTATTTGTTTAAAGTGTGTCACCTTTAGGCTATTGTTTATTGCTTGCAGCATATTATGATTTTTATTATTACTTTGTTAGGTGTATGTGAAAAGTACCAGTTCCTTCTGTTTCATTTGCAGACGGTGTTGTGTACACCGTAAGTATTATTTCACATTTACTAAAATTTTATTCTACTGTACGTTACAGTACAGTACAGTCCAGTGCAGCAAAACATATTTTATTCTAACTAACTCTACACCGTTATTTCGGTGTAGCCCTTTTTCTTCTTATCGTAAATATAGCATTGTGCCTGTACGGTACTGTACTGTCAGGCACCGTCGTCGATTTTGACGTGTGTGTCGATGGTGTAACGCATTTCATAACCTCAATTTTACAAAAACACACCGTATTATTTTTGACATATTCGTTGATGATGATACTGGTGGTGGTACGGTACACAACTAGAATAAAATACACTATTTGATTTAGGGCCGGTCAGTCAAAATTTATGTCGGCCTCGCCATATCGAGGTGGTTGTAAAGTAACGGTTAATCCGGTAGTCTTGTGTCGGCTTCTTTACAAATCTACCATAATTTTAAATCAACTATATTGGTATTGTTTTCAGACACAAAAGTGTGGTCAAATATTTCGATATGATATCGCCGGTCAAACATAAAAATGCGGTTACAAATAAAAAGCTTGTTGAAAAATCAGATGGACACAAAGCAAACATCGGCTAAACAATTCTGTGTTCACTTTATGAAGCTATGATAATGATGATGATGATGATGATGATGATGATGATGGATGATGAGTAACAGAAAGAATAACGGAATGTCGTCATTAATGCTTTTAACCAATTTAAATTATGAAATGACCGTGATGTCATAGTTATTGGCAGCACATGAAAATCGCAATAATTTTTGGCGGATGGGAAAAATGTTCGGCGTTATACGTGTGCGAGTTGTCAAAACATTAAAATTCATGGAAAAAAAGCTATGGAAAAAAGTTTCTACCTGAAGACCGATTATTGTGACATAGAAACCAGTGTTCAGGATGTTGTCCATCGATTAGCTTATCCATGCATTACACGTAGGCAATGTCATTCAGTTTTCGGTATGACCATCTGTTTAGATTTAATTCATTTATGCTGGACATTGTATTGTCATAAATTCAATTGAAACTAACTATTTCTATGAAATTAATTAATATTCCAGACGTGTTTTTGTATTTCTAAAAATAACAAAACATCAATCATTTCATTTTACAATTAATAATAATAATAATAATAATAATTAATAATTACGTAATTAAACAATTATTAATTATACCATTTAACAGCAACAACACAACAAACAATTGTAAAATGTAAATTTTTCAATGATAAAATTTATGGAATTCTGTGACCGAAGGAATCCCCTGCCGTGTTAACATAAAATGCGAATGGCGCGCAATGAATAAATAAATTTATATTTATATAAATTTTATTAATTGCGCAAGCGTAGAATTATGTGAATCACATTTTCCTTTTTATACAATAAATAAATAAATAAAATATGTTGTTAGTGTGTGTGTGTGTTTAAGTGCAGTACCTAAAAATTCAGGCTCATGTCCTCAATTACTTTCATAATTGCATTGCCAATGTTTGACGATACAATGGTGACATGATAGTATAAGGTGATAGAGCAAAGTCTCCCGAAAATGGGTGCAGTCGCTTTTCACTCTTTCCAATACCCGATCCGCTGATACTGCTCTGCGATACTAAATTAATCACAATAATCCGTAATCAAAGGTTTTGCGTATGGCACTTGTATGATTGGTTGCAGTAAATGTGACCAAACGAAGAGCCATAAAATCCAAAAGCAAAATGTCTATAAAATTATAAAATACTTAACAATATCTGAGGAAATGGTATATGGCGTACCACACCCAAAACTAGAAATCGAATTACTTTGGATTTTCAGAAACAAAAGATAATCTCCGTGAAACAGCGTTAGAAAAGTTTGATTGCAAGCACAAAAAGTGCCCAAACTACATTAAATTCCTTCATTTTTTGTAATATCCATTATCATTCGGAGTATTTGATCGTTGTTCGAACATCTCGCCTAAAAATTAATATGCCGTATTCGATCCGAATGTAGCATTTTTAATAGAACGATGATGTTCACCCAATTTTCTGTTGTTATCTTGACAGATCTTTTCAATGCCTGTGACAGTGGTGGGATGGGCGGAGGAGAGGAGAGGGGAGATAAAGCTTAAATCAATCGTAGACATTCTGCCAAAAAATATGAAGTACGGGGCAAGGGAACAGGCCATGCCACCGCCGCCGACTCGCCGGTATTGGTGTTCGCTGCAAATGATTTTTTCATATGGTGGTGAAGTTTCTTTTGTTTTATAATCATTTTTACATTTTTTGTTTGTTTGTTATTTTCCCGTTTATTTACCAAAAATATATCGTGTCGTCCCTCCCCCCTTTTCCTCCACCATCTGCTATTTTTGTTAATTGTATTTCTTATAATTATTATAATTATTTGTTATAATTTTTGTAAATATTTTCTAAAAACATAATGTGCGCATGCGTGTGTGTGTGTGTGTGTGTATGGTATTTTTTTTTATAGTATTTTTCATAATTAGTTGAACAGTTGATGATGATTTCAAAAAGAGTTAAAATGAGAACAGTAATAAGAAAAAGTGAATGTTTTACATTAATTTATTTATTTATTTACTTATTTTTCTGTTAAATAATCAATCGATACATATTTTGTTGTTGTATTTTCGACTTGTTAACGATGATTTCATTCTGTCATTCATTCATACTTTCTGTACGCAATATGGGAATGCCATACAAACAGTGTGTGGTTATCGAACGAATGTGTAAATAAAAATATATTATTAAATATTGACGTGTTACGTCGAACAAGTGAGTTATTATATTTTCTATTAGTAATATTTATAATAAATTTGTAAACAATAACAAACAGTGGCGTAACTTTTAAAATGTGTTAGAGGTGGGCGGTTATTAGTAAGAGTTTGTAAAGGACCACGGTTAACTTTTCTATACACTTTTCGGCGAGGCGAAAACACTGCAGTAATGGGGATTGCCTTTAATTGTCTCTTAAACAGTTTCCAGGCGTCTCTACAGCAGTGATTATCTAGAGTTTATCCATGATCACAGATCATAATCGTTTGCACACAGAAACGCAATAATTAAAAAGAATTCCTTTTTCTTAACACAATATTTCTAATCGCACGCAACGTCCACACACACACACACACACACATTGGTTTAGCGTCGCTTTACCATAGCCGATACATCTGCTCTGTTAACTAATAGATTAAATAAATATATAAGAAAATTGTTAAACGATGTCGACAATACAACAACAATTTATCTGTACACTTGAAATACTGTTAGGGTAAATGTAATTAATAAAAATAATATTCTACGATCTGTTTGCATAGCGAACTGTCGAAGCCAATTCATTTTCGTATTTGTTTAACAATTTTTCGAAGGGCCTGTACCGCTGACAAAACGGTGCCGCACTTCCAACTACATTCCGAATATCTATTTATCGTTAATTTTTAGAATATCCAAAATAGAGAAAATATTCCTTTGCAAATAGTTTCACAAATAATCGAATCATATGGAATGGCGATCGCATTCGGTGTATAGAAATTTGTAAATTTGGCTAATAAGAACGGTTTGTGTGACATTTCTAAAAATCTAAGAATTTGAATAATTTTGGTCAATTCTAATCCAATGTTAATCTAATTTGAATTGTACGTTGTCAATGGGATTTTTACAGTTTGTTACAGTGAAATTTGTGAAATTTCTCTATAAATCAATGTTCAGGAAAGTACTCTGACTCTGGAATCTGATCATTTTTCATCCAATGTTGATCAAATTTTATATGTAAATTTAGAATTGAGATTTTAAGAACAGCTTTCAGGAATTTCTTATAAGTGGATGGCCGGCAAAGGGAATGACACTTTGGGAATTCAGACAATTTAACTAATTCCTATTTATTTTTCTAAAAAAATTTCGAAAGTAAGTTTATGAAAATTTTCTAGAAAATACGATAACTTCGTCAATTTTCCAAAACCAACTGGTGAATTCAAAATTCAATTTGGGATTTATTGTATATTCACAGTTGGTATAAAAATTTTTGTAAAAACCGATATCCTACACCATTCCATCTTCAATTTTAATGGATTGCTTATTTCTCAATCGATTTTAAATGAAACTCATCATTCAATGGAATTATACGAATAGTTTGGATACAAATTGTAGAAAATCGAACGTTATACTAAATAATTCAGTTTGATAAACTTTGAGTCATATTGGTCGATTGTGTTTCGTCTAACCCCCCCCCCCCCCCCTCACCTCACACACGCACACACACACACACACACACAGACATTTCACAACGTCATAAAATCCAACTTTAAACATACACACGAAATTTTAACAAAATAACGGTAAAACAAACATTTTTTGTAAATATTAAAAAAGAGTGTTCACCAATTAGCAGTTTTACCCGCAAAACCAATAGCACACAATCCGGAATCATAAAATCAATTTTACAATTTTAAGAAAAATAAATAAATAAATAAATCAAAAACAGAGTGGGTCGTTTAAATTTCCGCAATTGAAAAAAAAATAAAAAAAAATATATATTAAACAGAACCAAATAACTTCATGTACAATTTTGAATTAGATCAATTGTACGGTCAACCAAATATTGTCAAAACAATCAAAATCAATAGATTAAAATAGCTGTTGGCAACGTAGTACGCGTGGAGTAGGATCTTGTGGCGCAAAAAACTGTTAAATAGTATACCAGAAGGTTGAAGAAGAGCCGCGCCAAAGACCTAAGGCGAGATGGCTAGATGCCGAGTAAACTGTGATATAAAGATCCTTCAAAATCGGGATTGGAAGACGTTGCGGCTGCGGCGGAAAGGTCAGGTTGCAGAAGTGTGTTGGAGAAGGGTAAAACTACTCCTCTGCGTTATAACACCATGGATTAAGTAAGTAAGTAAGTAAGAATCTACTTCATGCTTCACTTGACACCTTGACACATTCAAATGTTATACGTCAATTTGAGTGTGAATAAATTTTTGACAGATAATATTAGGTTGTCAACTATCTCCCTTCCGCCTTTTTGCTCTTTATTCAATGCTTTATAAAAAGAGTTACAGTAATCGGATTTAGTTCAAATATGCGCCGTTTTGTTCGATAATCTGTTTCCAGCTAGACTGCAACTTCATAATACCTCCCTCGTAGAAGCCCCCCTCCTTATTTGCGAAGAACTCGGACAGCCACTTTTCACAAGCCTCTTTTGAGATCAACTTTACACCACCAAGGGCGTTCGCCATGGACAGGAACAGGTGGTAATCACTTGGCGCTATGTCCGGGCTATATGGTGGATGCGATAAAACCTCCCATCCGAGCTCCCGTAGCTTCTGACGAGTCATCAACGAAGTGTGTGGTCTGGCGTTGTCCTGGTGGAACACTACACCCTTCCTTTTGGCCAATTCTGGACGCTTCTGGTCGATCGCCTGCTTCAAGCGGTCCAGTTGTTCGCAGTAGATGGTAGAATTAAGCGTCTGGCCATATGGGAGCAGCTCATAGTGGATGATTCCCTTCCAATCCCACCAAACACACAGCAAAACCTTCCTGGCCGTCAATCCCGGCTTGGCCACTGTTTGGGACGATTCACCGGCCTGCGACCACGATCGTTTTCGCTTGATATTGTCGTATGTGATCCATTTTTCGTCGCCAGTCACCATCCGCTTCAAGAATGGGTCGAGTTCGTTCCGTTTCAGCAGCATTTCGCAAATGGAAATTCGGTCCATTAGATTTTTCACTGTTAATTCATGTGGCACCCAAACATCAAGCTTTTTTTTGTATCCAGCCTTCTGCAGATGGTTTAAAATGGTTTGGCGACTAACTCCCATCTCCTGGGCGATGTCACGAGATGCCACATGCCGGTCTAACTCGATGTATTCCATGATTTGATCGGTATTTGTCGTCACAGGTCTTCCGCCGGCTGGCTTATCCATGGTGTCGTTTTCACCGGCTCTGAATCGTCGAAACCATTCCTCCGCGGTTCGAAGTGATAGAGTACCATCCCCCATAACACCATTAATCTCACGGAACGTTTCTCTAGCGGATTTGCCTTTAACAAAGGAAAACTTTAAAATAGCGTGAATTTCGGCGTTAGTGAACTCCATGTTTACACGTCTATAACTGTTGAACGCAATATCCAAACTAATCATACATAGCGTCGTTTTGTTTGTTATGTCAAGAGCTTTCAAATTATGTACAGTGTTGCCAGATACGAGCTCTGTAGCGCTTTGTACATAGCCGCGAAATTAAAAAGACAAAAAGGCGGAAGGGAGATATTTGACAAAATACAACTGTTTTTACTGTGCGATAATGCACCACTCAACAAGACTCAAAAAAAAAAAAAAACTTAAATTTTGATGAAAAAATAGATTTCTCTGTCATTGGTCACCATCCTTCGTATTCGCCTGATCCATTGCACCATGTGACCATTTTTTGTAGACAAAAAAACTGTAACGAAACGGAACATTTTCTCATGCGATCTCATACAGCCATCCAAGCAACTGTGACACAGCCTGTGTATGCATTAGTTAAAGGATTCGCCCGCATGACTCAATATTGACTACAGTTGCGTCAAATGGCCAATCCATTTTGAATTAAAATCATGTTTCACAAAAATTGTAGTTATTCACACGACACACTGTGTAAGTAATGAATAAAATTGTTTGTGTGTGTGTGTGTGTGTGTGTGTGTTCGGTTTTTTTTTTTTGTGTCGCTTTCGCTCTTTCTCTTTCGTTCTCTGGCCGTTACTCGAGCGGTTCGAGCAGTGATTTTTTTTTGTTTTTTTCTTTTCTTATTAATAATAATTCTTTTTCGTTTTTAAAAATATACTCATTTTTTTTATGTTTTCATAAAAATTATATAAAAAGTAATCGATTGAATTTTAAAAATTAATTAATCAGTTGTTGGACACCGTTTGTGAAAGTACTCTTTTTTTTTTTTTATTATTATTTATAATTTTATTTTAAAATTTATACGCGCAAGTATCGGCCGCACCACGATCTATAATTTGTTTAATTTTTTAATTGTATTTTAGGGTGTTTGTAATGTGCGGCGGTTATTTTGTGTCGTGCAGCTTTTAACAAAATAAATATTAATTTTATAAATAATTAATATTTAGTTTTATTTTATTTCCGCAAACAAATATAATACACCACCGATCACCGCGCAACCAACCATCGCCACCATCGACCACATGTGTGTGTGTTTTTTGTTTTTTTTTTGTGGTTAAACAATTTTTTTTGTAACGGTTTAAAAAGGCTGAAAAAAAAACCGGACACACATTTTTGTGTTATTTTCAATTTTCATATTGCACGTTGTGTGTTGTGTGTGTGTGTGTGTGTGTGTGTCAAATGGAAAGGTGAACAGACGCGCAACAGAGAGCAGCGAATGAAAGTGAAATTTATAATAAAAATACACGCTGCCACCGAATTATTCTTCACCAGCAGCCACAAAACAATAACAAAACATTTTTTTTTTGCGGTTCCATAATATTCGGTAAATTTTATAACAATTTTTTTTTTAATTATTATTATTTTTTTTTAGTGTTAGGGCAAAAAAAATTTATTTGTTTTTATTATTATTATTATTATTATTATTTTTTTGTATTGGAATTGTGCGTGTAGTATTTAAATGATTTTCGGTGCGTGTGTTCGTATATTTGTTATAAAATTCACAATAATAATAATAATAATAATAATAATAATAATAATTTATTAAAAAAAAATTGTCATAACCAAAAAAAAAGGTATGTTAATTTTTGGTATTTATTATTTATTTACTTTTAAGCTCACCGTTTTGTGGACGCAACAAGTGAATTTGTTATTATTTGTACCGTAAATTGAGGGAAAGTTATGGTCAAGAAAAAAGATTTTTTATTTGAAATTTCGGTATAAAAAAATGTGACGAATGAATGAGAATGCATTCGTAATTATTTTGATAATGTGTACCCCCTGCAAAATATGTAGAATTCAAATAAGTTTTAGTGGAAAAAAATTACTTTCAAAAAATATATATTTCTGAAAATAGTTTGTCATCGGCATCAAATTCGATTAACAACAGATGGATGGATGGATGGCTGTTGGAATGATACCGATGGTGTATAACAAACAAAACATTAATCGTAGCAGGATTTTGTTGTCGCAGAACTTCGGGATGACAAACAAATTGGTTTGGTGTTTTCAAAAAATATTTGTGTATGTGTTTTATGAAGACGTCATCCAAACCAATGCACTAATTTCTTGTTGGATTAACAAATTCCTGGTGGCAATTTAGAATACAACATATTTTTTCCAAAACCCACTTATTATGTTGTGGCCCACTGTTGTCTGCAAAACATTTGATGGCCATTTCACCATATTCATTTTGAAATTAATAAAATAAAAGTTTACCAAAACCACTTCGCTTAACCGCCCCCCCCCCCATTTTACGGTATATTTTTGATATTTTTTCAAATTGTTAATTAAGGTACGGTTTTGTCTACGGTCGCGTCGCACATACGTCGCGTACGGATTTCGGTACAATATTGAAATTTTTTTTCAAATTTATAAATCTTTCTTTGACTTTGTGTAACATTTTCAAAATATCGAATTTACTGAAACGGTGAAACACACACACTCACCTGTACGAACATTCTATAACCGATTTTCGGATGCAGAAATGGTGTGAAAGTCTTATGTTATAAATAAAATATGTTAACAGTACAGGTGTTTGAGTCAAAAGTTTCATGTGAATATTTGACCAATTCGACTGCGGTGTGAAGTTATACGAATTTTCGGATCAATTTCAATTTTCCAATGTACCATTTGAAACATTGTAATTTTATTAATTTTAATTGTAAATTTTCCTTTTTTCTTCCACATTAAGAAAAACATAAAATAAAATGGAGAACATTCAACAATTTACGACAACAACAACAACAACAATTGATTCATCATTCGGTGACGTCGGCGACGCAACACCAACCTATCAAATGTTAAATAATATATTTAGAAATGTCACAACGGTTCTGCAACAACCAAATAATTTCGGTGATAATAATGCATTTATGAATGATTTAAACATTGACATTCGACAGAATAACGGTACACACGATGATGACGACCATAATAACACAGATCTTAAAAATAAAATTATAATGGCAAAAGTAACGGCAATGATTGTATTATTTTGTGCGTCGTTAATATGTGGTTTAATACCGTTAAAATTAAAAACATTTTTAAATTGGTGTTATTGTAGAAATGATGGTGATAATAATAATAAGAATAATTATAATAATAATAATAATAATAATAATAACTCAAACGGTAAATTAATGGCACCGTCCGAACGCCAAACAACAGTAACACCAACCACAGCGATAGCAACAAGCACCATAACAACAACAAATGTCGGAGAACTATCGTTATTAGACAATGGACGCAGTGGTCTAATTATAACAATGTTATTTTCATTTGGTGGTGGTGTTTTATTATCCACAACATTTCTACATTTATTACCCGAAGTTATCGAAAATATTCAAAATTTACAAGCAAAAGGTCATTTACCGGAACTACAATTCCCGTTGGCCGAATTATTAATGTGTTTGGGATTTTTTATAATGTATTTAGTTGAAGAAATTGTTCATGCATATTTACATAAACATCAAAGGGCTAACGTTCAGGCGACGACAACACCGATTGTTACGTCATCCGCAGCAACACCGATATCCACATCGTCGACAGCATTACCGAATCCAAATTTAAATAACATTGATTTAGAACAACAATTATCAGTTGATCAACAACAACAACAACAACAACAACAACAACAACAACAACGAGAACAATTACAAAAACATAATCTTAATCATCATCATTATCATAATAATCAACGTCATGATCATCAAAACCAACAGCACCAGCACCGTCAACAGTTACAGTTCCATCAAACATCAAATGATTGTCCAATTACTACACAAGAAATGCTGTCACCAATACCGGCCGGACAACATCATTTTCATGGTCACAGTCATTTGCCAAAAAGTCATCCAAATGAAACAATGATAGTGACATCATTACGTGGCCTATTGATTGTGTTGGCATTATCCGTACACGAATTGTTTGAAGGTTTAGCCGTTGGCCTTGAATCGATGGTCGATAATGTTTGGTATATGTTTGGTGCCGTTGCCGCACACAAATTAATATTAGCATTTTGTGTTGGCATTGAGTTAATTGTTAATAAAACAAAATTATGGTTATCCGTTATTTATGTGTTTACATTTGCAATTGTCAGTCCAATTGGTATCGGCATCGGTATTTTAATAAATAATATAAATTATGGTGATGTGGAGGATGGGCACGACCATGACCATCACGATGTGTACATCAACGAT
The DNA here is from genome assembly GCA_910594885.2 of Bibio marci. Lineage (NCBI taxonomy): Eukaryota > Metazoa > Arthropoda > Insecta > Diptera > Bibionidae > Bibio > Bibio marci. The sequence continues at coordinate 16,734,497 of OU343119.1, read as the reverse complement.
ATTAATATATTAATTGAAACAACTGCCGATAATTCGGATGGCATCAATGGCGTTATATCCACAGACATTGCATCCGTTATATTACAAGGTATTGCATCCGGTACACTGTTATATGTTGTATTTTTTGAAATTTTACAAAAAGGTCGTTCCGGTTTATTTCAATATTTTGCTGTATTGGCCGGTTTCTCAATTATGTTTGGATTAAAATTTTTAAGTAAGTTTTATTATTTTTATAATTTCACTAACTTTTACACTCTTAAATAATGTTGGGTAAAATAATTTGTGTGTGTGTGTGTGTGTGTGTGTGTGTGTGTGTGTGTGTGTGTGTGTAGATATAAAAATATTTCAATTGCAATATACGCATGCGTATTTATTACAGTTGTATCATTACTTTTTTCTCATACAAATATTATTTATGAAAACATGAACAAGACAAAATATTTAAGACATTGACTTTTAATGTATTAATTATTCATTTTGAATTTGTATTTTGATTTTGGTGTACTTGTCGTCGTCGGTCATCGTCGTCGTCGTCGTCGTCGTCGGTCGGTCGTCGCTGTGTCACAAGGTAAACGTGATTTTTTTGTAAATAAACGCCCTTCAATTATTTATTAACATTTTTTTATTCTCTTAATATTAATAATAATAAAAATGGTATCCAGAGGTGGCGGACCGCCAAGGGTCAATTGTGTCTAATGAGTTTTTATAGTAAAAATTCTTTTATCACGCTCACAGTCGCCTCTCCCTTTTTTTTTTTTTTTTAGACCCTTTCATATTTCAATGGTTTTTGGAAAGCAAAACGTGTTAAGTGCCGATGCGTTGACGCTGAATATGATAGCGATAGTATACGCATTACGATTCGTTAACTACTACTCGTACAATAACTGTTGGTACTACTGCTGCTGCTGTGATAAGTGATTCACACATATTCGTTGCGTTCTTTTTGGTTGCTTTTATCATACGATCAGATTGCAACATTACAATTACAATTCATAGAATACAACAGACTACGACGCATATATGTCGTCAGACGCAGTCAGACAGATAATTGCACCTATAAATTAAAATGAGGACATACACGGATAATTTTTAATTGCAAAGCTAATAATAAATCATATCAAACATTTAATTGAGGGTATACACAATTTTTATCTCATCCGTACACTTAACGTGCAATCGCAAAATAATTAATAACTTAAAAGGTATTCATTTAAATTTTTCTTATCAATTACTTTGAATATAAAAAAATTTATTTGTCTTGTAAATAATCTTATCAAAAAATAAAACATTATTTTTAAAAAATTGATTGTTTGTATTTTTCCACGTGTGTTAACGTGACCCCCACAAACCACACAGAGCAAACCACTAGGCAACAACAACAACAACAACAACAACAACAATTAATAGTATTAATTCATATAATGTGTGTAATTGGTGGACGATAATAAGATATAATTGAAAATATAAATATGAATAGAGTACGATGAGTTGTAGTTGATTATGTCGGTAAATTTTAAATAGAAACCACGTCATTGTGAAACAACATTGGGAGACTATAAAGACACTACCACAATGGCGATATAAATTCGATGTTATCGAACAATATCGCCCTGTAATTTTTGCATTTTACGTTCCAGTAATATCTGTGATCACAAGGGAATATCTCAAATTTATATGTGAATTGTCTTCGACCGTTACGTCACGATTACCCTACACAAATACCAATTTATAAATGAATAGATAGTTTTTGATATTGATCGCATTTTAAAACATTTTTTTATTTTTAATTGGTTTTTTTATTTTTTTCTATTTTTCTGTTTCATTTTTTTAATTGCTGATAACGAACGCTGTTCGGTTCTTCTTTGTAATAATACATGAATTTCCTTATTGCTGTTTAAATAATACATTAATAAATTGAATAGCAATTAAATTGATTGATAACAACTTTAAAGCAATTTTGCATTTGTTATAAATCAGAAAAAAATATAAAAATTCCGAATAAACTCAATTGATACAAAAATACCAACTACCATCCAACCCCCTTCCCGCCAACGCCGCCCGTGCAAATGATTTTGCCGCGCGAGCGAAACAAGTGATGTTTGCTTGACATATGCAATGCATAACCAATCTGTCGAAAACCACTCGATATTGGAAAAAACAGTAATTATTTCGGGCAAAGAGTAGAGTGAAGCTAAAATAGCAATTAGGTTTGGGAACTATATGCCCAAAAATTGAAAGTAAATGGAAGCTGGAACCATATATGTTTGCCTAAAATATTCCAACATCATTCCATTGATACATCATGCCATCATAAATGTAGCAACTCTAAAAATATGGCAAAAAATTTTGGACGCCGAGGTTAAAAGTAAAAGTTATTTGGATGCCTGAAAGAAAACCGACGGAGAAAATTATAGGTCTAATCTATTGGCATAGGAGAAGCACGTACACCAATTGTCGGACGGATTTATAACAAAGTAGATGTAATCGGGTAATTGTAATGTTAAATGTGACAGTAAAGAAAACACTCTGCGAAATTGCGGAGCCCTTAACTACGCAAGAGTGAAGGAAGCTTTGCGACACAATGCATCCAAGAATCCGATGTATTAACTGATCATTTTTATAGATGTTGAAAATGGGCAGTTATTCGAAGATACACTTAACAGTGGTTGTGGTTCACCAAATGCTTAAAAAAAATGGGTAAATATATAATTTTGAATGCCGGGATTTTTGGAAAATTTCATTCCGGGTGATTAAGGCATTAGACTATGTCAATGTTTAAGGGTAAATTGACTCCAATTAACCTGTTCTAATAGCAGTTTTGACTACACTCCATTTGTATGGTATTTTGTTCGCTTGAAACCTCGGATGGAACTACATTAATTGTAATTGTTGATGGGTCAACATTTGATTTCCGGTCAACACATTTAAGAAATTTCAATAAATTTTCAAATAATCATTTTATTATTTAATTAAATCAATGTTAAATTGTGTGTGTGTGTGTGTGTGTGCAGTGGTTTTATATACCAGACCTTGAACTTCGTCTAAACAAAATTACAACAACAACAACAAAAACAATTATTATTATATAATATTTAAAAACAAAAGTTGTGCGACAGAGCGTCGTCGATTGGTGTTTTTTTTTTTTTGTGTTATGTAAACAAGAAAATTTATCATAAAATTTTTGCGTTTGTAATAAAATTGAAAATAAAATAAAAAAAAAAATAATGCAATTCCACGAATTATTATTTATTTATTCAAAAATTAATTTATTCAAATTTATGCGCGCGTTATTATTAAAATGGGAAAAATAAAAACAAAAACCGATCTGTAGCATCCGCGTGTGAGAGATGATCATTTATTTTAATATTCATTTTATTATTTAAATGCGATCACACTCAGATCAGATCATTTAAAATTCATATATTCCACAATTTGTATTTGTTATTGTACATTGCTTTGTTTTGTTTCGTCGTATTTCATTTTCAATTGTTTTTCTATTTTGTTGTTGTTGGTGTTGTTGGTGTTGTGCATTGAAACAGATACGAACGAAGTACAATAAACAACAAGTCAAATAAAAATATTATAGCTTTAATTTGAATATATTGTAATGACAACAACAACAACAACAACAGCAATAACAACAGCAATAACAACAATAACACAACAACGACAACAACAACGACAACAACGACAACAACGACAACAATAAATAAATCGCACTTGAAATATTTACTTGAATTAAAGTATTTTTGAATGTTTTTTACGATTACGAATGTTGTTGTGAAGAAGAGAAGAGGTCAATGGAATTCTAAGAATTTGTGATTGCATAAATGGAAAGAGAAAGTGAAATATGTACGAAAATAGTATTAAAATATATATGACCCGGATTCATATAAAATAAATAATATATTAGAAATTATGCATCCTTTAAAGTTGTCAAAACTTTTAAGCCACTCATAAAGGATTGCCCGTAAATAAAATTAAAATTGGGTCGATACGTAAGTTTTGGGCATATTTTGGTGAGAAAAACACATTTATTTGAACGAACACCGATACATTATATTTTATTCCAAAGTATTTGCCATTCGGAAGCTACAACTTTTGACCATCTTTATGGCAAATTATGGATTCCGTCATCGAAGTACTTCTTAGCTTTTTAAAGCAATCCATGAATTCATCCATTTTTTTATATCTTCGTTAGAATTGAACCGGTGTGAAGAAAGATACACAGCATAGCCTACGTTTTGGTGTCGCTTGGCCTGATTCACCTGTCTTCAACCATGCTTTCAAACATTTTTGATTATCGTAATAGATCCACTTTTCATCACCGGTCACAGTTCGATGCAAAATTGAATGTCTTTGAAGCAAAATTTCACACACACATTGTTTTTTCCGATTTTCTTGTTGTCTTTCCGACAAAATTCAACACTTTTAAGTGTTTTGTGTGTGTGTGTGTGTGTGTGTGTTTATTTTTTATTTTTTTTTCCATCTTAACTTATCTCGAAATCCAAATAATTTTCAAAATTTACCTGAATAACAATTTTTAATTATTTATTTATAAAATTTATATAAATATTTGACTTTGTTATTATTTGATTTGTGGAATGTGTTGGTTATAATAGATGTTTTTTTTTTAGAATAAACAACTGACAATAAATTAAAATAACAAAAAAATTGTTGTGACGAAGTTTTTCTGTTTTGGTTTTGTTAAATTTTTAAAATTTTACATCAAAAATACCCCCCTCCCCTCCCCCACCATGTTGTACTTTTTTTTTCTACAGCCAAGAATATGTGCGACCAAGAAGAAGACGAAGAAGAAGAAGAAGAAGAAGACGTAGAAGAAGTGGGCAGACCAAAACAAAATATAAATAATAATTTTGCACATGAAATTACCAAATTAATAATGCAAAATAATTCAAGGACACGGAAATAATTTTATGATTTAATTTTATTTTGCTGAGTCGAAAAACCAACAAACTAAAAAAAAACCATTGAATTCAAATGTAAATTACAAAATTCTAGAAAATATTTATGACTAAGGCGGCCGGATTCCTTTTTGAATAATGCTAAAAAATTTGACAAGAAAATGACTCACCATTTTTCATTGTCAATAAAAATTTAGTATACCCAAAGACTTTCCAACTGGTTTCCAACGAAATATTGAAATTGAATCTGGTGCTTGAAATGGTAAACATTCAATGGGTTCCTCAGCGTCTGAATTACTGAAATTGAAAAATGGTTTTAATAAATCAATGGGATTGAAAGGGAATCACATCTAATACGAAATCTTTGGTCATACTGACACCACTGAACTTAGACTTAGTCACAACATGAACAAATTGACTGATGCATTAGAGGAGCAAAAAAATTGGTATTTAAGGAACCAAAGAAGTCTTATGGCTTCATGATAACGTCTCATGACCACACACACGCACATTCACCAGAAAAAGCAACCGCACAAGAAACTGATGTTCAACTTAGGACATTTGTCCTACGTACTCTTTTGACTTGCGATTCTTTGAACTACTGTTTCTTTAGATCGATTCATCCTTATACCGATTTTGACCACTGTGTGCGTCTTGAAAGTTGTAAATGTTTGAAAATGGCTCGATGACTATTGGTGTTTACAGGTCTGATGATGACATCAATTGGTTCTTATTTTTTACTGTGAACCAATCCACATTTTTACAAGAACCAATCCACATGATGATGGCAAATGATAATCGACACAAAAATGTATGCAATCACTTAATTGCCAACCCAATGTTGAAAATAAATATTCTGATGTGCAAATTTAAAATTTTTAATTAATTAATTTATTAAATTATTAGAATATTAAGGAAACGGAATAAATTACACATCCATGAAAACTTGTTCCAAATCAATTAATTAAAAATACAAGAACAAGAAATGTTGGTTTTATTTGTGTCGTATCAGCCTGTCGACTGTATAATGCAAAATTAATATTAAGCTAAAATTTTATGTTTTAAGTGACCTTTAACATTTGAATTTTTAAATACATTCTTATTTTTAGAGCTTTCTATTAATCTCTTAATCTTACACAATTATTATTTTCTTTTCAGTGGGACATGAACACAGCCTCTCAGATTTGGATCACCATCATTGAGATTACAACAATTTAATTTCTTTATAGCTTTTCTTATTTTAATTAGAATTATTATAATATAGATTTAATGATTTATTATAAATGGCTGCCATCATTTAATTGATAGTAACAAATGATTGCAATAATATAAACAAAACAGTATATGATAAACACATACACACACACACACACACACACACACACACACACACAAGTCGGAAGTTGTAGTGGGCGGGTGGACTGAGTATTTGGTATAATCTGTACATAATTAACATATCATTATTATTATTAAAATTATTATTATAATTATTATTATTATTTTTATTATTTTCACATTAAAATTATATTATTGTAATTAATTACAACAAAAAAATTATAGAATGTTAAGTATTAATTTTTAAAATGAATTTATTGAATTTTTTGCCAAATAAAAACAATCCTTCTATTTTTTTATATATAAAATTTCAAAATATAAATATATATAAAAAAAATTAAAAAAATTAAAAAATTAATTAAATAATTAAATTCTATAAGTAACAAATAAATATGGAATATGGTGTGTTTTAATTATGTTTGTAATGGCCAATGGGTGGCAATTGACCGCATGGGAACTGTAAACTGTAACAATTTTAGGTCATTTTCAAGTAATTGTATTACATTGAGAAAGTAGTACTGCCTAAAGATTATGCTCTGCTGCTACAAATTCTTGAAAATGATCAGAAAAACATTGGTTACTAAGTTCTTACTTACCGTAATGAAATTCAGTAAGTACTATTGCTGTAATATTATGTTCTCCTGATACAATTTCACGAAAATGATCAAAAAAACACTGATTTACAGGTTCTTAGATACCAAATTGAAAGTCAGAAAATACTACTGCCTTAATATTATGCAATCCTGATACAATTTCATGAAAATTGTCTGAACTACACTGATTTCTAAGCTAAATTCACCAGAATTAAATTCAAAAATTTCATAAAAATGATCAGAAAAACATTGATTTCGAAGCTAAATATACCAGAATGAAATTCAGAAAGTAATATTGCCTTAATATTATGCTCCCCGGATACATTTTCATGAAAATGATCAGAAAAACACTGGTTTACAGGTTCTTATGCACCGGAATGAAATTCAGAAAGCACTACGAACTGATGATTATGCTCTCCTCATACAATTTCATGAAAATGATCTGATACACACTGATTTCCAAGTTCTTAGATACCAGATTGAAATTCAGAAAGTACTACTGCCGTAATATTATGCTCTCCTGATACAATTTTTTGAAAATGATCAGAAAAACACCGATTTCTAAGTTCTTACAAACTAGATTGACATTCAGAAAGTACTACTGCCTTAATATTATGCACTCCTGATACAATTTCATGAAAATTGTCTGAACCACACTGATTTCTAAGCTAAATTTACCAGAATTAAATTCAAAAATTTCATGAAAATGATCAGAAAAACATTGATTTCGAAGCTAAATTTACCAGAATAAAATTCAGGAAGTAATATTGCCTTAATATTATGCTCCCCGGATACATTTTCATGAAAATGATCAGAAAAACATTGATTTACAAGTTCTTATACACCGGAATGAAATTCAGAAAGCACCACGAGCTGATGATTATGCTCTCCTCATACAATTTCATGAAAATGATCTGATACACACTGATTTCCAAGTTCTTAGATACCAGATTGAAATTCAGAAAGTACTACTGCCGTAATATTATGCTCTCCTGATACAATTTTTTGAAAATGATCAGAAAAACACCGATTTCTAAGTTCTTACAAACTAGATTGAAATTCAGAAAGTACTACTGCCTTAATAATATGCACTCCTGATACAATTTCATGAAAATTGTCTGAACTACACTGATTTCTAAGCTAAATTTACCAGAATTAAATTCAAAAATTTCATGAAAATGATCAGAAAAACATTGGTTTCGAATCAAAATTTACCAGAATGAAATTCAGAAAGTAATAATGCTTTAACATTATGCTCTCCTGATACAAATTCTATAAAATGATCAAAAAAACACTGATTTACAGGTTCTTATACACCGGAATGAAATTCAGAAAGCACCACGAGCTGATGATTATACTCTCCTCATACAATTTCATGAAAATGATCTGATACACACTGATTTCCAAGTTCTTACATACCAAATTGAAATTCAGAAAGTACTACTGCCGTAATATTATGTTCTCCTGATACAATTTTTTGAAAATGATCAGAAAAACATTGACTTCTAAGTTCTTACAAACTAGATTGAAATTCAGAAAGTACTACTGCCTTAATATTATGCACTCCTGATACAATTTCATGAAAATTGTTTGAAAAACACTGATTTCTAAGCTAAATTTACCAGAATTAAATTCAAAAATTTCATGAAAATGATCAGAAAAACATTGGTTTCGAATCAAAATTTACCAGAATGAAATTCAGAAAGTAATAATGCTTTAACATTATGCTCTCCTGATACAAATTCTATAAAATGATCAAAAAAACACTGATTTACAGGTTCTTATACACCGGAATGAAATTCAGAAAGCACCACGAGCTGATGATTATACTCTCCTCATACAATTTCATGAAAATGATCTGATACACACTGATTTCCAAGTTCTTAGATACCAGATTGAAATTCAGAAAGTACTACTGTTTTAATATTTTGCATTCCTGATACAATTTCATGAAAATTGTCTGAACCACACTGATTTCTAAGCTAAATTTACCAGAATTAAATTCAAAAATTTCATGAAAATGATCAGAAAAACATTGGTTTCGAATCAAAATTTACCAGAATGAAATTCAGAAAGTAATAATGCTTTAACATTATGCTCTCCTGATACAAATTCTATAAAATGATCAAAAAAACACTGATTTACAGGTTCTTATACACCGGAATGAAATTCAGAAAGCACCACGAGCTGATGATTATACTCTCCTCATACAATTTCATGAAAATGATCTGATACACACTGATTTCCAAGTTCTTACATACCAAATTGAAATTCAGAAAGTACTACTGCCGTAATATTATGTTCTCCTGATACAATTTTTTGAAAATGATCAGAAAAACATTGACTTCTAAGTTCTTACAAACTAGATTGAAATTCAGAAAGTACTACTGCCTTAATATTATGCACTCCTGATACAATTTTTTGAAAATTGTCTGAAAAACACTGATTTCTAAGCTAAATTTACCAGAATTAAATTTAAAAAATATCACTGCTCTCCTGATACAATTTCTTGAAAATGATCTGAAAAACATTGATTTCGAAGCTAAATTTACCAGAATGAAATTCAGAAAGTAATAATGCCTTAATATTATGCTCCCCGGATACATTTTCATGAAAATGATCAGAAAAACACTGATTTGCAGGTTCTAATACACCGGAATGAAATTCAGAAAGCACCACGAGCTGATGATTATACTCTCCTGATACAATTTCATGAAAATCATCTGATACACACTGATTTCCAAGTTCTTAGATACCAAATTGAAATTTAGAAAGTACTACTGCCTTAATATTATGCACTCCTGATACAATTTCATGAAAATTGTTTGAAAAACACTGATTTCTAAGCCAAATTTACCAGAATTAAATTCAAAAATTTCATGAAAATTATCAGAAAAACATTGATTTCGAAGTAAAATTTAACAGAATGAAATTCAGAAAGTAATATTGCCTTAATATTATGATCCCCGGATACATTTTCATGAAAATGATCAGAAAAACACTGATTTACAGGTTCTTATGCACCAGAATGAAATTCAGAAATTGCTATTGCTTGATGATTATGCACTCCTGATAAAATTTCTTGAAAATTGTCTGCAAAAAACACTGATTTCTAAATTATTACATACATTTTTGGGCACCTACATACTAGAATGAAATTCTGAAAAGTACAACTGCCTGATGATTATGCTCCGCAGATACAAATTGTAAGGACATTCATTTTCCAGTACCAAAAAATTGGCAAACAACGAATGGATGGTGGGGCGGGCGATGCCGACACATTGGTAACAACTACAAATATAAAAAATATCTATAAAAATCTTTAAATTATTTCATTCGTTTGATAATTTATTCATCATTTTATTTTACAATACAATTTTTTTATAATAATTTTTAATTACTAATTATAATTTAATTAATTAATTAATACTAGTTAATAATTTTAATTAATAACCCACCACCATAAATTTATTATTTTTTACAATTCAAACATTTTCATAACCATAAAATTCATTTTGTTTTCATTATTCCAATTGACCTTGAAAATATAATTTAATTAATGTTGCTGACTGTTTACCAATTACCAGAAAATAATGTCCATCATTATTGAATTGAATTAATTTCATTGTTTCAATGGTTGCAAAATAACCATAAGAAATTCGGATCCAACCTTCCAAATAATTAAATTTATAAAAATAAAAGAAATCACTGTTTAGAATAACGATCAGCAACGGTATGTCTGTGGGGTGAAATTGAAATTGAGAAAAACGTATAAATTATAAATGTTTTGGTATTAATGAAAATATGGGTGTTGATGTAGTGCATGCATTAAGCGTTTCCATATGCAAAGATAACACCTAAGTAGCTTTAATCACTGCCGGTCGCATCGGTTTAATGTGTCACTACTCAAAGCACTGCTAATCTTTTGGCACCACTCTGACTGATCTTCTGGTTAATTGTTAGTGAAATGTTGTTTTCACATATTGGCAATAATCACAGCCATGTTTAGCTCACACATAAAATGTCATTAACATTGCCCCACCGATGTGCAAATTGCTATGAATAGAGAAGTGCTAAGGATATGAATTTTAAAGTAATCTCATAAGAAATATCTTCAGAATTCAATCAAATTTTATCCAATTTAACATATGAAGTTATGTTGATCCCATTTGCAAGCAGAAACCGGATACAGTTTTCTGGCAAATATTAATGTTGTAAGTGTCATCTATTTTCAAAAAAACTTTACCGTACCTATTGTAACGCTAAATGCTTGAGTTATAAGCAATTCTTATTGAAGTTAGTGACACCAACTTCCACAAAAATTTTCGCAAATTTATCATTTAATATTTAAGTGCAAATTACGTTCAAACAGTAATCGAACAAAAGATACTACAGTTGGGGAATATTTGACGACGATCGGGGATCCCCAGTTGAACCAATAATAAATATAACAAAAACCCAAAACTCACCGTATTCGTGTCCATTCAACATCGGAAAATTAACGAATAATAAATTTTTAATATTTCCGCCATTTTTGTTGAAATTTAATTGTTGTTGTAGTTGATATAATTTTACAATTGGACTAAATAAATAGATATCAACAATGTCATAGTTTTTATTTGATAATATTAACTGGTGTTGTTGTTGTTGTTGTTGTTGTTGTGATTGATACGTTAATGAATTATCCAAAATATCAATAAATATTATAAAATGATAGTTACCGATAATTTTTTGTATTGGTAAAAATAATAAATTATCATCATCATCATCATCATCATCATCAGCATCATTTTTAAATAAATAAATACATAAATAATTATGTTTCCAATTTGAAATTAATAATAAAATGTTACCGTTATTATTGTTATTAATTTTAATTAAATTACCATTTTTATTATTTCGATTATCCAAATTGAATTCAATTCTTTCAATTGTTTTTATTTGAAATATTAATGTTGGCAACGATTTTTGTAATTTAATTTTTATAATTAATATTTTTAATAAATTACAATTTTTATTAATTACTTTTAACAATAATAAATAATTATAATTATTATTAATTATTGTTTCGCTGTTAATTAATAATTTTCCATCAATTATTGTTTCATTAATTTTAATTATTTTAAAATTATTTTCATGCCATTGTAAAATAATGGTGTTATTAAAATTTTGTTGAACTTCGTTTGTGACATCATCATAGATGGCCGCCTCATCATCATCATCATCATCAGCATCAGCATCAGCATCAATGACATTGACACCTGTCACATTATTTACACAATGCGTAATTAAATTGTTCACATTTACGGTAATATTTAAAAAATTAGTTTTTATTGTTATTTGTCGGTGGTGGCGCTGTTGGTGCTGTTCGTTTTTTAACGGTATTATTTCAATTTTATTAAGCGACTGATACATTTTAATTTCATAATCAGTTGATGGTGGTGTTGATGGTGTTGTTGTTGTTGTTGTTGTTATCGTAGACGCTGCCATTGTTTGATTTTTAAATATAATTTTAATATTTAATTTGTAATCCATAAATTGATAAATTATTATTAATTTTTTATTTAAATTATTAATAAAATATTGATTTTCGATTTTATAATTTTGAATTAAATTTTTTATCCATATTAATTTATTAATTAAATTATTATTACTATTGAGATTATAATTATAATTAAATGATAATTTATCATTACTATTATTATTATTATTATTGTTATTATTTAAAAAATTATTAATTAATAACTGTTTTTTAATAATAATATTTTTTTTAATTTTTAATTTATTTAAATTTAAATTTTCATTTAAAAATATCGTATTCAAATACGAATAAATTAAATCGTTATGGTTTAACATTGTTATGATTGTGGGACCATTTAAATACAGATTACCATTAATCCGATGTAATCTATCCACAACTTGTAAAACCTTTGATTTCCGCAATATTAAATCGTCTATAATTATGGCATTGATGGCCGCCACAGTCGATCGATTAGTTTTTATAATTAAATTTTCAAATGTTAAATAACCGTAAATTTCTTGCGATTGTTGTTGTAATGGATATACCATCATTTTTTTTATCGATTGATTCAATAAATAGTTAACGGAAAAATTATTTAAATTACGTAAAATATTTAAATTTTGTTGCACATAAATGGTGTTCAAAAAATTAATTTGTTTATCGATTATCGATCGGTCGCCATTTTTATTTTTATTATATTTACTGTTATTTAAAAATATTAAATTATTTACCGAAACATTATTTATTGTGTGATTGCGGGTATTTAAATAACCGATAATTAAATTGGCCGCAAATTTTTTGCGACCCGTTATTCGTAATTTATTGATATTATTTTGTACATTCAGTTGATACAAATTGGTGAATAAATCCGTTATAATAACGGTATTGATGGCATTAATGTGTAACGCATTGTCCGTTAACATATATAAATTTTCATTACATATTATTAAATTAAAAATGGTGTTGTTGCCGTTAAATATTTGTGGTAGTTGTTGTTGTTGTTGTGACGATGGCTGCCATTTTTTTAACGCATCCAAATATAAATTTGTTAAATTAAAATTATTATTTATAAATTTTGTTGTTTCAATTTTATTAAAACTATTGTTGATGTTTTTAAATATTAAATTACCGGTAATTTCGTGTTTGGCGAATACGTTACTAATCCCATTCGTTAGCAATTGATTTAATTTTGAATGTTTATCGGTACCACCAAAATTTATGTTACACTTCTTTTTTATAATTAAACGATTAAAATTGTTGCCATTAATTGTATTCAATTTGGTTAAATTATTTATGCAAAACTCGTTCGTTATTAAATCCATTTTTAAATTTAAATTATTTATATTTAAATTTGCATAGATTTTTATTGTCGCATCATTTGAATTATTAGAATTTCCATTTAAAAATATTAAATTACGAATATCGTAATTATTTAATTTATTTTTTATAAATATTGTATTTTTAATTAGTAAATTTCGGGAAATTAATAACGTTTGATTAATTGTTTGGCGCTGCCAATTTTTTAACGTATTTTTATACAATTCATTTAGATTTTGTTCGTTTAACGATGCGACCGTTAAATTTCGAATTTTTACCATATTTTTAAATATTTTTTTTCCCATAATTATATTGTCGGTGCTGGTGCTGGTGCTGGTGGTGGTACTGGTGCTGCTTACAATTTTTTGTAAATAATTTAATCTATCATTTATTTTAATTGCATTTATTGAATTTTTAAATGTTACGTTGCCCATAAATTTAACGATTTTAAAATGATAATAAAAATCATTTAAATTTTCGGTAAAAATATGTTTAATTTTTATGTTATCCAAATAATTTCGGATAAATAAATGGTCAGTGATGAATAGATTTTTAATTATTAAATTTCGATTTAAATAAATTTGTATACTATTTTTGTTAATGGCGTGTTCGAAAAATTCAATTAAATTAATATTATTATAATTTTTAATTAACAATTCAATTTTATTCTCTTTTAAAAACTGTAGATTTTTCGATAAATTAATATTTAAAAATTTATTCTTTCCTAAAATCTCTCCGTTAAATGTATTTTTTTTCAATAAATTATTAACCATTTCGTTATTCGTTTGGACAATTAAATGATTCACATTTAATTTATTTAAAAATTTAAACGAACATTTTTTTCCACTCACATAATTCGATTGAAAACGTTTCAATTGCATGGCCCGCAAATAATGTATGGTCGACGGATAGTTTTTATGATCGCTAACAATTGAATTGTTATTCACAAACATAACGGTTTTTTCAAATAATAAATTAACTCGTTGCGCCGGCCGCTCAACTGTTATCGATAAATAATTTTCGATTGCGTGTGCGTTTAGGGTGCGCACAAAAATTTGTATAAATTTTAAAGTTTTTAAAAATTTGACATTATTGCCAATTTTTTGGGTGCGTACGCCGTCTCCATTTTTCATCCAATAAGTTTCGGTAATTTTTTCGATGGCAAATAATTCATTATTTATTAGAAATTTTCCGCTACGATTCGATTTTTGATTATATAAAATTTCAAATTGTAAATTATTGATGGTTAGCGAACCGTTAATCAAAACTTTGCCACTATAAATTTGTTGTAAATCTTGTAATTTAGTGCCAATTATGTGTTTGGCCACAAATTCATTATCATCGTTTTCATTTAGTTGTAACGAATTTTTGATTTCAATAGTTAATATTCTTATTGGGGCTGAAAAAGATGGAAAAAAATTCAAATTAATTAATTAATTAATTAAATTATTGATTAGAAAATACAAAAAAATATGGATAAGCCCGTTCCGTCCATTGGACTACTTCAATAAAGGCTGTAAATTTTAAGTGTGATACCTTAAATTTGTTTGATATCCGAAGTGAGAGGGGTTGTATGGAAATTTAGGTAATTCACTATCTTGTGGGGACCAAACATTTCTATGTCCAGCTCCGATTAATTATTTCATTAAATAATGTAATAGCATTTTTTTAACGACAATTATTATTAGAAACAGCGATGGATAATTCTCATCCTTGGCAGACTATAACATCACCACAATTTCTTTGTGATATTTTTATTTCTCGATATTGTTCCGGTGTGTCCTGATAGCTTACACAATAAACCAAATGTTGAAGCAAAATCTAAATTGGATAAATTACCTTCATGAGATTATGGAAATGTTATGCGAACAGCTATTCTACTCAATCACTTGATCGTTTCTATGTCATTCCTAGTAACAATTTGAAAAATTAGAAAGATATAGAAAATATTATATATTGGAATTTGTCCAAAGAATGTCCATAGATTTTCCACTTAATACAAACTAGTATTTTATTTAGATCAATTGAAATATTTGCCAAAATACATGTACGATCTCCGAAGATATTTTTGTCAAAATACGTCGGTCTGCTCACAAAAAATTGGAATATAAATTCTATGGATAATCTGTGTGGAATAATAGCAACGAGAAATATAATTCTAAGAAGAATCCGTAGAAATTATGATCGGAAATACACGGATAATCCAAGGAGACAGTTTTTATAAACCTCCATGGACAGCTGGTTGCACTGATCATATAAAATTCCAGCCGACATCCGTAAGAAACTACAAACTACGGACAGTGTTACTAGCGATATAAGGTTTTGCATGTCTAAAATTCATATTTTCGTGAAGTTCTTGAGCCCAAGCATTTGCGCCTTAAAAAACCAAGTTATGCTCAGTATGTCTCTTGTCCCATGCGCATTAATAAATATGGACTGTAGTGTGAAATTTGTGAAATGTATCACATTTATTTTTGTGACCAAATTATTTTGGTCTCAATTGAATGGTCAACAATGTGTGATCCTGTTTTTTTTTTGCAGGTTACAACACCATCCAAAATGTTGCTAACAATAGGTGTTTTGTTTACCTACAGGAATTTGATTTCAATTAGAAATCGACCGGATATAATTAATTTTAATGTGAGCCAATGAACTTTCCAATATCTTTTAATTTTTACATTTCCAACCTTTTGGGGATTGCAAATTTTAATTTATTATTGTATTATTTCGACCATCCAACACAAGCACTTACTTTCGATAATATTATTGTGTCCCGACAGTGCAACATTATCCGGAAAATTAATAAAATTATTTAATTTTTTTGTAAAAATTTCCATTGCATAAAAACGCTTTAAAATTAATGTTGTTTCGATTTTTTGATTTGTGTGCACCGTTAAAAATGAATCAATTGGAATTCCATTAAATTTCTCGGCCACTAAACGTTTTATTTCCGTTGGCATTTTTAATATTACATCACCTGAAATGAAAATAAAAAATTTTGCAAAACATTTAGTTCAACTCAATTTTATTGGCGCCCCAATATATATGTAGGAGCTAAAACATTGTACACTGGGTCTGATGAGACTGTTGATGATATCCGAAACGATCCCGCACGCATATTGGAAATTGGAAATTTTATTTTCATTATTTTTCAATTACTATGCCCAATTTTGCTTCATCATCTAAATTTTCATAAAAACAGAGGTGTCTTATGAAATGGTGACCCAAACTAAAGATAATTTAATTGTCATCGATGACAGTTTTCCACGTTAGAACGTTAACAAAAGCGATTCAATCAGACATTCACCGAGAGTGAACAACAATTTAGACAAAAAATCTTTTGTGTTAAAATAATATCCGAGCCAACACCGGCTGGTACCAGTTCAACAAGTACGAATTCATTTTTTGTGCTAAAAATCGTTAACACAACTGTGCACGGCTATTGATACGATCGACTGAGTAAATTAAAAGTATAATTACATGATCATAAAAGACACACCGACAGAAAAGGAAACCCAATTTAAAAGGGATCGCTGATGAAATTACACAAGGATCGAATCGAAAATTATGACAAAAAGTGGAAAATTGAAAATTATAATAAATCTTTGTGTGTGTGTGTGTGTTGTTGACAAATGCAAGGATTAAGATGATTCCTTCAATAGGATGCGAAATTGTAATTGATGCATTTTCGAAACGGATGCAGATTTTCCATATGAATAATGGACTTTAAAATGTCATAGCCGAAACAGTCATTCGTTCAGCGATCACAAATGCGTGCGGTTTTATTGTTGCAAAATATGGTTTGCCATTTTCGTGACCGCAGAATTGAATATGAAAATAATGGACCATAAATTAGGTAATCACCTGCCTATCAAAGCAATGAAATTTGCAGAACCGGTGCAATGCAAAACTGTCATTAAAAATATGTATTGAAATTGAAATTGGACGCTATATTTGTCGACACATTCGTTCACAGCAATTACGAACTAAGTTGAACGAAGAGCTATATGTAAATGACTGGCTATTTTTGTGTCATTGGCCGAAAGTGGTATTTAAATCAAAGAATAGAGATCATTAGGAAATGATGTTTGATCACAACTTTGATGACCTTTAATCCGCATCACCGGATGGATCATTGGTTGCACATTGCTTAAATTTAAATTAATATGTTTGTGTTGTGGGGTGGCGTCGCAGTTCTGTAACGACGCTATCCGTGCAGCAGTTAAATTGCTCTCACGTCAAAACGTATTTTATCATAACTTAAACCTTACCTTGAATAACGGCATTTGTTTCTTTCAAATATAATGACTCATAAAATTGCTTCCAATTGCGACCGTTAATTGTGTTAACATGTAAATTTTTAATTTTTCTAATTGATTGAATTTTTAACGAATCTTCAACTGCTTCGTTCACATCGTCCTCCGTTTCGTCGGGCTGTTGTGGTTCTAATTTTTTTAAATTAATTACATTTGCATTTTGTTCTAATCGTAATTTATGAACAATTAACGATTTTGTTTTAATTTTACCATTTATAGTTAAACATTCACTTTTATTTGGATTATTTTTCGATTTTAATAGCAAATCTTTTGCGAAGAAAATTATTGTTAATTAATTGGAGAAAAAAAATTAAAATTAAAATTAAATTAAATTTATTGTTGTTTTTGTTTTTTTTTTACCTTTAAATTGATTATTTTTATTATTTAATAATTTTAAATGTTTAACATTAATTTCGGTAAAATTTTGTTGATTTATAATTTCACGTTTTTCCATTTTTTTGGTATTAATTTTATCATTCAATTTTAATTCATTCAATTTTCCATCCAATAATTTAATTTCATTGGCCATCGTTTTTATATCTGCCACAAATTTTAACGATGTTAATTTTAATGTTTTAATTTTACCATTTTCAAATGTTATAGTTTTATGTTTTTTTAAATTTAGAGCCGGTAAATGGGGTAACTGTAAAATTAAATTTTATTTCCTTTAATTGAAATTATTGCGAACTATAAAAATTAAGTTTAAAAATTTTATTTAATTTACCATTTTTTGAATTCGATCAATAAAATACTGTTGCTTTTGCATTAAATCATTTAAATTCGAAACACAATTATTATTTTCAATGATTTGTTGTTGTTGATGATGTGCTTTTATTACATCAACCCGGTTCGATTGACGGTCGGCGATATCGAAATGAGTGGCTGGCGATGGTGAACCGATGGCATCATCATTGCGGCCAACACCATCGGACACATACAATTTCATTTGATATAAATTTAAATTATTTATATTTTCCGCAATATTAAAACAATTATTTACCAGAAAATATTCATTATTTTGTTGCTTTGATTTTAAAATAAATGACGTGTGTAGGTGTCCTCCGTTGGTACAACAATTGTTAATAATTTGTTCGCTTTTTATTGCCAATGTTGATTCACGAGAAATCATTATTTCATTCTGATGGAAAATGAAGAGATTAATATTATTTTAATAATAAATTCAATTCAATTAATTGTTTTTTCAGTGACTGGTGTGCCTGGTGTGTGTGTGTGTGTGTGGTGTGTCTTGATTTTAGGAATCTATAACTATCGCCGCGATGAGTACCGTAAACTATATCTATTTATAGTATCAACGGTAACAACAAATGGTAATTGTAATAAATTGGCTCATGAAATAGAATACGAATTAGAATTATTGGCAGTGATGGATTTCAATGCGGGAAATGTTCAATGTTTAAATGTTTTCATGCGTTAACATTAACAAAAATTGCCTGGACACCTATCCAGGGACATTCTATTCAAGGTGCAGTGTCATACATTATGTTCAGAAGTTAAATGCAATGAGTCACTGCATTAATGACACACAACCGAAAATGTGTAAAATTTTAATTGTGCCGGTATTGGGAACGATACAATGAAGTCGGTCGCTTTTACAAATATTTCGGCAACTTTTACTATCACTAAAGGAAGCGTAAAAACATTATGTGATAGTGCCAGACAAATCCATTGGATAAGTAAGTAAGTGTATTAAGTAAAGTGGCAACCAAAATTATGGTGATATAGATGAATGTTGAAGAAGAAAATAAGACATCAAACCAAAAAAAAAACATTTTCCTCATTGATTTCGGAATGTGAGTAAGTGATGTGATTTAAAATAATTAATTTGTAAACAATTTACGCATCCATTAGTAAGATTACAACCGTCAAAAACGTGCATCAGTCTAATAATGACATCGACCATGAAATGTAAAGAGGATACAAATCGCAGACAAAGCAGATACTTAGAAGCGAAAAAACACTAAACTCAAATTGTTGGTAATACCGAATTCGATAGTTATAACCGTATGGGTTATGTTGTGTAAACATTTCAGCTAGCCGCAAACCTCAAAATTTTTCACTGATTATCATGAGTAACGCAGTGACAACGATCTACCGATAAAATGGATCACACTACATCGCATTTACATCATTAAAACATTTAAATACACTTACCAAATTATTAACAATTGCCAATAAATTATTTGTGGAAATAATTTTGGTAACATTTTGTAGTTGAAAATTTAATAAATTAGCCTTCACAAAACTATAGCCATTCCAAGCGAATCGATCACATTTTTCTGAAATTATATAAAAACTAATTAAAAAAATATACAACAACTGAAAAAAGGAATTTTATTTGGCATCAATCGGTCACATGTCTATAAATTTTAATTTTTTAGTCAAAATGTTGGGCACCACCACTTTCATTTCCCCAATCGAATATCATATGAAATGGTTAAATTTAATATAATATAAAGGAAATTATCGGAACGGTTCTGGAACCGATTTAATGCGAAAGAATATAATAAAAGAATAAGTGTAGGTTTGAATGTATTAAGTTATTTTTAGTAATTCAATTTGATAATTTAGAGCAGAAAATGTCAGAGCATCACTTGAACCTCAAATTTATTTTAAAAAATTTTGGAACTTATTAATTAATTAAGTTAAATTTAAAATTATAACGTAATCGGGCGAATGATATTCGAGCAATTCATTGGGAAATGTTTAACGTGAATTGAGCCGACCCGTTAGAGGACCGACGTCGTCTCATCTACTGCCAGCCAATGTTAAAACTTATCATATTCAACAAATTTGAAAATTCAAGAAAATTTTTTAGATGATATTGCGCCATATATAGGTGGGGTCACCGGAAGGAGACCCTTTTTGAACAATTCTTTACTCCAGTCATTTAAATCGAACACTATCCATTGGAAGGGTTGTCGGATTATGCCACTTCTTTAACTGAATTTGTCGGAATAATTGTGTTCGTATATAAACATAGAATGACAAAGAGTTGATGGGATGGATACCACTCGATTTAAATAAAAGCCCTTACTTATCGTTTGCGTGAATTATTAATTTATCGTTTTAAAATAAAAATTAACACTTACCACCACTGGCGCCGCATAACAGTAAATTTATTTGATTGTTTATCAAATAGGGTAGAATTCGATTGGTTTTTAAAACATTCAAAATTTGTAAACGTTTCAAAAGCGAGCCGTTCCGATCGATTGTATAAATTTGTACCGTTCGTTTCTCCTGTTTTTTAACATCAACTTCTTCCGTTATAATAATTATATTATTATTATTATTATTATTGTGCTGGCCATCGTTGCTGTATTGAAACTGTTGTTGATCATAATCTTGTTCCAGATTTGTTGTTCCCCATAATGTTTCCAAAACATGGAGATCATTAATTTGATTAATATTTTTAACATTAACTAATGAAAAATGTAATGGAAACCATTTGTATAAACGTAATGATGTTACACTGGAATTATAATTTGAATATATTAATCGAAAATATGATAAAATTGTTATCGGGATGGCTGTGCGGAGTGTGGAACGTGTACGTAATTGTGTCCCGAAAAAAAATATCTTTCTAATCATTGTAAAAGTGTAACGATAAAATTCCAAATTTTAATTGTCAAATTAAGGGATAAAAGAAATGTATTGTTACAAAATCGAAAAAAACCCATTCACGCAAATCAACGTTCACGATATAATAAATCAATAAACGCACGCAAACGCAGTGAAATTTATTTTGTATGAGTAGTGGTGAGATATAGTCAATTTCAGTATGAGAATTTATATATTAACTTGTGTTATTTTCAATGTGGTAACCGAATGTTGGTATAGGTCAGTGTGTTACAAATGAGCGGCCATCATGATTTTGTTTAACCAATGAAATTTAATGTACACTCAATCGCTGAGACACACACACACACACACACACGTTAAAATGAGTTATTTTTTTATTAACATTAATGTTGACATAGGTCAGTGTGACATAAACGAGTGGCCATCATTGATTTATGTTTATCTCTAACGAATTTAATGTGAACTCAGGCACACACAAATACGCATAGGGTACAACAAACAATTGTCACTTTTTGTAAACAAAATCAGTGAAATTTATTTAGGAAAAAAGGTTATTTACTGGTAATTACAACTAACCACTTCGTTGTGATTTTAATAAAAATAAAATAAAATATCGTCAAGTGACTCTCTAAAAAAAATACAGCATAATTTAGAGACGACGTATTTCAAATGATAAGACGCGACACTGGAAATGTTTTGAAAAAACACTTTGAATACAAAATACTAATGAAACTGTAGCAAACGTTTGCGATTTTTCCACAAAACAGCCTGGCGATCCGGGACCATCTCATAACTTATAAAATAATTCATGAATTAATTCTAAACCATCGAGACGACGCCACTTACCTTTGATCCATTTGATTGGCTATTAAACAATAAAGTTGTTTTTTATTATAGAATAATTTTAATTTTAAATGTTTTCCATATAATTTTAATTTTTCAATTGGTTCCAAAATATTATCGTTGTTATTATCGTTGTTGTTGTTGTTGTTGTTGTTGGTGGTCACAGTCGATGACATCGTACCAACTGAATGCAAATAAATTCCATACCATGTTTCATAGGTTATGACAAAAATTAAATAATTATTCCAATAGTTGATGACCTGAAAATGGAAAACAAAATATATAATATATTAAAATATAAGCAGCAAAGATACCGGCCACTCTGTGCCTCTCGCAATTGATCGTTAAACTTTAAAAAAGAGTCAAGTCCATACTATGGCCATTCTAAGTCTAAGTGAAACATTATAATGATTAAGTAAATGGTAATTTTTGGTGTTGTGTAATAATGAACTACAGACATAAGAATAATTGAATAAAAGAAGGAATATGTGGTCAAATATAATTGGGCACATCCAATTGATGCCGATTGTACTCGCATATCGGATAATTTAACAATTTAACAGAAATGTCAGATGGATGCCCGCGCAACAGGGCTTACCATTTATCTAAATAATCGACTTGTATAGTAATGTGGGTTTGGTTGGACTAGGTAACAGTCTACTCAGTAGTCTAAGTGTTGAAAATCATAAAATTACAAGTTGAGTTTAGTATAAAAGTACAAAATTCGTTTACCATAAACTCAGCAGATAATTATGAAACACTAACCGGGTGAGTGTTTCAATATAACTGATAATTAGTAATAGTGATTATGTTATGGAAATGGACGCAGTCAGATTTTACCGGATTGAATAACATAGGCATTACTAGATGTGACTTTTACATTATTTACAGTCACTGTGCTTCAAAGACGTTGGCGACAAAGCTACAATTTTGAATTAGACAAATTGTACGATCAACCAAATTATGTCAAAAAAATCAAAATCAATCAAGATTAAGATGGTCGTTGGACACGTAATACGCACGGAAGAGGATCGTGTTGGCAAAGGCTAAAACCGCATCTGGGCCATAATGCCATGACGTAAGTAAGTAAATATATTCACCACTCCAGCTCCACTTCATTTCCAATCAATATAGTATTTTAATTTCATTGTCATTTCAATGTAATTGGAATACAATATTTTAAAGATCTCCTCAACACTTTACACAGTCCCGTGTAGACCTGTTTTTCGTGATAAAATCCAAAACATTTTACCTGTAAATCTTTAACAATTTCTGTATTTTTATTCTTATCAAATTTTCCGATTAAATTCGATTGCATTGTTATTTTTAATTTTGCTGGCCATTCTGGTGTTATTGTTGGTGATGGTTCCGGTGTTGTGGCGGTTGTCGTTGAAACCGTTGTTGGTGCTGCTGCTGTAGAATTTTCATTTATTATCAAATTATAAAATTCAATATTATTTGTAATGAAAAATAATTCATTATTTATTTGTGTAATTGTTGTTAAATTTTGTATGAATTGAATTGGTTCATCAGTTGTTGTGTTCGCGTCCACCACTCGATGAATATCTAAAATGTTTTGAATCCAAATGAAATTCGACAATAGAAAATTTTTTTATAATTTTAATTAACCAAAATGCATTGTAATCAGTAAAATGTTATCAAAAATTTACCCATACCAATCGTATTCACTGATAACATTTGATTAATTTTATTATTTATAAATTCATTAACCGTAACGATTCGTTCTGGCTGTACATTGTTGGGAAACAAATAAATTATTATCACAAAATAAAAAATTAATTTTCGAATTGTAAACATTTTTTTTTTTTTAATTTTTAATTAATTAATTAAGAAAATAGAAAAAAAAAAATCGACTCTACGTGGCTTCGATGTGTCGTGTCAATTTTTGTACTGACATAAGATCTAAGATCAACTGATCAACGTACGACGTACGTTCATTTTATAACGAAACCGATTTTTGAATGACATTTATGTGGAATATCATTGACCAAAAACCGAAATCAGATCGAATAGATCAAAAAATTAAAATCTAAATTTTTAACAAAATTTAAACTCCAATGCATTCAATCACCACATAAACGTCAGATTGTGTATTATACCCCGGCAAAATTTTTAGTAATTCCCGGTTACTGTCGACGGCAGACAGAAATTTATTTTCTTCCATGGTAGTCTTCTACTACAGTTCATT
Source organism: Bibio marci (assembly GCA_910594885.2). Lineage (NCBI taxonomy): Eukaryota > Metazoa > Arthropoda > Insecta > Diptera > Bibionidae > Bibio > Bibio marci. The sequence continues at coordinate 16,709,838 of OU343119.1, read as the reverse complement.
AAATGCTTAATCATTTCATCAGCACTAGACTTGGCCGACTACGCACGTAACGTAAATCAACGCTTCAAAACAACTGAAAAATTGTAAAAATTCGGTCTTTGATCAATCGTTTGTTTTTTGTTCTATTTTGGCCGGCGGCCACTATGTGGTAATAGTAATAATTATTTGACATTAATAAAAGTAGCACCCAATTAGGATTTGAAAAAATGTCAATAAATTCGGTGCAATTCGGTGTAATTTTGTCTGCAAAGACCAAATCTCTGAACATACTAAAACACCGCAACCAATTCATAACTGACAAAAAACCATAAATATTTCGAAAATTAATTTTGTAATCAGTCGCAGCTATTCCGAATATTGTTTAATTTTTACAAAAAAAAAAATATAATAAAATGCCGAGTTTCAACTTGCACACCTAATACGACAAAAAATTAATTTTATTTTTTCTAATTTTAGTTTGTAAAATTGTAAGAAAAAATCAATAATTGAAAAAAACCCGTTTTTTATTTTAATTAAAGGTTATAAAACTATTGGAGGTGTCAATGACCGACACTGGCTACAATTCAAATTAATTTTTTGTTCTGAATTGACAAATTGTAATTTAATTGAAGCACAAAAATTCGGGTATGCAGAAGAAGGAAGGGTGCGGGTATTTTAAACAATTTCATTAATTTACACCATCAATTTTAATCTATCGAACAAATGGATAACAAATCGCCAAAATTAAACGGGGATATTTTTACTGTGATCTGAGAAAACTAACGTGATTATCGATTTGCTCGAACGTTCTTAGGCACCACACACACAGTTCATGAAATCAATCATTCTAAAGCTAAATACTGAATTTCATCCGTCGAATGGGATTTGGAATATTCAATTTAGCTAAATTATTGGAGAACGGCTTAGCATACGGTCCTCACCTGTGTACCTAATGTACCCGCGAAAACCGATAGTTCCATACAAATTTAGTCTAATTTTGTTTTGTCGTGTAGAGCTACAGCCAAAACGAGATAATTTGGCATTGGTCACAACACTCTTCAATCAAAAATTTATCTTATTTATTTTCTTTTTTTTTTTTTGTTATGGAAGAGGAAATCCATTTACGGGCTGAATGTCGGACTCTCCGTCTCAATGACGTCCTACCGACTAAAACCTCTCCCTTAGCGCATAGAAATTAAATGCAAAAATCAAGGTAACCCAATGAAATTGAATAAATTATCATTGGATATGGCATGGTGCGCTGTGATCTGTCTGTCGTTAAGCCTGTATCCTCGGTATGAGGTATAGATAGCCTTTAACATTCAGTTCTATTACATATAATGGGTTCCAGTGAACCTAGAACCGATCCCTTGCAGCGGAAGAGACATTTACACGATATCAATGTCCTCCGAAATGGACGCCATCTGTTCAGTTTGGATTAATGTATTGGAATAATTATTGTTATCGCGTTTGCCGTTGTGGCATGTTAATGAAGCATTTTAAAAATTTGGACGTTTGACGTCTGACATATTGGAATTCATGATCCGTTGTTGTTAGATTTGTATGTGAGATACGGGTTAGTTCGCCATAGCAATGCATCTTACTATGGCAAGACTGTGACTCCCAGAGGTCGCCGCTCGGTGTCTGGAAGGTTCCGTTATAGACATTCAGTTACACCCGACTGCCAACTGATTCATCGGCACGGATCGCATAACACCATAAATTTGGGGACGTTTCGCATTAGTTACTTAGCTACAGTCAAAGACTGCATTGCCCGGTTGTTACCACGTGGAGGTGTAACTAACACTTGAGAATGATAGCATTAGATTTGGCATTCACTAGAAGGCTTCCATCTTTTCTATCATTCCCCAACAACCAATTTAATGTTTTTTTTTAAGTTTATTTTTAATTAACACTAAATTTATCACTAAATATTCTAAATTCACTTTATTTTAACCTAAAAACTAATATATTAACTAAAATAAGCCGCTGCGATTGATGAAGGTGAATCGGAAAAGTTTGTTGCTCATCGAAATCAAACACTTCTATGGTTTTTGCATGCGTATTATTGGTTAACTAGTGACTGATCCACCAGGCCTGGTGCCTGGTTTGTTTGTTATATTCCGATGATATATATTATCTTAACACTAAATTGCGAAAGTTACCTTCTTAGTAACAGTCATTGTTTTTCGATTTTTCGAAAGTTACCGAAGTAACAGTCATTGTTTTTCATTTTTTCGAAACAAACCGTAGTAACAGTCATAGATTTTCGTTTTGTCGAAAGTTACTGTAGTAACAGTCATAGTTTTTCGTTTTTTTGAAAGTTACCGTAGTAACAGTCGTAGTATTTCGTTTTTTCGAAAGTCACCTTAGTAACAGTCATAGTTTTTCGTTTTGTCGAAAGTTACCGTAGTGACAGTCATAGTTTTTCGTTTTTTCGAAAGTTTCCTTAGTATCAGTCATAGTTTTTCGTTTTTTCGAAAGTCACCTTAGTTACAGTCATAGTTTTTCGTTTTGTCGAAAGTTACCGTAGTGACAGTCATAGTTTTTCGTTTTGTCGAAAGTTACCGTAGTATCAGTCATAGTTTTTCGTTTTGTCGAAAGTTACCGTAGTGACAGTCATAGTTTTTCGTTTTGTCGAAAGTTACCGTAGTATCAGTCATAGTTTTTCGTTTTTTCGAAAGTCACCTTAGTTACAGTCATAGTTTTTCGTTTTGTCGAAAGTTACCGTAGTATCAGTCATAGTTTTTCGTTTTTTCGAAAGTCACCTTAGTTACAGTCATAGTTTTTCGTTTTGTCGAAAGTTACCGTAGTGACAGTCATAGTTTTTCGTTTTGTCGAAAGTTACCGTAGTATCAGTCATAGTTTTTCGTTTTTTCGAAAGTCACCTTAGTTACAGTCATAGTTTTTCGTTTTGTCGAAAGTTACCGTAGTGACAGTCATAGTTTTTCGTTTTGTCGAAAGTTACCGTAGTATCAGTCATAGTTTTTCGTTTTGTCGAAAGTTACCGTAGTGACAGTCATAGTTTTTCGTTTTGTCGAAAGTTACCGTAGTATCAGTCATTGTTTTTGTTTTTTTTTTTTTTTTTTGTTATGGGAGAGGAAATCCATTTACGGACTGAGTGTCGGACTCTCCGTCGCAATGACGTCCTACCGACTAAAACCTCTCCCTTAGCGCATAGAAATTAAATGCAAAAATCAAGATAACCCAATGAAATTTAAGTTTATTTTTAATTAACACTAAACTTATCACTAAATATTCTTAATTCACTTTATTTTAACTTAACCACCTAAAATGTCCGTTTTACAGTAAATATTGATTTCCATATGTTATTGAGACTTACCACGTGTAGAAATATGAAATTATCGTTATTTAAAGAAAATGAAACGCTTATTTTAAAGTGAAAAGATAAAAATATTTTATTCAACGTATTGACCATCGGTTTCTACACATTCTGAAGAGCACCTTTCTTGCAATTTGTGGATACCTTTCCGAAAAAAATTGTTCCTCTTTTGATGAAAACCATTCTGATAGAGCCAACGAGAGACGTCTTCTGATGTTTTGAAGTGCTGGTCAGTACTTGTCCATTATCCAACAAAGGGTGACAAATTCAGAGGAATAACTTTATTAAACATTACCTATAAAATATTTGGTGGCAACGAATGCACATCACGAATTCGAGATCAAACTCGGTTAATATTGGAGAACACAATTTTGAAATAGTCAATAGTTTTGTGCGTACTTAGGATCGTTGATAAATGTAGAAAATTATATTGAAGAGGAAATTCGCCACAGGGTAGCAACTGGAAACAGATGTTATTACGGGTTAAAAAAACAATTCCGATCGAAAACATTACAACGAGATCGTAAGTCCAAGCTATATACAACATTAATACGTCCAATATTAATGTATGGATCCGAGGCTTGGTGCACCGGACACAGAACCAGAAACAATTACTTCGTATTTTCGAACGAAAGTTACTCCGTGGCATATTTGGTGCCGCCGTCAAAGAACAGAATGGTTGGAGGCGAACGTACAATTTTGAATTAGACAAGTTGTACGCGGTCAACCAAATTGATTGTCAAAACATCAATAGATTAAGATGGCTGTTGGACACGTAGTACGCGCATGGTGGAGAAGCGTGTGCCGAAAAAACTGTTAGTAAACCAGAAGGTAGAAGGAGAGCGGCGCGAAAGACCTAAGGCGAGATGGCTAGAAGCCGAGTAAACTGTGATATAAAGATCCTTAAAATTCGGGCGAGGAAGACATTGCGGCTGCGGATAGGTCAGGTTGGAAAAGCGTGTGTTGGATAAGGCTAAAAACGCACCCGGGTTGTAACGCCATGGAGTAAGTAAGTATACGATATTTTCTAATCTACTATACCATAGACTCTGCCATACGCCAATGAAGTTATCGGAGAATACTACTGCATGGATTGATCTACATCTGATCAAATATTTAGTATACGCTAGATTTTGTCATCGTATACCGAAAAAGCCAGTTGAATGGTAAGCTAAAACCGCACCCGGGCTATAATGCCATGGAGTAAGTAAATAAGTAGTCAACAAGAAAGTGTTGCATCGATGAAAACAAATGGTAATCAGAAGGAGCCATGTTTGAGGTGAATGAGGTGGGGGAGGTAACATTTCCCTGCCAAGTGCGTTGACCGTATCCTTTTTCGGTGTGATCTTCCACATTCTTCATTTCTCAAATCAAAATCAATACCTTTGAATCGTCCGAAACCAACGCAACTACATGTTGAAAGTGCATGCTCACCAAACGCATCGATAAGTATTTGTGTTACCGATAATTTCATATTTCTACACTTGGTATATTGTAGCCGGATAAGCGGTCTGTTTCAGATGCTTATGGCTACATGAATTCTATGATTTTTGGTTAGTATATTAGTGTAATGTTAAAATGTTAGTATAAAAATTAGTATGATTTGGTTAATGTTAATTATGTTAAAAAACTAATTTTAAAAATAACAATTAACAGTGATTAATTCTGATATCGCTTATGACTATTTTAAATATACCCGAAGCATGTACACGCACACCGAAACCTATAATTTGGTAATTGTCGCACTTTGTGCAAAGGTTTAATTATTTATTTTTTTTTGTTTTTTTTGTTATGGAATAATTATTGTTATCGTGTTTGCCGTTGTGGCATGTTTATGAAGCATTTTAAAACTTTGGACATTTGACGTCTGACATATTGGAATTCATGATCCGTTGTTAGATTTGTATGTGAGATACCGGTTGGTTCGCCATAGCAATGCATCTTACTATAGCAAGACTGTTACGCCCAGAGGTCGCCGCTCGGTGTCTGGAAGGTTCCGTTATACACAGTCAGTTACCCCCGACTGCCAACTAATTCATCGGCACGGATCGCATAACACCATAAATTTGGGGACGTTTCGCATTAGTTACTTAGCTACAGTCAAAGACTGCATTGCCCGGTTGTTACCACGTGGAGGTGTAACTAACACTTGAGAATGATAGCATTAGATTTGGCATTCACTAGAAGGCTTCCATCTTTTCTATCATTCCCCAACAACCAATTTAATGTTTTTTTTTAAGTTTATTTTTAATTAACACTAAATTTATCACTAAATATTCTAAATTCACTTTATTTTAACCTAAAAACTAATATATTAACTAAAATAAGCCGCTGCGATTGATGAAGGTGAATCGGAAAAGTTTGTTGCTCATCGAAATCAAACACTTCTATGGTTTTTGCATGCGTATTATTGGTTAACTAGTGACTGATCCACCAGGCCTGGTGCCTGGTTTGTTTGTTATATTCCGATGATATATATTATCTTAACACTAAATTGCGAAAGTTACCTTCTTAGTAACAGTCATTGTTTTTCGATTTTTCGAAAGTTACCGAAGTAACAGTCATTGTTTTTCATTTTTTCGAAACAAACCGTAGTAACAGTCTTAGTTTCTCGTTTTGTCGAAAGTTACCTTAGTAAGAGTCATAGATTTTCGTTTTGTCGAAAGTTACTGTAGTAACAGTCATAGTTTTTCGTTTTTTTGAAAGTTACCGTAGTAACAGTCATAGTATTTCGTTTTTTCGAAAGTCACCTTAGTAACAGTCATAGTTTTTCGTTTTGTCGAAAGTTACCGTAGTGACAGTCATAGTTTTTCGTTTTTTCGAAAGTTTCCTTAGTATCAGTCATAGTTTTTCGTTTTTTCGAAAGTCACCTTAGTTACAGTCATAGTTTTTCGTTTTGTCGAAAGTTACCGTAGTGACAGTCATAGTTTTTCGTTTTGTCGAAAGTTACCGTAGTATCAGTCATAGTTTTTCGTTTTTTCGAAAGTCACCTTAGTTACAGTCATAGTTTTTCGTTTTGTCGAAAGTTACCGTAGTATCAGTCATAGTTTTTCGTTTTTTCGAAAGTCACCTTAGTTACAGTCATAGTTTTTCGTTTTGTCGAAAGTTACCGTAGTATCAGTCATAGTTTTTCGTTTTTTCGAAAGTCACCTTAGTTACAGTCATAGTTTTTCGTTTTGTCGACAGTTACCGTAGTATCAGTCATAGTTTTTCGTTTTTTCGAAAGTCACCTTAGTTACAGTCATAGTTTTTCGTTTTGTCGAAAGTTACCGTAGTATCAGTCATAGTTTTTCGTTTTTTCGAAAGTCACCTTAGTTACAGTCATAGTTTTTCGTTTTGTCGAAAGTTACCGTAGTATCAGTCATAGTTTTTCGTTTTTTCGAAAGTCACCTTAGTTACAGTCATAGTTTTTCGTTTTGTCGAAAGTTACCGAAGTAACAGTCATTGTTTTTTTTTTTTTTTTTTTTTTTTTGTTATGGGAGAGGAAATCCATTTACGGACTGAGTGTCGGACTCTCCGTCGCAATGACGTCCTACCGACTAAAACCTCTCCCTTAGCGCATAGAAATTAAATGCAAAAATCAAGATAACCCAATGAAATTTAAGTTTATTTTTAATTAACACTAAACTTATCACTAAATATTCTTAATTCACTTTATTTTAACTTAACCACCTAAAATGTCCGTTTTACAGTAAATATTGATTTCCATATGTTATTGAGACTTACCACGTGTAGAAATATGAAATTATCGTTATTTAAAGAAAATGAAACGCTTATTTTAAAGTGAAAAGATAAAAATATTTTATTCAACGTATTGACCATCGGTTTCTACACATTCTGAAGAGCACCTTTCTTGCAATTTGTGGATACCTTTCCGAAAAAAATTGTTCCTCTTTTGATGAAAACCATTCTGATAGAGCCAACGAGAGACGTCTTCTGATGTTTTGAAGTGCTGGTCAGTACTTGTCCATTATACAACAAAGGGTGACAAATTCAGAGGAATAACTTTATTAAACATTACCTATAAAATATTTGGTGGCAACGAATGCACATCACGAATTCGAGATCAAACTCGGTTAATATTGGAGAACACAATTTTGAAATAGTCAATAGTTTTGTGCGTACTTAGGATCGTTGATAAATGTAGAAAATTATATTGAAGAGGAAATTCGCCACAGGGTAGCAACTGGAAACAGATGTTATTACGGGTTAAAAAAACAATTCCGATCGAAAACATTACAACGAGATCGTAAGTCCAAGCTATATACAACATTAATACGTCCAATATTAATGTATGGATCCGAGGCTTGGTGCACCGGACACAGAACCAGAAACAATTACTTCGTATTTTCGAACGAAAGTTACTCCGTGGCATATTTGGTGCCGCCGTCAAAGAACAGAATGGTTGGAGGCGAACGTACAATTTTGAATTAGACAAGTTGTACGCGGTCAACCAAATTGATTGTCAAAACATCAATAGATTAAGATGGCTGTTGGACACGTAGTACGCGCATGGTGGAGAAGCGTGTGCCGAAAAAACTGTTAGTAAACCAGAAGGTAGAAGGAGAGCGGCGCGAAAGACCTAAGGCGAGATGGCTAGAAGCCGAGTAAACTGTGATATAAAGATCCTTAAAATTCGGGCGAGGAAGACATTGCGGCTGCGGATAGGTCAGGTTGGAAAAGCGTGTGTTGGATAAGGCTAAAAACGCACCCGGGTTGTAACGCCATGGAGTAAGTAAGTATACGATATTTTCTAATCTACTATACCATAGACTCTACCATACGCCAATGAAGTTATCGGAGAATACTACTGCATGGATTGATCTACATCTGATCAAATATTTAGTATACGCTAGATTTTGTCATCGTATACCGAAAAAGCCAGTTGAATGGTAAGCTAAAACCGCACCCGGGCTATAATGCCATGGAGTAAGTAAATAAGTAGTCAACAAGAAAGTGTTGCATCGATGAAAACAAATGGTAATCAGAAGGAGGTGAATGAGGTGGGGGAGGTAACATTTCCCTGCCAAGTGCGTTGACCGTATCCTTTTTCGGTGTGATCTTCCACATTCTTCATTTCTCAAATCAAAATCAATACCTTTGAATCGTCCGAAACCAACGCAACTACATGTTGAAAGTGCATGCTCACCAAACGCATCGATAAGTATTTGTGTTACCGATAATTTCATATTTCTACACTTGGTATATTGTAGCCGGATAAGCGGTCTGTTTCAGATGCTTATGGCTACATGAATTCTATGATTTTTGGTTAGTATATTAGTGTAATGTTAAAATGTTAGTATAAAAATTAGTATGATTTGGTTAATGTTAATTATGTTAAAAAACTAATTTTAAAAATAACAATTAACAGTGATTAATTCTGATATCGCTTATGACTATTTTAAATATACCCGAAGCATGTACACGCACACCGAAACCTATAATTTGGTAATTGTCGCACTTTGTGCAAAGGTTTAATTATTTATTTTTTTTTGTTTTTTTTGTTATGGAAGAGGAAATCCATTTACGGACTGAGTGTCGGGCTCTCCGTCTCAATGACGTCCTACAGACTAAAAACTCTCCTTTACGATTTAGATAAATAAAATCAAACGCAACAAGATTCAGTTTTCCGATGGAATTTAAAAATAGATTGATTATCAAAAGATAATGTTGTGGCTGGGGTGGCTGTCGTTAATGGATGCATGCACCGAAATGTACCACTTATGTGGGTTTAAATGCGCCCCTCACCTTTTAAATTTTGAATACGCCTAGCTACTTAGTATTTATAGTAGTTAAGGACGCGACCGATACGTTTGATTCTTTTTAGAATTTATCCGACAATAATTTTGACTGGTGGAATGTTACAATTCCTTGACTTGATTTTAGTGACTTTTCAAATTGTTGAATCTGGTTGTTGTTCTGCCTGATAACGACTTCATTGGTATTGTACGACTAGCAACATTTGTTGTGTATTCGATACTGCTACTCTGATGCGCCGTGAATCTAACGCGTTTAGTGGGTTTCCTGAAAAAGACTAAATTAATGTCATTTTTTATTTGGAGTATTTTTAAAAAATTTCAAATTACTAAATTTGTCATTGTAAATGCCTCGGATGTCCCATGACTGTAGTTGCTGTGTATCGACTTCAACCCTTAGCTGGACATTTAGCATAAGTATGTGGTGCGCGTCTTGATGACCGCTTGTCAGGCACTTACCATGGTCTGATGACTTCACATTGGCTCTCGGTTGTAAGTTTTGTTGTGCTGCGCTAGACTTTAACATCAACTGAAAGTGTAATTGTATCATTATATTATTGATACTTACATTAACCGATTCTGCCACAGCTGTTTTACTTGATTGTTGAATTCAATGTGGGTCTTGATGTTACCCTTCTTGTGTTAGTTTATTGAAGTGATGTGGCTACGATGAGGTTGTTGGTACGGATGGATTTGAATTTGTACGACTATTTGTTGTTTGTTATTGGAATCAAAACAGATGCTGTTTGGCGATGCAGAAGGTGATCGTTGAGTGAGGTATGGGTTGGTCTGCCATAGCAATGCATCTTACTATAGCAAGACTGTTACGCCCAGAGGTCGCCGCTCGGTGTCTGGAAGGTTCCGTTATACACAGTCAGTTACCCCCGACTGCCAAATAATTCATCGGCACGGATCGCATAACACCATAAATTTGGGGACGTTTCGCATTAGTTACTTAGCTACAGTCAAAGACTGCATTGCCCGGTTGTTACCACGTGGAGGTGTAACTAACACTTGAGAATGATAGCATAAGATTTGGCATTCACTTAAAGGCTTCCATCTTTTCTATCATTCCCCAACAACCAATTTAATGTTTTTTTTTAAGTTTATTTTAAATTAACACTAAATTTATCACTAAATATTCTTAATTCACTTTATTTTAACCTAAAAACTAATATATTAACTAAAATAAGCCGCTGCGATTGATGAAGGTGAATCGGAAAAGTTTGTTGCTCATCGAAATCAAACACTTCTATGGTTTTTGCATGCGTATTATTGGTTAACTAGTGACTGATCCACCAGGCTTTTGTGCCTGGATTGTTTGTTATATTCCGATGATATATATTATCTTAACACTAAATTGCGAAAGTTACCTTCTTAGTAACAGTCATTGTTTTTCGATTTTTCGAAAGTTACCGAAGTAACAGTCATTGTTTTTCATTTTTTCGAAACAAACCGTAGTAACAGTCTTAGTTTCTCGTTTTGTCGAAAGTTACCTTAGTAAGAGTCATAGATTTTCGTTTTGTCGAAAGTTACTGTAGTAACAGTCATAGTTTTTCGTTTTTTTGAAAGTTACCGTAGTAACAGTCATAGTATTTCGTTTTTTCGAAAGTCACCTTAGTAACAGTCATAGTTTTTCGTTTTGTCGAAAGTTACCGTAGTGACAGTCATAGTTTTTCGTTTTTTCGAAAGTTTCCTTAGTATCAGTCATAGTTTTTCGTTTTTTCGAAAGTCACCTTAGTTACAGTCATAGTTTTTCGTTTTGTCGAAAGTTACCGTAGTGACAGTCATAGTTTTTCGTTTTGTCGAAAGTTACCGTAGTATCAGTCATAGTTTTTCGTTTTTTCGAAAGTCACCTTAGTTACAGTCATAGTTTTTCGTTTTGTCGAAAGTTACCGTAGTATCAGTCATAGTTTTTCGTTTTTTCGAAAGTCACCTTAGTTACAGTCATAGTTTTTCGTTTTGTCGACAGTTACCGTAGTATCAGTCATAGTTTTTCGTTTTTTCGAAAGTCACCTTAGTTACAGTCATAGTTTTTCGTTTTGTCGAAAGTTACCGTAGTATCAGTCATAGTTTTTCGTTTTTTCGAAAGTCACCTTAGTTACAGTCATAGTTTTTCGTTTTGTCGACAGTTACCGTAGTATCAGTCATAGTTTTTCGTTTTTTCGAAAGTCACCTTAGTTACAGTCATAGTTTTTCGTTTTGTCGAAAGTTACCGTAGTATCAGTCATAGTTTTTCGTTTTTTCGAAAGTCACCTTAGTTACAGTCATAGTTTTTCGTTTTGTCGAAAGTTACCGTAGTATCAGTCATAGTTTTTCGTTTTTTCGAAAGTCACCTTAGTTACAGTCATAGTTTTTCGTTTTGTCGAAAGTTACCGAAGTAACAGTCATTGTTTTTTTTTTTTTTTTTTTTTTTTTGTTATGGGAGAGGAAATCCATTTACGGACTGAGTGTCGGACTCTCCGTCGCAATGACGTCCTACCGACTAAAACCTCTCCCTTAGCGCATAGAAATTAAATGCAAAAATCAAGATAACCCAATGAAATTTAAGTTTATTTTTAATTAACACTAAACTTATCACTAAATATTCTTAATTCACTTTATTTTAACTTAACCACCTAAAATGTCCGTTTTACAGTAAATATTGATTTCCATATGTTATTGAGACTTACCACGTGTAGAAATATGAAATTATCGTTATTTAAAGAAAATGAAACGCTTATTTTAAAGTGAAAAGATAAAAATATTTTATTCAACGTATTGACCATCGGTTTCTACACATTCTGAAGAGCACCTTTCTTGCAATTTGTGGATACCTTTCCGAAAAAAATTGTTCCTCTTTTGATGAAAACCATTCTGATAGAGCCAACGAGAGACGTCTTCTGATGTTTTGAAGTGCTGGTCAGTACTTGTCCATTATACAACAAAGGGTGACAAATTCAGAGGAATAACTTTATTAAACATTACCTATAAAATATTTGGTGGCAACGAATGCACATCACGAATTCGAGATCAAACTCGGTTAATATTGGAGAACACAATTTTGAAATAGTCAATAGTTTTGTGCGTACTTAGGATCGTTGATAAATGTAGAAAATTATATTGAAGAGGAAATTCGCCACAGGGTAGCAACTGGAAACAGATGTTATTACGGGTTAAAAAAACAATTCCGATCGAAAACATTACAACGAGATCGTAAGTCCAAGCTATATACAACATTAATACGTCCAATATTAATGTATGGATCCGAGGCTTGGTGCACCGGACACAGAACCAGAAACAATTACTTCGTATTTTCGAACGAAAGTTACTCCGTGGCATATTTGGTGCCGCCGTCAAAGAACAGAATGGTTGGAGGCGAACGTACAATTTTGAATTAGACAAGTTGTACGCGGTCAACCAAATTGATTGTCAAAACATCAATAGATTAAGATGGCTGTTGGACACGTAGTACGCGCATGGTGGAGAAGCGTGTGCCGAAAAAACTGTTAGTAAACCAGAAGGTAGAAGGAGAGCGGCGCGAAAGACCTAAGGCGAGATGGCTAGAAGCCGAGTAAACTGTGATATAAAGATCCTTAAAATTCGGGCGAGGAAGACATTGCGGCTGCGGATAGGTCAGGTTGGAAAAGCGTGTGTTGGATAAGGCTAAAAACGCACCCGGGTTGTAACGCCATGGAGTAAGTAAGTATACGATATTTTCTAATCTACTATACCATAGACTCTACCATACGCCAATGAAGTTATCGGAGAATACTACTGCATGGATTGATCTACATCTGATCAAATATTTAGTATACGCTAGATTTTGTCATCGTATACCGAAAAAGCCAGTTGAATGGTAAGCTAAAACCGCACCCGGGCTATAATGCCATGGAGTAAGTAAATAAGTAGTCAACAAGAAAGTGTTGCATCGATGAAAACAAATGGTAATCAGAAGGAGGTGAATGAGGTGGGGGAGGTAACATTTCCCTGCCAAGTGCGTTGACCGTATCCTTTTTCGGTGTGATCTTCCACATTCTTCATTTCTCAAATCAAAATCAATACCTTTGAATCGTCCGAAACCAACGCAACTACATGTTGAAAGTGCATGCTCACCAAACGCATCGATAAGTATTTGTGTTACCGATAATTTCATATTTCTACACTTGGTATATTGTAGCCGGATAAGCGGTCTGTTTCAGATGCTTATGGCTACATGAATTCTATGATTTTTGGTTAGTATATTAGTGTAATGTTAAAATGTTAGTATAAAAATTAGTATGATTTGGTTAATGTTAATTATGTTAAAAAACTAATTTTAAAAATAACAATTAACAGTGATTAATTCTGATATCGCTTATGACTATTTTAAATATACCCGAAGCATGTACACGCACACCGAAACCTATAATTTGGTAATTGTCGCACTTTGTGCAAAGGTTTAATTATTTATTTTTTTTTGTTTTTTTTGTTATGGAAGAGGAAATCCATTTACGGACTGAGTGTCGGACTCTCCGTCTCAATGACGTCCTACCGACTAAAAACTCTCCTTTACGATTTAGATAAATAAAATCAAACGCAACAAGATTCAGTATTCCGATGGAATTTAAAAATAGATTATCAAAAGATAATGTTGTGGCTGGGGTGGCTGTCGTTAATGGATGCATGCACCGAAATGTACCACTTATGTGGGTTTAAATGCGCCCCTCACCTTTTAAATTTTGAATACGCCTAGCTACTTAGTATTTATAGTAGTTAAGGACGCGACCGATACGTTTGATTCTTTTTAGAATTTATCCGACAATAATTTTGACTGGTGGAATGTTACAATTCCTTGACTTGATTTTAGTGACTTTTCAAATTGTTGAATCTGGTTGTTGTTCTGCCTGATAACGACTTCATTGGTATTGTACGACTAGCAACATTTGTTGTGTATTCGATACTGCTACTCTGATGCGCCGTGAATCTAACGCGTTTAGTGGGTTTCCTGAAAAAGACTAAATTAATGTCATTTTTTATTTGGAGTATTTTTAAAAAATTTCAAATTACTAAATTTGTCATTGTAAATGCCTCCGATGTCCCATGACTGTAGTTGCTGTGTATCGACTTCAACCCTTAGCTGGACATTTAGCATAAGTATGTGGTGCGCGTCTTGATGACCGCTTGTCAGGCACTTACCATGGTCTGATGACTTCACATTGGCTCTCGGTTGTAAGTTTTGTTGTGCTGCGCTAGACTTTAACATCAACTGAAAGTGTAATTGTATCATTATATTATTGATACTTACATTAACCGATTCTGCCACAGCTGTTTTACTTGATTGTTGAATTCAATGTGGGTCTTGATGTTACCCTTCTTGTGTTAGTTTATTGAAGTGATGTGGCTACGATGAGGTTGTTGGTACGGATGGATTTGAATTTGTACGACTATTTGTTGTTTGTTATTGGATTCAAAACAGATGCTGTTTGGCGATGCAGAAGGTGATCGTTGAGTGAGGTATGGGTTGGTCTGCCATAGCAGTGCCTCTTACTATGGCAAGACTGTGACTCCCAGAGGTCGCCGCTCGGTGTCTGGAAGGTTCCGTTATAGACATTCAGTTACACCCGACTGCCAACTGATTCATCGGCACGGATCGCATAACACCATAAATTTGGGGACGTTTCGCATTAGTTACTTAGCTACAGTCAAAGACTGCATTGCCCGGTTGTTACCACGTGGAGGTGTAACTAACACTTGAGAATGATAGCATTAGATTTGGCATTCACTAGAAGGCTTCCATCTTTTCTATCATTCCCCAACAACCAATTTAATGTTTTTTTTTAAGTTTATTTTTAATTAACACTAAATTTATCACTAAATATTCTAAATTCACTTTATTTTAACCTAAAAACTAATATATTAACTAAAATAAGCCGCTGCGATTGATGAAGGTGAATCGGAAAAGTTTGTTGCTCATCGAAATCAAACACTTCTATGGATTTTGCATGCGTATTATTGGTTAACTAGTGACTGATCCACCAGGCATTTGTGCCTGGTTTGTTTGTTATTTTCCGATTTTGCGATAATATATATTTTCCTTAACACTAAATTTGCGAAAGTTACCTTCTTAGTAACAGTCATTGTTTTTCGTTTTTTCGAAAGTTACCGAAGTAACAGTCATTGTTTTTTTTTTTTTTTTTTTTTGTTATGGAAGAGGAAATCCATTTACGGACTGAGTGTCGGACTCTCCGTCGCCATGACGTCCTACCGACTAAAACCTCTCCCTTAGCGCATAGAAATTAAATGCAAAAATCAAGGTAACCCAATGAAATTGAATAAATTATCAATGGATATGGCATGGTGCGATGTGATCTGTCTATCGTTATTTACATTCGACACTGATTTCTACAGCCATCCGGCCGTTTCTGTATCAGCATAGTAGGCTACGATCCAGCAGTCTTCTTCATTCATAGTGAATCGAGTGAACCTAGAAATGATCCCGTGCAGCGGAAGGGACGTTAACACAATGTCAATGCCCTCCGAAATGGACGCCATCTGTTCAGTTTCGATTAATGTATTGGGAGAATCCTTGGGATAATTATTGTTACCGTGTTTGCCGTTGTGGCATGTTTATGAAGCATTTTAAAAATTTGGACCTTTGACGTCTGACATATTGGAATTCATGACCCGATGTTGTTAGATTTGTATGTGAGATACGGGTTGGTTCGCCATAGCAATGCATCTTACTATGGCAAGACTGTTACTCCCAGAGGTCGTCGTTCGGTGTCTGGAAGGTTCCGTTATAGACATTCAGTTACCCCCGACTGCCAACTAATTCATCGGCACGGATCGCATAACACCATAAGTTTGAGGACGTTTCGCATTAGTTACTTAGCTACAGTCAAAGACTGCATTGCCCGGTTGTTACCACGTGGAGGTGTAACTAACACTTGAGAATGATAGCATAAGATTTGGCATTCACTTAAAGGCTTCCATCTTTTCTATCATTCCCCAACAACCAATCAAATGTTTTTTTTTAAGTTTATTTTAAATTAACACTAAATTTATCACTAAATATTCTTAATTCACTTTATTTTAACATAAAAACTAATATATTAATTAAAATAAGCCGCTGCGATTGATGAAGGTGAATCGGAAAAGTTTGTTGCTCATCGAAATCAAACACTTCTATGGAATTTGCATGCGTATTATTGGTTGACTAGAAACTGATCCACCAGGCATTTGTGCCTTATTTTCCGATGATATATATTTCCTTAACACTAAATTTCGAAAGTTACCTTCTTAGTAACAGTCATTGTTTTTCGATTTTTCGAAAGTTACCGAAGTAACAGTCATTGTTATTGTTTTTTTTTTTTTTTTTTGTTATGGAAGAGGAAATCCATTTACGGACTGAGTGTCGGACTCTCCGTCGCCATGACGTCCTACCGACTAAAACCTCTCCCTTAGGATTAACCGAAAAAATTCAAATGCATTAAGATTCAGTTTTCCGATGAAATTTAAAAATAAATTAATAAAAGATATCTTGCGCGTGTGCAGAACTATCGTCTTCTTTTTTTGTCTTTGGGGCCTCACATTCGAATAGTAAATGTAGGTACTGTTGTTGTCTTTTCTACTTTTCAAAGAATTTGCACCGCTCTGAGTTGTGACATTTTTTTTTTTTCATACAACGCAAGTGGGCTTTAATTCCTTGGCAACACATGTTTATGGCATTTTCCAGCCCAACGAAGTTTCGTTTAAAAAACCGACCCCTGTATAAAAAAGCCAATATCGGTTTCTTTCACCCTTCCGGTTTTTAAACATGTCGCCGGTTCAACGAATGTATCCCAAATTTCTGTCTATGACACGTCCATGGCCTCTTTCAAATTGCCCCAGTTGTCGTCTGAAGTTTGTTTAAAGACGTCTGGGTCATTGTCTGCTCTGTCTTTGGCCATCATACCTTTTTTCGTATATTTAGTTCCATAAGGGGGGGGGGGGTTGGCAGGGGAATTCAATGTTAATTTTGTATCACTTCAAGATACAAGCTTCCATTTGAATTACTTATCGGGCTACCATTTATGGTGCGGTACCCTGTATTTCGGTTTTCTTATGTTTGTGTGCAGATCACACAGTGCGTTTTTTTAGGTTTTACTAAAAATCACACTTCCACATCTGCTATTTTTAAAGTCTATGTTGCATCCTCTCTGCAACAGTATCTTCATGGTTGTTCCATCGAACCATAATTGCAATGTCATCGGCATACCGTATGCAATGCAGGTCCTCGTTCTTGTCGGAGCTCTAAGTAGGAGCTCGTCCACCACGCCTTCAACTTATGGGAAAATTTTGTTTTAACTGGGCAACTGGGAACGGATTGTCCACAGCGTAAGTTATAAATTGTGACAGAAAAATACAATTTAAAAACTAAACTGTAAAATTAATAAATAATATTAGCAATTATAGGCCCTCGAGTCGTTAGACGTTGTTCTTTCTAACCGAGCAAATATTTACACCATTCCTTCTATTAATCAAATATATTTAACTCTTTTAGGAATGATTGTATTCTTTGCTTGGTTGTCACCGAATTTAAGTGTGCTAAAAATAGTAAGGATTTGTTGGTCATCTGGATTATTATTGGAGATGAGGATCGGAAATCGATAAATTATGCTTCTATTTGTGTAAGTAAAGTGCAAAATTCTAATAATTCGTGGTATTCGAAGGATTTTAAAAGTTTTAAAGTGTTTCATTGCATGCGCAGAGAAATGTTGTTCCCCCGAATTATTTTGATAATACAATTGGTCGAATGATTGAAGATAATTGCCGACAAAATGTTAAAATCTATGTTGAAAAGTGAAATCGATTCACAAATTCAGAACCCGACGTTAAGTACAAAATCAATTTGATAAAATTAACGTTTGGTAATAAAAAAAAATGTGCACCTTTACACAAATTGGCGAGAAGGAAAGTTAGTGGAAAAACATCGTTTAGGCTATAACAATTACGATAGGTCTCAACTGGTTCCAAAGATATACACAAATAACTACAACGATGTAGGCATAAAATTGATTTTCGATATGGAAAAATTTTATCTTTTTTTGACTTCATCCAGATCCAACAATACGCACGTGACAGATAATTGATTCCATACTCTTCCAATGTATTCAAACACACACACACACAAACGATGTAAAACACAAAGGCCCACACACATAAACAAACAAAAGCACAGGCAACCACTCCACCACAGTTTTAAACAAATAAAACCTAAAGTAATTGTTGCAAATGTGCTCCTTCGGCTCGCCAATACATAGACAACAACTCTTTTCAGTAGACAGAATCGCTCTAAGTGTTTCCTGTGGCTTGTGGCGCAGTTCTTGGATAGACTGTTTTCAATTAGTTGACTTAACTCTTCACGTGAATATTAATCACAATTGCATAGACTTTTTCTTCAAGGCAACACCATAATTAGAAATCCAACTAATTTAAGTGTGAAGAACATAGCGGCCACCTTATGCCAAAAAAAAAAGACCGATTTGCAGAGCTGAACCCATAAGATGGTCGCTAAGTTCTCCAAACGTAAATCTATTGGATTTCTATTTTTGGGCTTGCCTTAAAGAACAAATCTATGCAACGGAGATTAATTCATGTGATGAGTTGCTTCAACGTTTTGAAGACTGTATGCAAGTTCTTCGCACACAAGCAACAGCAAACACTTAGATCGGTTCAGTCTTTTGAAAATCATTGTTGTCTATGTATTCGAGCCCAAGAAGCACATTTGGAGCAGTTACTTTAGGCTTTGTTTGCTCAAAACTGTAGTGAAATGCACGCGTGTGCTTTCGTGGGTTTATGCGTGTGGGCCTTTGTGTGTGAGATCGTTCGTGTGTGGGTATGTGAAACATTAAATTTATGTTTTTTTAACTGCCATGTTGAACGGAGACCTTAAAGTTATTTAATAAAATTTTGAAATAAAATATATAAAATATATTTTAGCTATTAAATGTATTAATAGTTGACGCAATATTATTAGAAGTAACCACCGTTGCCACAGGTCGTTCAAGAAAAATGAATTGATTGCGTCAAAATATCAAAAATAATAAATGTTTTTCGCGACCTAACAATGAATGTTTTGAAGTGTAATAAAGTTAGATTGAACACTTTCGACTAATGCTAATAAATTTTTGTAAGCGAGCTCAATTTTCAGTTTCACTTATTCCGTATCATTTCTATCCGTCCAATGGTGTCGATCGTCGTGTAGTTCGACATTTGTATGCAGCAGGCGACCATTTCTTTTAGGGACATCCAGTTTATGCAAAAACGGTGTCTACAACGCCAGTACAGCGTTCAGATGGAAATGGTTTAGCCGCCGAACACTTATCAATAATTGTATGTGTTACAAATTAAACAGAAAAACAATTATTGGCCTTGACCAATCAGAATTTCACACAGGAGACCGAGAATAAATGTTTAAGTTCTAAATTCAAGACAGGACATTAATTAAAACGCTAGTTGTTATGTTCAGTTTGATGATAACGGCGATTAGCCTACGGAAAAGTTCTACATTTTGGCGATTGACTACCAATCGATCGATGATCAGTCCAGCGCACAATAAAAGATTATATTTTTTTGTGTGTCGAAATGTTAATGTTTTTGAGCGCACTTAAATATGCCAACAATTATTCAAAAAAATAGTTATATTTGATTAATAGAAAGAATAATGAAAATATTTGCTCTATAAAAGAGAAATTAATAACTGTCCATTGATTTTGAGGTAACCAAAAAAAAAACTCTGTCTAACGAGTCTTATCTGCAATGGCTGCATTATTTATTATAAATTCACAATTTAGTTGATAAACCATTTATTTTCGGACACAATTTATAATTTCCAATATAAAATAAATATTATTTGTCAAAACCAGAATAAAATAAAAAAGATTTTATACTGTGCAGTCACTGTACAATCCACAGCCATTATCATATCGGGTATCGGTAATTTGTAAGATCCAGAACCCGGTCCAGTAGAGTATTTGACAGGAAAAAAAAAAAAAACTTATTGTTTTGTGGCACTAGGCACAATCAACTGGCAATTGGCAATGTCACAAAACCGTACCGTACTTAGCCTAGTTTTAATAAAATAACTAGTTACCGGCGGTCGCCACGAGGAGGCGTACGGACATTTGGCGAGATGCAGATAGTTTTTGGGTCAAAACTTTTTCTGACTTAACAGTCAGACATTTTGTATCTGCTCTCGATTGACCGCCAGGGATGGCGTTGGGATATGGGGTGAAGGTGAGCCTGGGAATGGGTGACGGCGATATTGGTGTTGGAAATGGGAATGGGATTACAAAAAATTATAGTTTGAGTGAGGGAATGATAGTTGATGAAAATGGAATGTTCACGGTCGTTATGCAGGTGAGTTGGGGGGGGGGGGGGGGGGGGGCAGAGACCCTTCACAACCACAAACACTAACGACACACAGATTTAGTATCGCCTATTAGTAAAACCACGCAAATGAGTAATAATTTAAATTTTAAAAAATTAAGTAATAAATTTAGATTTAAGTAAAATTATTGTATTTTGTAAGTTAATAAGTAACCAACAATTGTGTTGTAATTGTTAAGTTTTTGGTTATGCTTTTTTTTTGTAAATTGATAAAAATTTGAAATAATAAATTTCATGGCTTCAAAGTTTTCACATTCATTCCAGGGTTTTTTTGCCGTAATTCTGAATATAAATAGTTATTAGAATGCACCTCGTCCATTGCTCTTCATTACCGAACAAGAATCCTATTTAAAGTAGCCAGCTCGAAGTCTACTGCATACTTATGCAACGTTCATTTATGTAGGTGATTGAACCCAGCGATTCAATAGATGTGACATCATGTCACGTGTTGTTCGAAAGAATTTACACAAAATAGATAATAAATAAATGAAAATGGATGCAACGAGTGGAATGTGGAACGATAACTTTTTTGATTGGGCAACAGCGTGCTATTCGGATGCATTTAAAACTTAGTTTTGCATTTAATTGGCAAATAGTAATTATTACGATAACAAAAGACTAAAAGTTAGAATAAGGGAGCCATTGAAGAACCACCAGATATGGTGAAATACTTGCGCTTGTTGTATTTGTGTTAGTGTAGTATTTTGCAACAGCGTGCCATTCGGATGCATTTAAAACTTAGTTTCGCATTTAATTGGCAAATAATAATAATTATTCTGATACAAGAACAAAAAGTACTATAAGGGAGCCATAGAAGTACCACCAGATATAGTGGAACACTTTCGTGTATAAGAGTTACTTCGAGTTTTTGCAATAGCAACGTTGTTTTATATATATTTAAAAGAAGATTTAGTTGTTTGTTTTCCACTTTTAAGATCACAGACTATTCGGTCCGGCGCGTCTTTGCCGCGCAATTTTGTTGTGTTTAGAATAATAATTTGTTGGTTGTTGAAAAGATTTGCGGATGACAAAATTAATTTATATTCAAATAAAATCACTTTCGAGATTTCGATTTCGAGATTTAAAATTCCGTTACATTACAAACTGGGATGCTGTTTAGTTGGCAGTGCTATCGATGATCGCCAACATAAAATAAGTAAATGTGTGTCAACATTCTAGTAATTGTTCATTGGTGGCAATAATTTTTCAATCATTTAAAACTGGGGTAATAATTATTTTAATTACAAAAATATTGAATTAGTGCACAACTTTATCAAAAACCAAATATAAATGGACAAATATTTTCTTACCAACATTTTTACATTGGCCCACAAAAAGGACAGTTTATTCCCCATACAGCCCACCATAGCCCAAGAGCTTTTACATTATTTTTAAGCTTTTTTAATCTTAC